>VZZY01012823.1:15307-242556 GCA_013400335.1 Eurystomus gularis
GGGGAGGGAGGGAGGGAGGGAAGGGAGAGAGGAGGCGGTGGCCCCCCTACCGCTGATGCCGCCTCCGTCGGGCCAATCCTCGGGCCCGGGGGCGGTGGAGCGGGGGCAGCGCCAGGGATCCGGGTGCGGGGGAAACTCGCGGGAGGGGAGACTGCCTTCCGCCAGCGCGGGGCTTCCCCGCTCCTTAAACCGTAGCGGGGAAAGGATCTAAACTAATGAACGCACAGCCGCCGGTTGGAGACACATGCCGCGGCAGCGAGCGCTGCGCTGCGGCAGGACGGCACCTTGGCTGCCTGCGCCGGCGGCGGGGCCGGGCTGGGGGAGGCTTGGAAATCGTTCCTAAAAGATAGAAGCAAATAGATAAGAAGCGGGCAGGCAGGCGGTGGGAAAGGACGGGAGAGTGGGTGGATGGCAGGGGCAGGGTGAGAAGAAAAAGGTGCGCACACGCGCAGAAAGAGTTGGAAGGGGTTTTCTCGTTAGATCGGCGGACCTGACGGTGCTGTCGTGGAAAGGCGACGCTGTAAATAGCGCCTGTTTCATAGATCCCGGATAAAAGAGGAGTCCGCGGTGGGTCCACACTGTGGAAGACCCAGTGTGAACTAGCCAAGAGTGCAACAAGGGTCACTGATAATTCCAAGCAGATACTTAAATAGTAGAGGTTAAAGGGGCTGTACAAGGGTAAACTTTTCGTCATTGGGCTTATTTCTATGTGTGATCTGGAGGAGAATACCGGCGTGAATTTCTGAAGGATTTACATGGCTTAGGTCGGAGGGGCTTGATTTAAAAGTGAGTGGTGCATGTAGTGCTTATTCATCATGTGACACAGGTAGTTCTGAATCATAGTTTATAGTCACCTAGCAGGTATAAATGCTGCTATAATGAATAGCAGGTTTAAAGACACCCTTTAAGGAAAGTGGTACATTTTAGGGGAATTTGTTCGTTCTGCCTCCTTTTTTAAAGGCTGTCCTCCAGTAGCCAAGACAGTTACTTTTCTTGGAGAGTATACAATGCAATAATTGAAAAATTGTTGGAAAAAGCTACTGTTGCTGTGTATAACACAACTCTTTTGTGATTTTTAACCTTGGAGTGTCAAATCTGAGCAGACACTATTGAAAGCCTCTGAACCACAAGTTTGTAGGTTTTGGAGCATGGTAAAGAAAGGTTTGATTCATTTTTAAAATGAGCACCACATTGCATTGTGCTCCTTGAATGTATGAAATGAACAATTTGCAAATACAAATTTGCTCAAATGTATGTTGCTAAAGTATCAAACCTCCTATTAATTAATCTTTGCTTATAAATAAGCCAAATCATCCTTTGATGTTTGTCTTTGGTGGTTTGTTGGTTTTTTGTTTTTGTTTTTTTTTTTTTTTCTCCATGGTAGCATGCTCATGACCTCCACTGGGGGTGTGAGAAAACCTTTTGTTCTGTGTGGTTTTTGTCTGTACTGATTCTATACAATCAAGGTCCTGTGAAAAGGAGGAAGAGGCAGCAGGAGGTAGGAACAAGCTGGGCTATTTTGGACCAATGTCCTATTAAAGTGTTCTCTCACTCCAAACTTCAATTCAGGCATACACTTTGTATCAGTCTTTAACCTGCACTAAAACCTGTAGGACACTGATACTTTGACATTGTTGGGAAAGAATGAAAGAATCAACCAGGGATGGCTAATATTCCTTGCCTTATTTTATTGCAGAACAGCAGGAATTCAAAGTCTTTAAAGGTCTGGCACTTTGACTCTTTTATGCAGCTGAGATGATGAAATAAAAATGTGTTTGGTAAAGGAATTCAAATTAGCACTGGGTCACATAATTCCCCTGTTCTGAATATGGCCAATCAATGGCATCTCTAAGGCATCTAGAGGCAAGAGCTATGCAATTTCTGCTCATGCAGAATAATATTCCTAGCGTGGAAATTTCTGCTAATTAAAGCTCTTGCCAAGTAAAGTCTTTCTTCTTCTTAAATAGCTCAAATCACAGCTTTGCAAGCCAGGACTTGGAATAAATCTCCCTGTAGTTAGAGCAATACTTAGATTTTAAACTGCAGATCTAAGCTTCCTGATAAAATCACTGTGATATAAATGTGTTACACACCCTTAGTAACAGCTTATATATGAAAAAAAATGCAAATAATGTTTTCTTATGGAATCAGAGACATTTATACAAAAGAACTATTGGGACCTGTGCTTATGTTCTGTTGTGAAACATAGTGTGGGAAAAAAAATAGGAAATATATGAGGGGATATAAGGCACCAGGAGTAGTATCTATTCTTTCTGTTTTACAGTAAAATAACTTATTCACTCTCTTTAGGGTTAGATCTATCTATATTAAAATGATTTTGCCCGACTCATTTTAATAGTAAGGTCAATAGCAGGGATGATGAAGTTTAAAACTCCAGGGAAGTTAATGAAACATAAATTACTACTGAATTTGGGCTTTAGCCCGAATTTCTAGTTATTACTTATTGTAGGACAGCTCATTCATTTTTCACTCACAAAAATACCTTGCTAAATATAGTGCTACACAATTAGCTAGGGCCATACAAGACCATTTCTTAAGCATATAACATATTAATTAGAAATTTACTGGATGAAATGCAATGGGCTGCAGGTTCTCATAGAAACTGATGGCAGAATTCTAAAGACCCTTTTCACATTCTATCCAAAATCACATGGTGTGACAAGATATATGGTCAGTAAAAAGGCTTTTGTTTTTTATTCAGTTTTCCTGAACGATAGTGAAAATATCTTAATACCTAAAAAAGAATGAAGAGTTATAGTGCTGTTTAGGTGTTAGAGCAAGCAGAATGCTCAGAGCTGATCCAGACCCCCAGAAGGCTATTAATGTTGGGGGTAGAGTTTGAGCATATCAGACAGTGCCTATTGTTTGCAGGGAAAGCTTTGCCTCTTGAGAAGCAGCACTGACTGTCCCAGTCCATCTCAACAGCTCAAGAACAACCTTTCATCTTGGATTTCCATTCTGGATCCACACTCTCTCATACTCCAGTCTGTGGCAAGAATAACCTTTGCTGTTGCCAGGCTCCCCGTCCTTAATCTTTAGTGACAAATATTCATTCTGTTTATCCTACTAATAAGCAAGAATTGCCTCTATTCACATCCTACCACACTATCAGTGGTGCATAATTACAGAAATTAAGGAACTAGGAACCAAGATGCATAGACGCAGTTCAATTTGGCATAATTTGACCCACCCCACTGTAGTTGTCCCAAACTGTTCATATGGTTTGTGTTCTAGGGGTGCCTGTTGCTTTTCATTGGCTATAAAAGAAGTCTGTATCAGCTAGCTGAGATGTGCAGAAGATGAATTTCACTGTAAGGGGGTGGTTGTGCGAGGTAGGGACCACCGTCCCCTTCCATTAGTTTCACTGGCATATGATAGTACATGCACTATTCAGCCTCAGGATTAGTGTTTTGCAAGACTGGATTTAACTTTAGTTTCTCTTTACACAATGGGTGTGTAACAGGTATTGGCATATTAATCCCCTATCCTCATCAGTAATGAAAATGTCATGAGTATCTGTCGCTTTTCCAGTTTTATGTTATGGAGAATTCATGATTTATATTTCCACATTTGAAGACTTTCAGAACATTTGTTTATGACAGATCTGTCTGTTTGGAGCCTGAGACTTGTGTTTCTACCTTGAGGTCCACCATTTATGCTTGTAATGATGACATAGACATTATCAGACAAACATCTCCCATTCTGTGGCTACCCAGAAGCTGCCAGCCTCTACTAGAGGATTTTCTCCATACATCAGTAACTAAGTGCTAAGATGTCAGCTGGTATTAGCAGAATTAGTAATTCTGTGATATTACTGGGCACTGGTGTGAAATGAAGACCATGTTTTATTTTAATCTTTTTTTACAGCAGGCACATTCAGCTTTTCAGTGACCTATATACCACCACACTGAGTCATTTAGGAAGAAAAAGAGTTAGATAGTTTTTCCCATTAAGAAAGGGAAACAATAATTTCCAGTGGAAATTCCAGTGGTAACTCATATTTGTTGGAAACTTCATTCATCCAGGTCAGTAATGCTGCATTGGGACTCACCTCAACTGCAGTAGCTCCTGTCATTGTTTGAGAGATGTCTCCTTACTGTGAGAGGATGGATCACAACTGCCTGGTCATTGTGCTTCCTGGGATACATACCCTTTTCTTCTGTGGGAGAGGGAAGCTACAGACCATGCAGGAGAATGAGCACAAGGCAATCAAATCACTCAGATTGTGGCTGAAGCAAAACCAGACAGCTTTACGGAGGAANAAAGCAATTTAAAGGAAATATTTCAAGCAGCCCTAGGCACCAATTTTTAAGTTCCAGCCAGCAACCTACAGGGCTTTGAATTCCCTGTCCTTTTACTCACTTTGTTTCCTAGGCAGCAGAGACTCCTAAAGAGGTCAATGTTCAGTGTAAGTTCAGAGCTCAGCCTGATGCACTAACAGGCAAGACTGATACCTGCTGAGCAACAGTTGCCAGTGTCAACGCTAGTGCTTTTCAAGAGAGCAAGTGGGATTGGGATATGGGTTAGATAGGCTTGGTGAGACTGCAACGTACTGTTATATACCCTGCATAAGATGGCCAGCTGTAATATGCATCTTCAGACTGCTGTTTACAAGTGGAATTTGAAGGCTGTAGAAAGAGGGTGAGGGAAAGGCAGCAGCAGCTGGGAACCATCCATGAACACAGCTGGTTTTGCAAAGATCTTCTTTCAAATTGGATTGGGGTCTCTCCAGGATTTTCTTGGTCTGAGTAATGCTGCAGACGAGAGGACGATGTATTGTGCTGATAGTACAGAAAAGTTTCTGGACATGGTGGACCAGATTAGACAAATATTGGCAGAGGTATTTCAGAAGCATGATGAGCAGCTGCTGACCAGTAGGTGGCAAGCGTGCCCCTAAGTCAAGGCTGACCCATTGCTCTCTTGCGTATAGGACACTGTCACGTCCTTAGGGAGACATTTGGGATCACTTATGATCCTGTAGCATTTTCCCAGTATGCAGCTCTGTCAGGTAGCCTCAATGTTTGCAGCTTGTTATATTCATAGCCTTCTAAGCCTTATCATAGCTTTGACTGACCTTCTGCATAGTGCTTGTGGGAGAACCTGGCCTAGTGTAGTATGCGTGGTACTTTCAGCTCTTCCCTGAGCTACAACAGCTGTATTAAGGATCCATGCTTTCTTCATTGCAAATGATAACTTACAACAAGAATGATATTTTCATTAATATTTTAGATTTGCATGTTATTTTTATTTCAGATTTTTGGGGTTTTCGTTCCCCTGCAGATTTGGTTACAGCTCTTTTTTTTTTTTTTTTTGAAATACAGTATGGTTTCTATGCAAGAATAGATGGTTCTCATGCTCTTCCCAGAAGGGGCAACATTGCAGTAATGAATAAAGACAACTATAAATGTACTAAAGCCTGACATAGATCAGTGGTGCCGCTTGCATAGATGTAATTGGATGTTGGTTTAGGTTCAGTGGGATGGAAGATGCTGCAGATATTTAAGCAGAGCTGATCTTACACTGTGGTACGGTGAAGACTGAAAGGATTGCTTGGAAAGCTTTGGTTTCTGAATATTTTATAGCTCTATTAATGGAAAGGATGATAATTTATACTAGTAAAAAGAAATTTAGTACTAAATTTGGCAGATACACATTTTCTCCCTGTAAAAACTTGTCAGGCATCTGTGTTTGACCCAAATAGCCTAAATCTATATTGCTTCTTAAGCTTCTCTTACTCTGTATGAGAGGCAGGAGCATTTTCTTGCCTAGGTCTATTTGTCATCTTTCTGGAGCACGTGCTCTTTTATCTACCATCAGAGGCATGAGACCATGTGGCCTTACTATTGTAACTGTCTGGATACATGCTGACAACCTCCCCACAACCCTGCAAATACTGCAAAGTGCATACTTTTGGATGAATCCTTTCCCTGAGTAGTTACTCTGAATGTGAAGGTGACTGCTTCAGATGAATGCAAAGAGATTGAGAGGTTTTGACAGGCTTCCAAGCATATTTTATTTTTTTTTAATTGAACTTCTACAGGGAATGTGTAGTTCCAGGCAAAAGAGTAAATGCATGCACGTGTTACTTTAACCATGATTCCATACCCACCTTGGATTTTTTTTGTAGTAAATCATAATGATTTTAGGAATACAGGATCCTTTTGTGGCTTTGCTCTGAATTGGTGGTAGTTATATAGTGGTCGTGATGGTCAGAGTCAAGGCAAGATTTTAGGGTAGAGGTAACATTTTGTTCTAGAAAACTAACATAGGGAGGCTGGAGGTTTTTCTGAATTTTCCAGCCATACTTGTTTGTCTAATGACAGCAATTGATTCTATCTGCCTTGCTTCTGAATACATGAAGCCTCTTCTCTTGTTTCCTACTCTTTCTAAGTACTTCCCTTCCTCTTCAGGCATTTCAACAATTCAGCAGAATTTATTTCTCTAGGTATGTCCCTTTTTCCATATTTCCTCAATCTATATGTCTCTTTCTCATTTTCTTAAATTCAGCATTTCTGAAGGGAGATGCCAACATCTCTTACCCCTTTCTGAGGAAATCCTACTCTGTCCTCCAGCCTTCAGCAGAAATGTGCACACATGGGTGAGGATTTCACCATTCAGCTGTCTCATTTGAAAGAGTAATCCAGGTTATCAACCCATATTATATTCAATATGCTTAAAAAATACAATAACCAACACAGAAGGTGACCGGAACTTGAAACTAAGTCTTTATTATTATTCACATAGACAGAATCCCTGGTAGTAAACCGGATTCACACACTGTGTGTAAACTGACTCCACAGATTGCTGCTGTGTATCTTGGGTCCATGTGGGTATTTTGCTTGTTGTAAAGGAATACTAGGGGGATGTTTTCTGTTTTTCTGTTGTACTGAGTTGTGGGCCAAAATGTAGCATCACTACATTAACTTTGGAGTTGCACCCAAGACAAATTTGGCCCTGTCAGTTTTTAAATTCTTGCTATGATTGATCTCAGCTTGTTCAGAAGGGGATCATGCCAGACTAGCAACCACAGAAATCATTATTTGGAACTCCACCAAAATTCTCATTCCCTGTAAATTGAAAAATTAAGCTTTGAAATAAAATGCTTTGTTCTTCAATCTCACACTAACTTTTATTAACTTTATGTAACTCTCAAGTTATTAGGAAGACGCCAATTAAAACAGAATGGATTGAAGTATTTGAGAGGAGAAAAATAGGAACATGATTCTAAATGAGGTATCATACCAGTTCTTGGCATCTTGTGGCATCTTATCTCTGATATTTTCAGTTGTAATTTCACTGCCCTCCATCCTCATTTATCATAGATGTACATAGATGGAAGTAAACTAAGGCCTGTTCTTGGCATATTTATTTTATGAATTCAAAATCATCCATCATCTATATGAATGACACGATATGAACACTTTCCCAGCTCTTTCTCCCAAACTCTATGCAGAAGGATTTTTTCCACAGAAAGAAGAAATACCAGAAATTCCATAAGGCTCACTTGGAATTGCTTTAAAGCAAATTAATGAAAAAAGCTTGTAGATAAATATTGGAGCAGAAGAACCATAAAGCTAACACTAGATTTTTTCGGTACTTAGAGGTATAATTGCATGTGACTTTAATAAATTTCTACTCTGATAAATTTTTCTTCTAATACATCAGTGGAACAAAAGGAACAAAAAAATACTAAAAATTCTGCCATCAGTAATTGATGGGTTAGTGTTGGATTAAAAGGACCATTGATCTAATGGCACAGCAAACCCTTTATGTACCCATAATGGCGTCGTATGTTCATGGTTTTTTACATACTATCAATTTCCACATCATGTAGCTATTTCCACTTTATGTACCAACACTGGCAAGTTTTTGCAAGCTAACATGAATTCCCTGGGCCAGCTGTACTGTACTCCTGGTGGGGATGGATAGGACAGGAAAATTCAGAAATATGCTTGTGGTTAGAATACAGTAAACTATCATACAGACTCCCAGATAGGCATAAACTCTACATTCCTAACACATACAGGCATAAAACCAGTAAGTGTTTATTTTCATCCCTAATTGTCAGAAAATAAATGCAGAAAGCAAGTTGTTTTACTTGAAATTACTACTTTTTAGAATGGGAAGACAGGTTGAAACTTCTTGTATGCATCAATAATGTTCAGCATTGTGTTTTGTTTTGTTTTTTTTTTTAGTCCCCTATTCCAAGTCTTAATACATTCAAAAGAATGCCTGTGCGATTTCATAAATACATTTGCAGAAGCAGCACGGAATAGCTGTGTCAAATCTGCTACATTTCCTGTTATTGAGAAGACTAACGGAACCTTTTTACTGAAAGACCCTGAAGCACTAAAAGAGATATGTTGTCTTAGAGGCTGGATTTTTTTATGGAAATGAAAGACAAACATCTGTGATGAATGGTCAGGAGGAATTGAACCTGCTGTGGGACAGGAGAATGGAACATATGACCTTCTGATGTTCTTCTCAGCCCTATTTACTTATGTATTCTATGCAAATAGAAAAAAAAGTATTTATAGAGCAATAGGGTGATGTGTACCAGTCTGGATAGTGAACTTGACAAAGCTGTGCACAAAGAAGTGAATCTGCAAAATAAATTCCTATTTCAGTATTTATTAATATAATAAGATGGTAGCAGTAGTAAGTGTAGGCACTAAATGTGTGGTACAATTGTGCCCAATAGAACCACATTAAATGCTTTGTAAACTCTAGATCTTCAGTAAGATCTGTATCTTCTGTTGCAGAGTTATCAGCATCTTAGTTTAAGCAAGATTTCAGCAGCTGTGCAGATCAAATAAAATGTTAAATATTATTTCAGTTCTTCTTCTCTCATCATGAGCTTTTTTAGAAGGATTCGGAAGTGCAGAACAAGTTGCCTGTGGCTTGCATGAAAAGAAGGGATCTCAGGATCTCAAAACCGCTAAATAAATTAGCAGTTCCTAAGTAAATCAAGTACCTTGTTTTAACTACTAGATAAGTAGTTGCTGATAGTCTTATGGACTCACACCTTCCCGTTAGATGGATATCTGACTTGCCTGGTTCCAAATCAGTTCAATAAAGCATTCAGCTTCAGTTCTTTGGCAGCACATTGCCTTTTGGGTCTTTCAGGAGATAGAGGTTTCTTCAGGGCTGTTTGAAACAGTAGAAAGAACTCTCTGCATAAATATGGGCTACAGAAATCCTCACTAGCTTTTGCTATAAATGCAAGATGCGTTTCCAAGGCGTAGTGCACTTTGTTTTACATAAATAAAAAACCACCTGTATTGGCTTGTTGGGTTTTTGTATAGAAACTTCAAACAAATAAGAAACTTCCATACCCAGAGAAATAATTTAATTTCTTCATTCATGCTTCTTCTCTAGAGGAAATACTGTAAAAACAAACCGAAGATGTATATGAACTCTGATACTCAGTATACAATTGGATGGCATTCTGATGCTATGGCGATGTAGCACAGCTTGCATAAGTTAAAACAGATATTCTAGACCTTTGTTGCCAGCATCTTAGTATCTCCAAGAGTCCCACTAGAGAAATAGGCATTATCTAATAAAGTAGTCCAAATTAGATGGGCAAAGATTACACAGTAGACTTCTGGCTCCACCAGGGTCTAGCCTCTGTGGTTCTGCTCACTGAGACAGCTGTGAAGCAATGAAGCAATGTGTTCTGAAATTGGAAAGGGCTGCAGCAGGCAGTAAAAGTTTGTAGTCAAACAAAGCTCTAAGCCTCTACTTTGTGTTTTTGGTGGGTCAGGCTCCTTCCATAAGAGCTGAAAGCAGCCGCGGTGCCGCCATGTCCCAGAACTGGGAGTCAGAGAGCTAGTAAAGCGGCTCAGCAGGGTTGTGTTGGAGGAGAGACAGCTTCCAGTGGCCCTGTCTTTAGCGAGGAGTGTCAAGTTTTTATGAGTATCATTATATTTTTATAGCTTAATGTTTTGACTGTTAAAGCATAACAAAGCACATTAAAAACGTGTCATGGCTCATTTCCGCACTCAGTAGCAAGACCTTGCTATGTGTAGTGTGGGTCCCTAGGAAATACTAAATAACAAGGGCTAGCTTAATACAGTGCTTTTCACGTCTTCTTTATCCACTTTAATAATCTCAGTCCCTTTCTGTTTAAAAACAGCCTTGATCTGAGGTGTGTTTTACTCACCTTCAAAGCTCTCAGCACAGTGGCTGGTTTGGAATTCACACCTATGGGTTGACTTCTCCAGGAAAAAAGATGGTTGTTTGTATAAATACTGCAGATGAGAAGAGAGATCATTAGAAAATGTGTTTTGAAAGACACTGTCATAGAAATTAAAGAGCACTAGATTAAAGAACAGGGTGGGGAATTTTGGTAAAGAAGCAGTGAGGAAAAGAATTAGGTTAAAGAAAGCAACTGTGACTAGCTACTAACACAAAGTTTGACAGAATGGAGAATGGTGTATTAGGTTTAAACAGTGGTGCTGGCATCTTCAGTTACAAGAACATGGAGGTGGATCCAGTCCGGGATCCAGTCCGGGATCCAGTCCAAGGGAAGTTTATTGTAGCAGCAATTCAGAATTCACTTTAGCTACAGCCTATGAGATATATAAATCACTAAATAGTGTTAAATTGAGACAGGCAATACTCCCAAGCGTGACAGTGTTGCAGAGAACACTGTAGGGCACTGAGGTGTTCAAAGCTGTCAGGGACTCCAGTACTGAAGCTAGGCAGAGGAACAAGTGCATCAAGGAAAATGGAAAATATGGTGCAGAATATGGAGAGCAGTCCCTTAGGGCAGGCAAGGGGAAGAATGGAAATCTTGGTGCTTTTGAATGTAAGATAGAGTGCTCTGTGGGGATGTTTCTTTTGATTTCTTTCTGCATTTATACTGAAAATTTGGGAAGTATGATAATTCAGTTAAAATTTTGTAGGGGGAATTTTAAATATATATTTTTTTTCTAGTAGGCAGCTTCAGGAAATAGATGAACAGAATATTTAAAGCTTACATTAATTTTTGGTTTCCTAATTCAGTAGGGTCTTTGCAAAATAGAGTTTTAAAGTTTCTATTAGCCTGAAGTCTACAAGGCAACTTAAATGTAGTGGAGCACCTATGTACCTGTATTGTTGTGTAAGTACCTAATGGTATTTTCAGAAGGGAGCTGGTATCTATATTAGGAATTTTGGAAAATCTTGCTAGCTGCTAATATGCCTAAATATGATTATACTTGGGTCCCTTGTGAGCTTTAGGATGAAAGTACTTTGGAAATGTAAAGTATTTTATAATTATTTACTGCCTTCATTTAATTTACTCATATGTTTTATAAGCTCTTGAAAGCCCTTGCAGAGTTACTGCAACATGATCCAGATCTGGATTAAACCAGCAGATGATGATACATGCAGGAGGGAGGTATTTACCACAAGGCATTCCAGTGCTTGTCAGTGGCGCCCAGTTCCCAAAGATGATTTGTTACTATGTTCACCTTCCTGCTAACAGTCTACATTTAATACCACTTGCATTCGTGACTCAGAGAACACAAGTTCATCATGGGGTTACTTATCATTGCCAAAAAACCTTTACTCATTCTTTTCTCCTTATTCCCAGAAAAAAAAATTAAGGATTCTAGCAAACTATTCTGAAAGTAACAGGTAAGGTCAGGGATTCTGCTTCATGACCCATAATGTTACAGGGTCTTTTACAGCAGAAGGGAGTTACAATAAATGTCACTGAAAACATATTGCAGATGACTGTTGAATAATCCCTGCTTTATTGCAGTGACAAGTGATTCGACAGTACAATGATAAACGTGGAAGAAAATACTCCTAGTGACACGACATATGGCCTTTCTAAGGTTCTAGAATTGTAGCTGACCTTCCATGGGATGACAAGTAAGCACAGGTGAGAAGGATTCCAGCTGGCAGGTTTCAAGACCCTCCAGCTTGGGAAGGAAGGAGACGGACTAATTCTGCAGTGTTTCTCAAAGGAAGGTGCCTCTGCTTAATGGGGATGAGGAAAAAGTAGCATGATCTTTTGTTTGACAGGAAATAAAGGACTGATTCTGAGATTTCACACCAGAGTAACAATACTACTTTAGAATGAATTTGATAATTACATCCAACTACCGACAAGAAGGTAAGAAAGTATGTATGTCACTATGATATCACTAGTGAAGCAAAAGAAATGTTATGGGACTGATGTTACAGTCCTGTTGAAACTGTAGTCATCTAAGTAGAGAGCTAATAGCGTGGAAGGGTCATCTGCTAGCAGTTGTATTTTTGTTGATCTCCAGCCTCAAATACTTCTCCAAAAAGTTTCAAATTCCCATTGAAAATATCTGAATTGTCATAGTGAAAATAGATTTGAAGTTTCCTTGACATCTTGTTCCCTAAATATTCTTTCTAACTTTTCCACCAGAATCTGTGGGGAGAAGATTTGATGGTTTCTGTTAGATTTGAGTAAAGTTTTTGGTTGAGCTGAGTTATCCAATGCTTCTGCTTATATTTAGCATGAAAAGTTCTCATCTGTTCCTTTCATTCCTACAACCAATGTAGAATTGCCCGTACAATAGAATGTACTTTTTTTCACAGTCAAATTGGTAGGGTTTATTTCATATGCCTAACAGCAAAGGGCTAATGTGAGTATGGATTCGGTTCTTTTATTTTTGTACCATGCATATCAAAGAATTATTTTAGTAAGACTGGTTTCTGCAGAAACTGGATGTGGCTGGTGTAACCCCCACAGATTAAAGCTACAGTTCTCTGGAAAGATGAGGCATCTGACTTTTTATACATCCAGCATTATGTGAGATGGATTCCACCCCACTGGGAGCTGAGTTTGGTGACTGAAAGTGGATCCTGTGAATATCCCTAAGGACAGGAACTACAACTGCCTAAACATAATGTATTAGTGACAATTCCACTTCTACTTTCACTGTCTAAATGACATCGCTGAACGTGAAATAGAAACTGAACATGATGAAACTCATACTCTAACAATGTAAGTACCATCAATGAATCAGGTATTGTAACCTTCCCATGACATGTAACACATGATTTGGTGTGCATTATATCCCTCAGCTGCCTACAGTCTACTATCAATTGCCAGGCAGCTGTCACATCGATTCATCTTACTGATTGTGCCCTTTCTTAACACACTAACAGAATTACTTTATAACACAAAATTACCAAGGAGATGTCTCTCACTTGTAAAACAAACCAGTGAATTGATTTCATTGACTGTTTCCATCTCTCAGATAGGAAGTACTGTTTGCACTATCTACAGACATGCAAAGTCATTTCCCATCTTTCTTGTATCAAAAAGTGTTTCATTACAGAAAATACCCTTCTACACATATACAGACATACTTTCATGCCTATATCATACAGTTTACATAGCGATGTTTGATAAAAAAAAGGCTCTGTATGTGTTTCTTTTCATATTCACTTTAAAATGAAATGGAAAAAAGCTTCCTCTGCAAGGAATTTTTATTGGCAAAGCATATAATTTACTTTGGCTCCATGAATCAATGTGTAGTCATGCTGCAAAATATGGGTAGCCCATTTAGAAATATTCCATCAGGAGATATAGAGGTACAGTGTATTATACCTGCTGTTTCAAATAAATAGCATTCTCAAATCCTGTTCATCTGTGTATGATATCTTTTATTGCAATGTGGTGTTTTCCATCAAGTCAGTTAATTTTGTTCCTGCAATTTAAGATGTAATTGATCACTACAATATGCGCCCTTGGGACAAAATATCTTTTTATCCAGTGTGTTGTTTCAACTTTCCACCATTCTTTTAAAAATATTCTGTATGAAATACAATAACCTATGCAAAAAGTTCTATAGTTATTTGTTTTATTATTTTTTTCTATCTTCAGTATATGTATGTAGTCTGTAATATGTGCTACATACATCCTTCTGCTCTCTACCTGCACTTTGTTTTGCAAAAATATGCATTTCAACATCATTTGCATGAAGCTTGTGGATGATTTCCGTTAACTCAGATCACAAGGCTTCAGTTCAGCAAATTAATATTGTGCTTAATCACTTTTTACAGAGCCACTCAATTAGAAAGCAATGCAGAGATGGCTTTTCAATTTCAAAATATTATAATTCATTCAATTTATGAACTATTACTTTGAAATAATTGCAGTATTTTTCTAATGGACTTCTAAAATGTTGTAAATGTTTTATACATTAAAATTTTTTTTTGAAAGTATTCAGAATGAAAAATTAAATAGAAGGCTGTGTCAGAATTTATAACTAAGATGAGTCTCTAGCCCCATTAAGCTAAGAAATATCCCAGGAGGGACGGAGGTATATAAAGCTTCTGGTAAGCTGCTAAAAGAATTATTGACTCACTCAAGCTCAATAAGTCAGAATGCCTGAAGAGTATATATATTTTTATATATATATATTTCAGACAAAACCATAATGGATCAGAAGTGTAATTATCTTACATTTCAACACTTTGAAGCAGGGACTGTAGCTATAGTAGGTCCTCCAAGGTACTATTTCAGTACAAATAAATCAAAGTAATAATAAATAATTAACCCCGTGGCCTTAGAGAGGCCAGCAAGTGGTCAAAGGAGACTGAATGCTCAATGCTTGACATTAGGGTTACGTCTGTAAACCAGCAGGTGATCTGCTGCGAAGATCTGAGTGAGAGCAACATGTGTGGTTAGGTGTGTTCTGTGAATTGAAAATTCTAGCTCTATCCATCTAATCTAGTATAGCTAGAAATTTTTTAAAAATCAGGTTTTCTAAGAAATTCCATTGAAATTTTAATCAGGCATGAAAAAAATAGCACAATGATGTTTTTGGCTACTTCTGAATTATTTTTTGGCCAGCTGGTTGAAGTAAAACAATTGGAGGGGGTTATATGGCTATATGTTAAAGTTCCTCTGCATAATGCACTTTAATTTGGAGATAATCCAAATCTTTATTGCTGTACCAATCTGAAAAGAAGGGTTTTCTCTGTACAAAGAAAATGATATAAAAATATTTTAGTACTAGGTTCATAAATTACTTCAGAAATATGAGCTAACTAACCTTTTTAATGCAGATATGCATCACTATTACAGCCAACAGATAATGGTGAAAATTCCAGAAACATTTTTTAGGTATTAGAATTGAGACTTAATTAAGGTGTAGTCTGTGTACTTTTGTGTTTGCTTTTTGTTAGGATTTCTAGCAATTGAGCAATTGGAAAGAATATTCATAAATCTAGAAGTCAGTTGAAAATGGTTACTTTATATGCATTGAGCTTCTAATTTTGAATGGATAGCATTTCTGGTTGGAGTGGTCAGTCATGTTTCTGATTCCCGAAATCTGTGTTTTAAAGAAACTGGAACGTCATTAGTGTAGCATGAATTGCAATAACACATCTTCAGTAGAAAGTGAAATCTATTGTTAATAGTAATGAAAACAAAATTACATTACATTCTGAACAATTCTATTTCCAGTATACTTTCAAGGGTAAAGAAAAATGGCTATGTAGTAATAGGAAAATTTGTATGGTTTAATAGTAGTATATGAGCAGGAAAAGCTAAAAAATGTTCCAGAGTAAATGTAAGTAATTTCCCTCTTGAAAAACCCTAGTAGGGGGGTTTCTTTAAATATCATTGGTGCAGCTTAGCCAGTAACACTTTCTCCATTGAACCACATACTTAGCACTGGAAGTTTCTTGCCAGTGGAACTGTACTGGCTGACTATAATTGTCTTGTGAGGTGTAATGCATTGCATACGTCCCGATTCCTTCAGTGAGACTGACGAGTGGAAGACTTCTGGTCAAGACTTGGTGTTACCAGGTAACTGTAAGTGTGTACTCAAAGCACTGAATTCTAGGTCTGGCATACTCAAAACTGGCATTGATTTTGAAAAGTTCCTAGCTATTCAAATAGTACTGAAGTCTCAGGCTAGCCCAAGGAAGCGTATGCATCAAAGAAATGTTACAGCACTTATCGAATACCTTTAAGACTCTTTGGGAGTATTTTAATGTATTTTCACCAAATACTGGGCTGGGCTATGTGCTTATAGTCCCTGACAGTACCTGGAGGTCATCACCCAGCTCTGTGTATGTTATAACCTATGGACTGTATTTATGTGTTCCTACTTTAGCATTCGATTTTGCCTCTGTAGATAAGATTCATGTGCTGCTTTGCTCTCATCTATTGTGGTTTCCTGTCTTTTCACAATGTTTGCAAGGTGAAGCTGTAGTAATGTCTTCAGCGTAATTTCCTGACTATTCTGGCTGTAGTTACAGAACTAAAGATTCTTTTCATTTCTGTACTACTCATCAGGTAGTACACAGTGTGCATCCATGAGCACTACTTGTTGACTGATGTCACCGTTTTACCAATGCCACATATATACGATTTTCATCACTCAACAGAAATACGTTGCCGGCAAGAAGTACAGAGTTTAGGGCTTGGAAAATAAGTCTTCATTTCTAACAAAATGTTTCAGGAATATACCTTGTGTTATGTGTCCTATACCGCTTCATAAACATGCATTACTGTTTGAGAATACCATCATATAGTTAGGCCATTGCTTTTCACGTACTCTCTTGAGACATTTTTACTTCTTCTGAGCTTCTAAAACAGAGAAGTTCTGTCTGTTTTTCAGGTGTGACAGGAATGATGAACTGCTTGTAATAAGAATAGTAGAAATCTACTTTTATTCCTATGTTTTTTACAATTGGATGTTATAGTTGTCAAACATTTCACATTGTAAGCATGTTTTGCACATTAACAATGGAGGCAGAAGTGATTTTTATAGATAGTGTTTATATATTAAGGGAAAAAAAGGGAATAGATAATGTGAGCTTGTAACTGAAAGATGTCAAAGACAGAATGAACTTGCATTAACAGTTCTGGTGCTGACAGTGTGTCTAGTTAGGAAATAGAAAAGGTGGGGAGTGAGTGAAAGCTGGAAATGGCTGGAAAATAAGTTTGAGATCAGAATAAAGAACTGGGCAAGGTGACTGAGTCTAGAATATAGAAAGACTGCAAAAGGAAACCTGGAGGGATGAGAAATGCTGGATCAAGGATCCAGAAGACCTTCATTTTGTAATCATATGCCTGATTCTCTAAAATGCAACCAGCTTTTCCAATAAATGAGGCAGGAGACTCCTTTGCCATGGAGCCTTCCTTGAGCACTGAATTAATTAGAAATCTATAGACATCAGATTCTCTTAGCAGAAATACATACACAGAGTCATAATTCTGGATGAGCAAGAAAATTGAAATCTAGTATTTTCACATATCTGCTGTTTGACTTTCCAACTTTAATAATACTTCTGAAATATTCTTTTCCTGTATATACTGAAAGGGTAGGGTACACAGAAGGGTGCATATCCATTCACATTGACAATATGCATATTCAGATATACACAGACTATATAAATGGACATACCAATGGAAGTATATGCACATAGGCACAGACATACTTACAGAATCAGGAGAGCATAGGACTACGCACACACATGTGCACATACAGAAGCAAATTCATATACAAGAAGTGGGAGGCACATAACCATGAACAGCATTGCATGAATACGCACACCGATACCTACACACCACAGCTCCTTCACAGCTATATGAAGTGACAGAAAGGCCTCGAGCTGTGCAAATATCATTAAAAGACATCCTCACAGCCATGAGTGCCACAATCTTAAAAAAAAAGGGAGTACTGAAAAATACTGTCTGGGAGAACAAAACAGGAGAGTCAACCCATCAAATGTCTGGAACTAAAATAAAGCCAGAGAGTATATCTCAGCCAAAAGCACTGCCAGCAACTAAGTCAGTCACACAGCAAGAGCAGTCATCCACACATACATATGCTGCAAGAAAAATATCTACCACCTGCCAGCTGGCTACTAGCAACCATGACCTCTGTGTGTGTGTGGTCAGCATGTTGGCACCAGTGTTGGAAGAGGAAGAGGAGTGTAAAGAAAGGAAACAGCAATAGGAAATCAGAAACAACAGAGGTGAAATGGAATCAGTGCTCCCAGTCAAAACATTTGTTTAATAGAAACAGAAGTCTGGAATGTGTACAATTTATGTTTTACACAGTGAAAGGTCCTGGTCATGTGTGAAACTCCAGCCTTCTTGAGTAGCAGGAGGTCCTGTACATGTAAAGCACATTGCTCCACTTAGCACACATCAGATGTCTTGAAAATGCCAAGCAATGAAACAGGTGGCTAATTGGCTTCCATTCTTTCAATTCATACAAGAAGAAGAAATTGGTCAAGTGGTGAGAATAGGGTACTCAGTCAGGTCTCCTGGTTGGTGTTCTATGCTCTCTCTCTAAAGTGCTGCGTTCATACACTTTGTGTCTAAGTCTGCTATGTGTAAAATAAGCATAATAATCTTTACCTCGTAGGAGTGCAGGAAGATTGAAGGAATGGATGTAAAACTCCTTAAGATTCATGAAAGATATCAAGTAAAGGAAAGCTGAATTGTAAATGAAATTCCTGAAATCTGTCTCTGAGTCAGACACAGTGTTGCAGGGTAGATTTGAGTGGCAGTCAAATTCCATTGTCATGCTGATTCCACATCTGTATCTCCTGTATTTTGTTAGGATAGTTTTCAGTACAATCGGGTTTTTTACCAGTGTCATACTATTACTGTATGGTATCTCTACACCTAAAATTTACTTTGTAAAAAAACCCCAAGTAACTGAATAAAGCAAATTTGACCTCTTAATTTAAGTATTTTCATACTTGATCTGAACAGCTAATAGCCATTTTTGCTCTATTCTTCTTACCTATTGCCTTCTGAATACTTTTCTTCACAAGTCTAAATCCTGAAGAAAAATTATCAAATAAATTAACTGCTTATGTATCCTCCTTAGGGTATAAGCTATAAATGGGGAGCTCATCTAATAATCCATTCTTATGTAAGGTAGTGTGAATTTTTGCATCAGCTTGATTTAATTCTGTGTTGCCTTCACTCTAAGCTCATAAGGAACTGTTACAAATCACCATAGTGGGAATCATTTTAGCCATGCCAGGCTGCGTGCCTTGGCTTCTCCTGTGTCAGGGGACCTAGCTTTAAGTTGGTCAAGTCACTTACCCATCCAGACACACACCTGGATGAGTGCGGTTTTGATCAGAAATTCAATCCAACATCTAAGAACACAGATAAATTTCCATCGAAATAATAATCACAGTAAGTTTTTCTTCTAAGACATTAACATCTTTTTAACAAAAAAAAATTTATCAAGAAGTTCCAGACCAGCAATACACCATTTTTTTACCATGTGAATTAATCTCATGAAGTAAATGTAAAACTACTCAGAATTTCTCCATGAAACTTTTTCTCATCAATGAGTGTCATTCCAGAAAATGAAATATATGCAGGTTGAGTTGATTTTGACAATACGTGTTTAATAAAATAAGGAGGATGAGTTGCTTTAGTGGGATGGAATGTTGTTTGGCATAACTGGATTTTATGTTGAAATGTATTTTGAATTTTTTGTCCTCATATGATATTTCTTTGTAGTGCATCACAGTCCATTTGGAAACTGCATGAAAGTGATTCTTCTCAGGAGGTGTTTTACTAGGTGAGTGATCTGCTTTGCCCATGTTTTGAGCCTGCCAGATAGAGAAGTCCGATTCAGAAGCCATGTGCTGAAAACCAAGATATGTTAGCTCAGGCTTAATGCCATGTTAATATGGTTACACGGTTTTTGGATAGAGCTGGCTACCATCTGGCTTGTGTGAAGTATGGTACAGTAAAATGCCAACTGTCTGTACCTATTCATCTGGACATACCCAACATCTGGTTAGAGGAATAAGTTGTAATTCACTGCTTCATAAACTTGCTTCATTATTTTTCAGTTTCATCTCTGACCTGTGTATTAGCAGGTTATGTCCTGCATTTACACGGTATCTTCATAGCTACCATATTTATCTCATGCCTGTCATTGATGTAGCTAAAACACTGTGCAAATAAATAAAAACTGTGCAGCTGCTCAAGATTCTTTCATTAAACTCTCAGAATAAATAGTAGCTTTACATCCAGTTGAGAATATTCATGAAAAAATGCTGGTTTGATTAGAAAAGAATTTACATGAAGAATCATAAACCAAAAACTGTAACACCCCCCAAAACAGATGGTCGGGAGAAATTTATCTTTTCTGGAAAAGTTTGAATGTTTGGTTTAGTTTTATAGATATGCATATTTTTATATGTGGATTTTCAGCAAAGTAAATAAAATGCCCAAAGGACCAAAAAAAAAAAAAAAAAAATCCTCTAAATTGCTGTTGGTCAACACCTGATCACTAAAATAACTGTCTTAGACAGAAAAAGCCTGGAAAAGTTGCAGATTATTATGAATCTACAGTTTTTGTCTCTTAATCAGTTTATAATATTTGAGTCAATTTAGGGAGAGTGTGTAAACCTGGACTGAAGTTAAACATTGTATATTGCTTTAGGTCCAAGAGCATCTGAAAGAATGTATACTGGTTAAGGCTTGAATCTTGGTATGCTTTATCAGTGATTTGCGTTTGTCCTTAGGTTAGAAACTTCTCAGTGCATTCATTAGTTTTTCAAGAAAGTCAGATAGGATGATCTGGGGTTCTTATCATCTTGCTTAAAACAAAGACTTTTACTCTCTTATACTGAGCCCTGGATCATGGTTTCCCTTCTGAAGTCAAAATGATTTCTTCTGCATAAAGAGGCCTGTCACAAATAAGTTTCTGCAGGAGGAGATTTCAGAGTCCCTTTGGACATCACCTTCTGAATTTAAAGAACTTAGTATTTGTGCAAGTGAAAGGCCAATGGCCCTAGAAATGTAGTATGTATCACTGGTGACAAGTGAAGGCTGTAATACAGTACCATACAAAACTGTGTGCTGCAGAGGAGCTAAAAATCAAGTCCTGCAGCACATTTCCCATAGGTTCCAGGTCCCTGAAGCGGCCCTGCCAGGTGGTAAATGCAGTTCCAATCAGTCATCAAAGCTGCTTCCTGCTGAAAATGCCAGAAATAGTTAAATCTGAGTAGAACTGGCAGACAGCAGAAGAGTTGCCAGTTTCATTTTGGAATTAAATGTCTTGGGCTCAGTTCTACTTCTGACTTTCAGACATGGCTGCTTCCCAGCTGGAGACATCCCCCATCAATCATCTTGCCCTGGGTGTACATGATGACATTTTAAAAGGCTAGTTCAGAGCCTCCCATCTTCTTTCCAAGTGGGCATGGGGAGTTTGTTGGCAAGACAGAAAGGGGAAACAGAGATACAGTACTACGGTACATACAATAGCTGTCTTAGTATAAGCATAGTTGGTTCAGTACTATGTAAGGGGGAATTTTGACTAAGTTATCGGCAATTCATCTTGAACCTCCTTCCCACTCATTGTGAGGTTTGTGCTAAAGACACAATACTGATCTGGTGCCACATGGTGATGGAAGCTGAAAGACTTTGTTGTCTAACAAGAGTCAGATCAGTTCCAGGCCATTCAGTTCCAGATATCACTTCCAGGCTGTTGTAACCGTGATGGTGGTCAATTTGAAAGGCAGAAAGAGCTGAGCATCCTGCTCAGAGTTTCCTGGAGATATAGAAAGGAATTAGATGGAGTCATAAATTCTAGGATTTTCCGGAATTATGGCTTCTCCTGTTCATAGCACAGATTCGGGTAACTAGTTGGTGTTGATTATGGTGGAGAGCCAGCTTAGGATGAAATAAAGAGACATTCCCTGGTAGGGAAAGCTGTTTCTTATGCTCTGAACTGAGCCCTAACTCCAAGAGCGTTTATGCTGAAAAAAAATGGAGATAATTGTATTTCTTAATATTGTTCCCTTTTTTTGTGGGAGAGGTATCATTTTTTCCCTGCAAAAGTTAGATTTCAGCTGAGCATGTTTATTCCATGCTGTTGTTAAAATGCAAACAACTTCTTCATATTAGATAGTATCTCTAAGGCATGAGCAATTAAAGCTAGGATGAAAAAGTCTGATGAGACTGCGCATAAAACAGCCAAGCCCAGGGAGAAAGCTTACCCAAGGTTCATATTTCAATCCATTTTTCCAACAAATAAAACTCTGGGAAGCAGGTAGTTATTTAAAGTGTACAATTCCATTTTCCTGTATCCTTTCCTGCAAGTGAGTGGGAGATACAGAACAATTAAGTGAAACATTATGATTGTCTCCATCTATGAAGTTAAGCATTTCTTTAAATAGTCCAAGGCACTGGATCTTTGCACACTGGCAGACAAACTAAAGCTGAAGTGATTATTTCTGTTCCTTGAACAAACTGGAAAAATCAAAAGGATCTGATTTAATTCAGAGCAGATGCCTCTTCCTCACACCTAGGGAAAATCCATCGTGCAAACAAGGTATGAGTGAATGCAGTTTAAGGGGGAAGGCTGGTCAGTCCCTTCCTTGTTCATGGTATGCTGCATCCAGCCCTGATAAGGACATTAGACAAGACTGTATTGTTTCAAGCTCAATGTGTAACCTCAGGGAAGTAATTTAATCTCTTCATCTTTCTGTTCTCTAGGCTTTGCATCTTCTCCTTGCTCACTGAGATTACAGACTCTGGAGAGCAGTAATAGTTTCTGTTTAGCACCAAATGCACCATGGAATAAAATTGTAATCTCTTCTTCTGAACAGCTTGTAGATGGAGGATATTGTTTCATTTAGTATATTTCATTCATATTTTTGCTTATATGCTCATTTTACTTGATCCGTGACCACCTGCCTCTGAATTTTCAAGGTGAAGGATTGAATTGAATCTTGAAATATAGTCTTTCCAACTCTGGACCGTGCACTTACCCTGGGTCCTTTAAAACAAGCAGACAAAACTTCTAAGTTCTTTGTTCACCCTCAACTTCACTGGCATTATTTTACAAGCATAATCTTGTTAAATACCTGATAATTAGTGGTAATAGCTTTTTTAACTTCTGCAGCCATCAAAACCATACATCTCTAGCAAAAGCATAAAGAATATTAGATATTCAGACAGTGGGCTACATTATTCCTCCAGTTTGTCTCAGCTGAGAAAAATATCTCCATAATGCAACTCAGATAACTTTGGTTTTTGTTACTGAGTAAGTTCATGTTAGTGTTTTTTAAAATGATCTCAGTCCTAGAAGCATCTAATGAAGGCATCAAGGCAAACAGCTTCGTAAAGGAAAAGGACAGTTCTCCGCATTGTGCTTTTCCTTTAACGAAGATCCAAAGAAGGCAGAGGAAACTATACAGCAGTTCCCACTAGAAACATGACACAGAGCCTTTATTTTACTGCCTTATTTGTCACATGCCAATACTTAGAATGTGGGATCTTATAAAGTTCTTTGAAACAGGCTGCAAACCCTACAGCTATTGTACCATTTAAAATCACCACCCCCACAGCCGGACCCCAGATCATAATAGAACAAAAGCCCTTTCCACATATTCACTCTGTGTCTGCAACAGAGCTATGTTCTTGTTAATGAGTTGGAAGTGGTATTGTCCATCCTTTGTGCGTTAATATGAGGATTCAAGGGGTTGGCATGCATGCCAGTCTCAGTTTTTCAGTTAATGTATGGTATAACTTTAGCTATGCCATTGAACCTTAGCAGAGGATAGCATAACGAGAAAGTGTGAATAAAGACAGAATCTCTAACATTTTAGGGTGTCTGTCAAATATAATTCTGTGATGCTGGATAACACAGGAATAATTAAAGAAACCTATCTTGACAGGAAAGCTGTGATGACCTACCTATCATAAGATAAATCTGTTCAAGCCCAGGAAAACACAGGTTGCAATAAGATAGATCTATTTTTGTCTGTGTTGCCAGATCCATTTTAGCCACATTGTGTGTGGACATGGAATATGCTTAGAACAAAACTGGTTTGAAACAGGGCTGTTAGTGTTAGCAAAGTGTCCTGGTTTTGGCTGGGATAGAGTTAACTTTCTTCCTAGTAGCTGATACCGTGCTGGGGTTTTGATTTGGTATGAGAATAATGTTGATAACACACCAATGTTTTAGTCCTTGCTAGGTAGTATTTTTCCCAAGTCACAGACTTTTCAGTTTCTCATGCTCTGCCAGCAAGGAGGTGCACAAGAAGCTGGGAGGGAGCATGGCCAGGACAGCTGATCAAAAGTAGCTAAAGTGATATTCCATAATATAGGATGTCATGCTCATTATATAAGCTAGAGGATGTTGGCCAGGAGGGGCTGATGACTGCTCCGGGACTGGCTGAGCATCAGTCAGTGGGTGGTGAGCAATTGCACTGCATATCACTTATCTTTCTTGGTTTTTTTTTCCTCTCTCTTTTTGTTATCTCCCTTTTCATTACAATTGGTGTTGTTACTATTATTATAATTTTTTTTTTCAATTATTAAACTGTTCTTATCTCAACCCATGAGGTTTTGTTTGTTTGTTTGTTTGTTTTTCTGATTCTTCTCCCCATCCCAGCAGGGGTAGGAGAAGGAGTGAGTGAGCAGCTGCATGGTGCTTAGTTACCAGTTGAGGTTAAACCACGTCACAAAGCCAGAAACAAAGGAAAGTTAAAAAGGATCAACGTGATTTTAAACACAATTCCATATCAAATATTTTCTAAGTAGCATGGCTGACTACTACGTATTGATGTGTTTCATTCCCATGGTTAAAGTTTATTACCAATGGATTTTTTGAAAACAATTTAAAGAGAGTATAGAAAGACCATGTGATGACAAACCAAGTAGGCACCAAAAAGACTGGGCCAACAGTATGTTTTCTTATTCAGTGTTCTAAGGCATATACAAGAAAGAGATTTTCTGTGACCAAATAAAATTGAACATATCTCAGTAGATAACATCATGCAAGAATTATGTTTGCTTCAAGAAGGGTGGAGGTGACAGATGGTATTGTTTTGTGTAGCCCCTTGCTATTGGATCGTGACTGGATGGTGCTGTCAAAGGAGCTGGACACTCAGTGACAGTGTATTTAGCTGTGTGGCTTTTAACTTACCTTTGACTTAATTTGAGGGTCTTGTTTCCATTTTTCTTGGACGTTTCTTGTACAGCTTAGTGTGTCCAATTCAACAGACTGTATGGACTGTGAAAGTGGTTGCATTGCAAGGCTTCCCGTAGCGAAGTAAATGTGTGTGTGTTTGCCAGTGGTCCAGTCTGTAGATGAAACTTGTGGACTAGACTCCAGATAATCTTTCCACCATTTCTAATGAACACACTACAATTACAGCTGGGGTTTCTGGCAGTGTCAGTTGTATCCATAGTTTAGATTCGACACTTCCTAAACAATTTCTAATTGCTCAAAACTGGAATGCCTACATATTTTGGCATTCACATGAAGTAGTCATAGGAACACCATAGGAACTTTTAATTGTTTGTGACTCAAAGCGTTTACTCTGATTCATCAGTCCAGAACTGAATCTGTCCCAGTTAAGGGTATTTCATGGGAAGACACCACTCTGAATCTTAAGAGTAGCTTCAGAAACAAATAAGTTTGTGATGTCCTAATTTCCATGTCGACACATAAGTGGTTGCCATTTTCAGAGTCAGACAATGAGTAGCATCCCTATACAGTGAAGACATGGATTAGATGTTTTTGATGTTGGTATGTGACAGAAATGGTAATGATTTTTGGTAAATATTAGCAAAATTTGTGAATGTATTGTTACCTAAGGATCTCAAAGCTTCTCACAAATAATAAGCTTATTCTCCAGGTTGTAATATCAGATATGTAATGAGATGGTTGGCATAAATAAGTAAAGTAAATAAAGTGTTACTAAATGAGTAAATGAGGGCACAGATGATGTAACTCCTCTTTGAACAGTGACAAAATGTAGCTTATGAAAGATATAGTAGGAAGTGCCATCTTTTCCCATATTAGTAAGGTTATGTTTAGCTACTCAGTGTCTTTAAAGAATTTAAGCTAATTGTACGGAAAATAACTACAACTGTCCCTGCTTCCCCTTACCTCTGGCACAGCACAGTGTCCATCAAACCGGTGTTCCTACAGGTGTGAAATGTATGAAGGTCACCCACAATAAAGTAGAAGCCCAAAGACTGGTTCTCCCTAGTGAAATCTTGCACGTCAGTTGTAGAACTAGGATTGAACCTCACATGTCAGTATTGTCAGCTCTTTAGTGACAACCCATGCTTAGGTTGCTTCAGACATCAAACAGATTTGTGTTCTGAAAAAAAATGCTTTAGATTAATCTTTCTACTCATTTATGAAGCTGCATTCCTACTAGAAAAAGAAAAGTTATTTTTCATTTCCATAAAACAAAGTTTCTGCTTTTCAGAATACAATTCCTTTAAACTTTGGAATATACCTTAATTTTATGTTTAAATGAAAAAAAGCAATTATTATTTGTCAAATCTAACGGCAACATTTTGGTTTGGATCAAAGATGACACTGTTTGGCTTGAAGTGGTGCTTCCTTTTAACTTTGCAATGACTGAAAATGTTGGTTTGTGATTGACCTGAGACTAATTCCTTCTTAATATTTTAGAAATATAAACAACAATAAAATATTACTGCAGTCTTAGTTTTAATCTCCTGTCCTTTCCTATATGCACTAGCCTATGCTTTTCTCTTGTATTTCAAATGAAAAATTATCTGATGTTTATCAGATTTTACAACAGCCCTCAATTAGAAAAACATGTTTTCCAGGAGCGTAAAGAGACCATGCAACATGGAATGTGAAAGTTGCCTTGACATGTCAGATTTCAAGGTCTGTGATTAAGAATTTTATTTTGAATCATTAATCTTTTGGGAAATTTCCATTTTGCTCAGATGCTGGAAGTTCTCATTCTAGTGCCATGCTAGAGGCTGTGTATGCAAATTGACAGCACAGTAGGAGGGTTAAGCTTTTGAAAAATTAATTTCCTCTAATGAAAGCCCTCTTAGGAAGTGAAGTAAATTCCTGCCAATGTAAACATTCACCTAGTGTCCACATGAGCAACACTTTTTTTTTTTTTTTCCAGAAAAAACAAGACACTGAAACTTATGTAAGGAGCATAATGTATGGTGAAAGCATGAAGGGAATATAAGCAAGCTCCAGTTATGCAAGAAACTGGAAAAACAGAAAATTTGTCATGGAGCGGTATATAAGGTCACTTCTGTTTATATAGCAGCAGTGTTTAGAGAACTTGTCTTAAGTCAGTAACCCATATGCCAATAACTGTTAAATTCATCACAAGAAACAGCCTTAGCCCTCTTGATTTCACAGTACCAGCAGCCTAGACAAGCAAACTAGTAGGTTGAGAAGCATAAAAAAAGAGAATTTACCCACTGTCATAAGGGAGACCATCACAGAGCAGAAAAACCGAATCAAGGGCAGTATGTGGACCTCACTGAAATCAAGACAGTTTTGCTCTCTGATGATAAAGTGGCCACCAGCGCCATACTCACACAGTCACATGTTTTTCTGACAAGTTCCTAATACTGGTTAATGCCTGTGAATGACAATGAATAAATCTTCCTTTTAGGATGGTGGACTCTTAGCATATCAATAGTATGTTGCCTCTCAAGCAAACCCTCTCATTGCTGGACTGCTCTTCCATCCAGCTTGCCCCTGGCTAGTACTCAGTATAACTACTGAGAAAATGTTACCATTTTTATGGTCTTCTGAAACAAAACATTTTTTTGCAAATATTTTTATGAAAAGTTGATTTATTTTTCTGTCAAACCATACATCCGCAAATGTTTTTAATTGAAAAAGATGGTATTTTATTAAATGAGCCATTAATCTCCTGACACAATCTGAATATAGAAGCATCAGCTTCCTAATGATTTAATATCAACTATACTGACTTCCTACATGGTTAATGCTTATAGGCCTTTCTAAAGGTAGTTCAGCTGGCTGCCCCTTTTTCCTTGTTTGTGTCTTTCTGAGTGCGTATCTCAATGGCTAGTTAACTAGTTTATATCTTTCTCTGTTGAATCTTTTAGGGTTTTTTTCCCTTCTTGCACCTAAACTACTTTATCCTGAATACTAGTCAGCACATTGTATTGAGTTTGATCTATGTCATTTAATACCTGTCATTCTTTCTTCAGGAACTGTATCAGTGAAGAAACTGGAAAGGCAGTCTGCATAAATCAGCTCATTTAATAATAGGAACAATTCATTAGGGGGAAAGAATTTTAAAACACCAAGCAGTTGGCATCCAAATTGCTGTACTTGCTTTTGTGCTGACACTTGCGCTTATGTGGCTGCACAGGGAGCTGAATCAGGGAACTGGATGAAGAATTCCTTTTGCAGAAGGAGGGGGTTGGTTTTTTCACTTGGATTAGTTCCCTGACCCAAATTACCGTGCAACCACACAAGCATCCCTCTCAGTAGCCCACACTTAGATCAACTTAATTTGTTCATTTCACCTCAGCTTAAGTGGTTGGTGAACATTAGAAATGCCATTTTCAAGTTATTTTTTCTGTAGATCATGTGCCAGTGAACATTTTCTTACCTTCAGTCAGCCTCCTGCTCTGGAGCTCTACTTGTATTGGATTTTATGCACGGGGTAGGTGATCACATGTCTAAAACAGGTTTTCAAGTATAAATTATTGAGATTTCAGATTATTGAATTCAGATTCAGATTATTGAATTCAGAACCTGGATAAACAGACTATGAACGGCTGATGGCTGTGTTATTGCATCCTGATGAATTTAGACATCACTGCCAATCCAGTATGTAAGGGAAAAAAAATATTGTTTTTTTTTAATCAGAGGTGATTTGAACATACCTCTGCAGAGACCTATCAGGAACACTTTAACTTAGGCTGAAGTTTCTATGTTCAAGTCATTCATAAGACTAAACTCTAACAAGGATGTAGGTTCAGACAAAATACTAAACCCAGAGTGTCTAGATACTGATTCTGCAGTTTTTGCATTTAAACACTCAAACAGTAGGACTTGTAGTTTCTATTCAGAGTTGAACAGGGGTCTATTCCCACTTAGGCAGTGTTAGAGAAAACTTCAACTCTAGGTACTTCCTAACCAAAGAGTGCTTTGACTTGTGAATAAAAAGTATTCTGTAAGAGATCACTCTTATTCATGATGGTTGAATTATAAATTGTTTGCATTGTAGTGAAAATCTGCAAGGCAGCATGTTGCTAACTTGGTGTCAACATTTTTTGCACTAGTGCTGGGGAAAAATACTATCTATATGAGCAGTTGCTTCATCAACCCCAGTTCAAAATTGCTTCATCAATGCCCTGTACAAAGCTTGGATTAGGCTGCTTTATATAGACCTACTATATAGACATGTGCAATGTACCTATTGCCTTGGTGTTGATGTGTTACAAATGATTCTTCCCAGCCAGTTGTCACTTAACAAAATCCTTTTAATGTGAAGTTGGGTTCTTTTTCCGCAATATGCTTTATATGCTTCAGCCAGAAGGTGCTGTGCTATTACTTGGTGTGTTACAATCGAAATCTTGTTTTGGGCAAAGGGGAAGACACAATATATATGGAATAATGTATTGTTAGACAGTTGATGGCTTAACGATCTAATAGAAAAGTTGTGGTAACATATACTCAGGGTGCAAATTAATACAGGAAAAGAATACAGCTGAAATTGTTAAGCAAGCTTTTCCTAATTGTTAAGAAAACTTTTCCTAATACTACTGGATTAATTTTCTAGGACCAGGCTAGTCTTATGAATAGGTTGTGGTAAAGACTGGTAGAGAGTTGCTTCTAGGAAACAGGACAACAGGCTGCAAACTATAGGGAAAAATGGCTAATGATACCAGGAATGCATACACTCTTTTGGTTCTATGAGAGCCAGATAGTCTGGGTGTTTATCATAGATCCCATTGCTTCTGTGAAGTAGTCTGACACGAGTTGAAAGGAGTCACATATTAAAAAGAAATAGTAGCATGTCAAGTTCAGTAAAATCTCCTATGTGGAAAGTTATTATGGTCTCCATGAAATTTCAGTAGCTAAGTGTAGAGCATGGGGTTGGGCAAGGACTGTTCTCTACATGCAGGCAGGGCAGACCAGTCCCTGTTTTGCTAAGAAGCCTGTAGAACTCATGTCATCTATGAGAAAGAAGAAAAAGAGAAATGAAGGGGAGAAAAAAATCTTGCAATGAGTTGGATAAAACATCATCTTGACTTATCTTAGAGCAATAGATCTCAGTTTTTCCCACACTGTGAGGTACGAAAATGTTATACACAGGTTTTATATGAAACTTTATATCCATGAATCCAAAGTGTTCAAAGGGGTGCAGGAATTTTATCACTACATTACAGGAGGGGAAACTGAGGCAGAAAGAGCTGACAACAATTATCCGTGGTGAGCCTACAGGCAGTTAGCTGACTGAAAATACAGAGGAGCCTTGGCCCCAATCCATTCTTCAAGCCATAAGGTCACACTGACCAACTCCACCCCCCGAGTCAAACCAAACCACCAAAAATAATAGTTTCAAGACTTTCTCTCCTTTGCCATAAAGAAACAAAGAATTATTTTGACTTCTGCGAGCCTGCTGGAGTTCCCTTGTCTTGCAGAACTCAGCTCAGCCCCAATAACCCTTTCTCTGTTACAACACAAATTTTCAGTGGCCACACACTGTCAGAACCAGAATTTCACTTACGAATGTGCACCTCTTTACTGCACTCAGTAACTACTCCGCTGTCATAGCTTCCATGATCTCTTTTCCTGCAGTTACTGATGACTGCTTGGAGAGGTATCACCCAGACATATCACAAAACAAAACCGGTGTCACTGGCGCTGTTAAAGGATACTTGTTTGGTCACTCTGGTTTGAGATTTTGCAAAATAAATAGGACTATTAAGGCATGCTCAGTGAAAAAGGAGAAAATGTTGGTAATGCCTGAGAAGCAGGCTTTAACAAATCGCTACCTGTATGGTGTCTCCTACTGCTTCAAGATGCAATTGGGGTCTCATTTTGTTAGATGCTGCAGCTGGACAGGGGGGTCTGTCTTTACAGCTTAATAAAGTGCTATTCAGTTATACCCAAAATCTGTCCAAAAAACATGACGTTTTCTCCAAGATGGATTCACTAGTCTGGCATCATGCTGCATATCATATCTGGGCTAGCTTGCATAAATTCTGCCCAGAGGATGTGCCATAGGAGAAATGGCCCTCCAAAACACATAATCTCAACTGTCAAGCAGCACTTCCTCTGCTAAATGTATTCCATTTGTCTTCATACGCACACTTATCTCCCATAATTAAAGTTCTTCCTTGTGAATAACTCTGCATTTTAAAGAGAGGACCATAACAAGCGTTTGACTCTAGGCTGCAAAGGTAAACACAAAATGCAAGGTTTAAATTTTAATCAATTTTTTTTTCAACATTTCATTGTCTCATATCAATATAGACAATGTTAAGACTTTTCAGAAGATCCATAAAGTCATAGCTTCAGAAATTTGGAGGCCTGAAAGGGTCATCTAATTTGACTGTCATTCTAACAAAGGCCAATGAATTTAGTTCAGTTGGTTTGTACTGAATCAGTGGGATTCAGCCTCAGGCCACTATAAAAATATAGGCTTTAATAGAAAGCCGCGGCATTCAGACTTGGTCAAACGATCAGAACTTCCCTAGAGTCTAAGCATGTGTTCAGGCTATAAGAAGACCTGGTCTGGTCTTGTTTCTACTGGAGCGTAAGGACACAGTCAACTTCTCTACATGTTTTCCATTATCATTTCCATTTACTTCCTTAATAGAATATAAAAGCATCACCCCCTTCTATTCTTAGGTCCAGCTTGTCCCATCTGTAACAATTGTAGAATCAAAAGATGTAAGCATTTGTGAAAACTAAAAGCCACTGGGAAAATATGTCTTTTGTATTGCCCATCACATTTTGTTTAAAAATGTGAATTTTTGGATTAAAACATTTCTGGCTATAGCCATACTATGACATGCCATCAATATTTATTGAGAAGTGGCATAAAAAAGACAAGGAGAATAAAATGTCATAGTGGATTTGTCACAGATAGCTTGAAACTGAAGTGAAATTCATTATTTTTCTCTTTCTCTGAAATGGATGCCTGTGAGGGCAAATAATAAAAGACTTTTGTGAGCAAAGGAATCCAACTGCCACTATTCAAAGGCATGAAGTCTAACAAATTATTATTAGCTAGAGATTCATATTTTCTCTTGTGAAATAGATTTTGTTGAGGTTTTTTCCTTTTCTTTCTTTTATATGCACTTGCATAAATTACTGGGCTGAATAGACTTGTAGACACAAACTGACTGAAAATCACTAGTGATGTCTTATGGTCAGAGACATGTGGGTTCTCAAAATACTTTTTTTGATTACTATTAATAGTGTGTGAACATGAAGGTGTTCATGCCTTGAAAGAGCCAGAGCCTTTACTTCAAAGGTTCTGTGCAGGTGTGATCAATTACAGTTCTCACCCAGAGGAGCAGCTCACAATTGAAGTACTGCAATACTAGGGGTGGGGACTAAGGAATTAAGAGTTAAGACTAGTTACATATCTCAACAATTTCCAGTCATGCTGTGGCTCATACAACTCATTTAGCAATTTTAGGCATATTTCATACTAGAAAATAGTTTTGAAAAGTGATTTGAAATAGTTACACTTACTGTTCTAAATGCAAAGTAACATATTCCTAGCTTGCCTGTGTGTCACATTCAATGCTTATGTTTTCTCCATCCTATATATCAAGGCCATAGTTCTGTAACGATATTGATGGATACAGTTATCTAAGTCACAAGTGCTTTGTGAGGTTTACTGTATTAAAATGCCCGGTGTATTAGAAGCATAGAATCATAGAATGCGTTGGGTTGGAAAGGACCTTCCAAGGTCATCTAGTCCAACCCCCTTGTGGTCAGCAGGGACATCTCTACCTAGATCAGGTTGCTCAGAGCCCCATCAAGCCTGGCCTTGAACATCTGCAGGAATGGGGCCTCCACCACCTCTCTGGGCAAACTGTTTCAGTGATCAACCACCCTCACAGTAAAGAATTTATTTCTAACGTCTCATCTAAATCTACCCTTCTCTAGCTTAAAACCATTGCCCTTTGTCCTATTGCTACATGCCCTTGTAAACAGTCTCTCCCCAGCTTTCTTGTAGGCCCCCTTCAGGTACTGGAAGGCTGCTATAAGATGTTCTTGGAGCCTTCACTTCTCCAGGCTAAACAACCCCAACTCTCTCAGCCTGTCTTCATAGGAGAGGTGCTCCAGCCCTCTGACCATTTTTGTGGCCCCCTTTTGGACCTCCTCCATCAGGTCCACGTCCTTCTTGTGTTGGGGATTCCAGAACTGGACGCAGTACTTAAGGTGAAGTCTCACCAGAAAAGAGTAGAGGGGCAGAATCACCTCTCTTGATCTGCTGGCCATGCTTCTTTAGGTGCATCCCAGGATGCAACTGGCCTTCTGAGCTGCAAGTGTGCATTGTTGGCTCATGTCCAGCTTTTTGTTCACCAGTACCCCCAAGTCCTTTGCAGCACAGCAGCTCTCTATCACATCAGCCCCCAGCCTGTATTGATAGTGAGGATTGTCCAGACCCACATGCAGGACCTTGTACTTGGCCTTGTTGAACCTCATGAGGTTCACCTGGGCCCACTTCTCAAGCTTGTCTAGGCCCCTCTGGATGGCATCCTGTCCCTCTGGCATATCAACTGCCAACTGACACCATCTTGGTGTCATCTGCAAACTTGCTGAGGGTGAACTCAATCCCACTATCTATATAATTGAAGAAGATATTAAACAGCAGTGGTCCCAGTATGAACCCCTGAGGGACACCACTTGTCGCACATCTCCATCTGGATGTCGATCCATTGACCACTACCCTGTGGATGCAACCATCCAGCCAATTCCTTATCCATCAGTCTACCCATCAAATCCGTATCTCTCCAATTTTTAGAGAAGGATATTGTGGTGGACCTTGTCAAAGGCATTGCAGAAGTCCAGATAGACAACATCTGTAGCTCTTCACTAGTCCACTGATGTAGTCACTTCATTGTGGCAGGCCACTAGGTTGGTCAGGCAGGACTTGCACTTAGTAAAGCCATGCTGGCTGTCTTGAATTACCTCCCTGTCCTCCATGTGCCTTATCAGAGCTTCTGAGAGTATCTGTTCCATGATCTTGCCAGGCACAGAGGTGAGGCTGGCAGGTCAGTAGTTCCCGGGGTCCTCCTTTCTATCCTTTTTCAAAATGGATGTAATGTTTCCATTCTTCCAATCACCAGGGACTTCACCTGACTGAGATGACTTCTCAAATATCATGGAGAGTGGCCTGGCAACTACATCAGCCAGATCCCTCAGGACTCTGGACTCTGGTCCAGACATACTTTATGAAATTTGCTATGTGGATCTTAGGTCTAATTATGAAATCTTAGTACCAATCTGTCTGCAGCTAGAATGGCAATTTAAAAATTATAATCTCTTTTAATGCGTGTGATACAGAAATTGCCTTTTCATTTTCTGAATGTCCTATTTTAATAGTAGTAATAAGCCATAAAAGTACATTATAACTTAGTTGACCAATATGAGGCATTGCCACATACACCTGAACATGAGTCAGGTTCTGATGTCCTGGTTCAGCTTTAAAACACTTTCCTTCTAATGACTAGTAGTAGAGCCCTTCTGCAAATGAGGAGCAGTATGATACAATGCTGAAGTCACTGAAGCAAGGCACCAGGGATGGTTTTCTTACCTGGCTCTGCTGGAGACATACTAAGTAGCCTTGAGTAGGTTAGTATTCGTTTCTTGTTTAAGCAAGAAGCTCCCACGATCTCTGTTGTTTTATTTCTGTATCATCTAATGCAAAGGTTGTTCTTATCTTAGTCTTAATGTTTCTTTCAATTAGTTATGCCTTCTTGTCTTTCTATGAATAGTCATATAGGGCTCTACACTCCCTGGACAGTACTTTGCCAGGAGAACATCCAATATATATATCTTGCCTTTATCCAGTCATATATTTAAAAGCAATGAATTTCATTTCAACTTGCTCAAGTGGGCTAATAACTGTCGTTTTAATCTTTTCCTCCATCCTTAGGGAAAAAAGTAACCTGCAATTCAGTTTCCTACTTAACATCACATTTTAGGAAGAAACATCATCTCCAGTCTCTGATTCTTTAATTTCTTACAGTGAGAGGCTAAAACACACAAAATAGTTAGCTAGCAGGGCTGATCCACATGCTATGCTCCTGAGTAAGAGGATATTTATGACAGTAATAGACTACTTAATTTAGCAGACAACAGAAGCCAAACCTGAGCACACAGAGCTAAGGCAAGCATTTTTCAAATGTGGAGGTAGCTCATAAATATAAGTAATTTATTGGGGTTCTGGAAGATTTTCTGTTTTCTTGGATAAGGAATTATGAGTGAATACTAGATCCCATTCTGAAAGGTACAGTCTAGTTCATCCAGAAATGACAGTCATCAGGTAGCAATCAGTGGTATGAATCTATGGATTGTGTTATGCAGAGGGTCAGATGAAACAAGTGATCCTTTGTGCTTCTAAGAACCTAGTGTACATTTGTAGTGTGATTGGTGCTTTACAGATGTACAAAACAGATAGTCTCTTCTAAAAAATGTAGAGTATAATTAGGATATTCAGAAGTAAACAAGTAGGGAGTGAATCTTTCAATGTTTATTTTGCATCATTATCAAATACTAACTCCTTTGGGTGTTAGTAACATGATTTATAGGATCAGAGAACTGAAACTTTGTGGGTTAGAAAGGAACTTGGGAAACATTCCAACTTAGCTATATTTGAGTAAGAAATGTGTTTTATATCTGAAAAATTACCAGAGCCATTGATGAGAGAATGGAGACATCTCTTATGGAACATGCTTCCAAACAGTTCCACTCAGAGCACACCTAAGCTCACTGGCTCTGAGGAAAATATTTGTGGAAGAGCTCCTCTGCATGTTTCCAGCATTTTATTTACTGTGTATATTGCACAATATTGCAGTATAAACACACAAGCTTCTGCTAGTATGACAAAGAATTACAATTAGTTCAGAACCTTTGTAAGCAGTAGATTGCCTTGCATAATTTTTCAGAATCATTAAGGCCACCAAATGCTCTGACTCTGAATCCTTCACACTCTGTCTATCAGCATATCTGGAAGGCTATGTGAGGTGTGCATACACTTTTCTGCCAAGTAGCTGAATAATAGCTCCCCTTCTGCCTTAGCCCTGTGGAGTACTTATCAGAAGTTGTATTAGATCTTCCAGTGTGTACTAATGTAACCCCTAAGGATGTAAGGAAGTACTTGTGATAAGGAATACTTAGTTTCAGACTTGACCCAGAGAACAAAGTGGACATCTGCCCAAAATGAGGCAACTACACTAGAGCGTCTGCATTGCTGTACATGGCCAAACCAAATAACTGATATTTTGGCCTAATTGTTTTTATTTGGAACTTTTGTCCACACAAGTGCAGTATTATTTTTTTTTTCATAAAGCAGCTGCTTTGGGGACTATACTACACTGAGTAAAAAGATTAAGTTTCTAAAAAAAGCTATTTCTAGTAGGAGGCTTTCCTTGCAAATAAAAGAATCAAACAAGAAGGTGTAGACACAGTAGTCAATATATTCATGTTAGGTATAAAGTACAGGAGTACTACACCACTCAAATTCTGAAATCACCTCTCTGACAAAACCTCTATGATTTCGTCTTTATCAGCTGTTATATTTGAGATCAAACCAAGGAAACCTACACTTCTCTTGATGTGAAACTGGATGTATAATGATAATACGAGAGGATTTCTTATCCATGATGTAAACAAATGAGATTGACTCCCAAACCTGCAGCCAACAGTCAACAGCTTGGTGAAAAAATGAGACCTTGATGAACATATTTTCACTTAGGATATGAAAACTGTCATAAACACTTAGCAGAAGTGCTGCTTAAACAAAACAGATTTCCAAAGGAAGCATAGATGATGCCAGTAATTTCTTATTATAGTAAAACAGATACAAGACAATTGCCTCAAAAAACTTAACAGAACACAGAACTGAGGTTGCTGTGCAAAGCCCACGCATTTCAGTTGGTAAGCTGTCAGCTGGTATAGAGACTTCAGGCCACAGGAACAAGGTGTTCTTGCTGTTATAGAAAATGTAGGTTGTGTCTTAATATGTGGAAGAGAAATGCTGTATATATGTGAAGTTTAACAGTAGCATCTTAATGAACTAGTTAGAAAACAGCATTACTCACAAGGATTCTATGCACTCTGCCACACTAGGGTAAAGTGAAAACAGAAATGATCTGCATGTGGTAAGTATGCAGGACAGAATATAAACTGTTTCCCTTCATCCAGCCAACAAGCACCACATCTGTATCCAATAACTCTAATCACCCTGTATTTAACTTAAACAAATCTACATTACCATGTAAATGATTTACCATTAAAATAAGACCTGGCTATAAATCTTCCACAGAAGAGGAAATTTCCCATGGTGAATTCTATTCATTCTTAATAATTCAATCTAATTGCTCTCTGAGGTAATAATTAACATATTTTGTTTTGTTTTCACCTTATGGTTATGAAATGATCAGCAATCTTCCACTTCTTCCTAAGAGCACAGTTGTTCCAGGTAGGGAGAACATTGTGGTGTGAGCTTTTGTAACCTACTAGCCTAAGACCCATGCTTGGCTAAAGTGATAATGGTTTTTTGGCTTTTGCCACAAAATGTGAGCAAGGAAAAACCAACTGCAAATTATATTGCTTAGTACAAGAAAGCATCAGGGGAAATTTAGTAAGCTATGCTGCCCAGGAGTTCAAGCTAGTTTAAAATCCATATGAAGGATCTCTATGTTGCACTGAGTTTTGCAGACAGACGCTGAAAATCAAGCCAACTATTAAAGCGGATCTTTACAGATATGTAGAACACCATAGGTTCTACAGAGGTCCATGAAAGCTCAAAGCAGTCCTTGTCACCTATGAAAATGACATACATTAACAACTTCTTCAAAAATAGTGGGGGTAACAAGAGTTGGAGCACACATGCAGAACTAAAAGCACACATGTACAGTCACTGAGATATTGGCAGCTAGCAGGAGGAGTAAGCCTCAGTAGAAAGATACATAGTTAGGCTCACATACATGGTGTGAGAAACACTTGAACCATGCTCTGTCAAAACCTGTTTCCCCTTTCATCTTTTCTACTACTGATGTCTCAAGATATTTTGTGTAAGCAAAGTGGCAAAGGGCCATTCTCTGGACTCTGTACCCAAAAGCATGGCATAGCTCATGTCTACACTGCTTTATTCTCTTCCAACTAAAGGAAAACATCCTGCTTCAAAGTGTCAGATGGAAACAACCTCTCACGTGAAGAATTTCCATACCATGCCCAGGCATTGCCTGAGAGAGTGTCAACAGACACAAGCCAAAATTATGCCAGGGAACATAACTAAAAGTCAAGTAGGTTGCATGCTAGTGTATGCTTAAGCCTATATGCTAGCCATTATGAGTTTACTAGCACAGAGATAGTTTCATTTTGTATATGTGTTAATCAGGTAAAAGTGTTCTAAAATATGGTGAGTGTGCCCAAAACATCCATCTTCATTTTCACTCCTCTCTCAAGCTATATGTAGTCCATCTCACTACAAATGTTTAACAAAAGGCTTAGGTAATTTCATGAACGTGATGGAATAAAATAATAAATATTTGGAAGCAGTATTAGAACCACAGCAGAACACAATAGAAAAGTATACTGCATTGCCATTGTTCAGATATTAACAAGGATTTTCCAAGGCAAAAGGAATGTCTACTAATGCAATGATTCCAAGGTATCAGTATATACTTATGAGGGGGTAAGCTCCAAGTCCAACAGGAGCCTGATCTCTGTGCTTAGTTCACAAGAAAACCATGCACAAGTCACCAGCTAGTAAAGTGGAGCTGATATTTCCAAATCATTTTAAATTTTGCCAGTGAGAAGCCTGTAAAATGCTAACGAGTGTTAGCTGCTGTGAATGTCTGCAGAGTACTTCCTTGCCTCTGTAGTCACTGACTTGGGTTGCAAAAGAAGGAACTGGCTGCTGGATAAAGATATGAACAGTACTGAGAAATAAAGAGTCATTGTGGCTGCAGGCATTTGTAAAACATTAAGGGACACAGTTTCAATGGATTGCAGAGGGCTTTTCACCACATAACTCCATTTGATTGCAATGGGAACTGACTACTTTTGAAGGCTAAGTTGTGTCGGCATAGCACAATGATGAGGTTTTCATTTCACAGTCATTTGCATGGCAATAATTTGTTCCTTCCATCAAGTCTTCTAAATTCAAAAACTGAATAATAAACTGCAATAAAACTATGCCCAGGGACATAATACATACTCCTCAGTAAGCGGGCAATGAAAAAAGGCATGTGCATTAACTTTGCAGACAAAAATCACTTCCCAACAGCCTCACTCTCAAGGATGGGAACCTAATGAAATGTCATGCCATAGATGATGACTCTCAAAAACCTCCAGCTGCCTCATATTTGAGAAGAAAATATTATTACATTGACAATCAGCCCTTACTATTAGACTGCAGAGAAACTAGAAGTTAATTGTATTTTCTGATCCGTTCTTTTTAGGCACAAAACCAGTCAGTCAATTTCTGACGCAAGGGAAGAGGAAGAAGAACCTGAGTAAGATACTGTGGAATAGCTGGCCTTTCTGAAGTTCAGTGGAAGGTAAAAGCCCCAGAACCACACCATCACACATGTGCTCTCCAAAATGATCCACTCCCTGTATGTTTTAGGAAGAAGGGTTTGGCCGTGGTACTGTAATGTAACTTGATGCCACTGAGTGCTCAGTCGCTTTGGCTTTCTGTGAAAACACAGGCTTTAAACAGCTAAAATTAGGATGCTGATGGTCAGTCTGACCTTATGCAGAAAATCCCACAGGTCTGCATTGCTGTTCTTGAAAGACCACTTTGGCTTTGTTGTTTAAGTCTTGCTCTGGCAATAGGTGGGGCCTGGCTGCTGATTGAATTTGTATTCCTGGATGTGTGGTAGAGTCAGTGCACAATTGTAATTAAATTACTTCTCTTCAATTTGAATTTAGGCTTATTTCTCTCTGATTGTATTTGTTTTATCTGACATGTTTAGACAGTAACACCATGGGGGGCAGTGACTCTTCTTAATATCTGTACAGTGCTCTGACTAATAAAGCTCTCTGATCACAACACATGGTGGTACTGAGGCCACAGAAATACAGCTAGACCCACATCTTTAATACAGGTAAAGTTACACTGCTATAAAAATACTATGAATAATGGAGAACCCAAATAACAGTTTTTTTTCCTTTAGGAAATTCCAATTTTTACATGGATTCTAGATAATGATTCAAAGAGACCTTGTCAGCAGTTACAGAATTGAGGAAAGCACAAGCTGGAAATAACTGATTCCTAAGCAAAAGCTATCAAGGCATTTTTTATTGCTAGCCACTTATTTTAATTTGTTCTGGTGGGTTTGGTGCATCCTTTCCACAAGTCTGGCTCATTATCACAACAGGTTCTAGCTACTGCCTGAATTATTACAGCATAAAAGTCAGGCATGACTCTTAAAAATAGCAAAGCAGGAAGATGGAAGCAGATTCAGAGAGAAAACTATGAAACTAACAGGAATGAAGAAGCATTCAGTCTGTCTTTTCCACATTTTAAAATTCAGAGCCTACTTAGTTTTTTTCAAAATGTTTTGTAGTTTTCTCTTTTTTTTCTTTCCTGAGAGAATGAACAAATGTATTTCTTGCATTAAGTAAGCAATCAAAGAATGCTTATGCAGCTTGTTGCCTGAATGTTCCATGTCATCTTGTGCATGGGAATAGCCTTTACAGAATTCATTATATTAATTATTTTTCATCAGTATAATTGATTGCTTACAAATTTGTGATTTCTGCGTGAAAGCCAGTTTATTATTTTATTTGTAATTATGTTTTAAACTAGCTTATGTTGTGGCTTAGGGCAAGAGCTGGCAGTCAATTTTGCACTGGTCAGTCAGTCAGTCAGTTCCATTTTTATTATTTCAGTCCTTTGATTAGAATTCCTTTATATTGTATTTCTAAATTTGCACTCAGTTACTTTTCTGTTAGGCAAAAAAGGCTGCAAATATTATAAAATATTGTCTTATTTCTTAGAATTTTCATTTTTTTGCCATCATCTTTGCTGTGCTTAAAGTTTTGTTGAAAGCAATATTCCAAACTCTTCAGCACCCTCTTAAATTTGGAAACTCGTTTTTGTTGACATGTTGTCTCCCAAGCTATGGAGCACCTCGACCACTATTTCAGAATATGTGATGTATCTGTTCTCAGCTAAGAGGACTCACAGCATGAGTATGACTCCAGTCTGGTGTGATTGTTAACTAGAGGTAGTAGATAGAAGCCATTGACTTTATTAGTGACCTTGATAATGAAGTCAGTGAAATATATCCCTAATTTATGGACATGGACATTGTCTTAATTTCACTGAAGATGATAAGTTGATTTTCGCTGGCTGACTTCATACAATCGTTTTCAACTGATATGAAACTGCTTTGTGATCATAATCAGAAATATTTAAAAACAGATCCAGGTCTTCAGGTGTGTAATCTGTAGAGTACCTGATACTGTGGGAGTGCACCATGAATTTGGGCAGTGTACAAAGAGAAAGCCATGTTTCCATCAAATGCGTTTGTCTCTAAGTGAATTCTGTATGGACTTGACAGTGCTGCTTGTCCATAGAAGATGTACAGCAAGGCAGTGAGAAGACAAACTCTTTGTCCCAAGATGTACACGCTCTGCCTCATCAGTCCACCTTCACTTCTACCAATATATTTCCCAAAGAAAGAATTCTTCCTGGCGGCCTGATAGACAGGAAAAAAATATCAGATGCCAGAAACTCCATGTTTTGCTCCTGCTTCTTAATCTTGAGGCTTTCACCTGTGCCAACACTAGACCTCTTCTATGTGGGACTCACTGATAAGAAAATCTCTTAATTCCTGTTATCCCAAATCAATAGCCCCAAGTGCAACATAAGTAACTATAGACTAGGAGTCCCAGACCATTTGAGCTCTCTTCCTAGCTGTCTAGACATTGAGAAGTTAATCTATTACCAATGACTTCAGTCATTGCTGGTCCAAGCCCTCACTCTTAATCCAAACTAGACTATTAGCAAATTACTAAAATCTTCTACATAAAATATTAAAAATCATTTCCCCTGGAAGCACTAGTATTCATCTTGTCTTTTTCAGGTCCAGCGGCTGGCTCTTCAGCCTTTGTTGTCCTTTGCCTTAACTTAACCTCAGCCCTAACTGTAACTTTAAGAATAGCGTAAAAGCTCATAATCACTTCAGAAATAAAAATGTCATTTGCTCCACACATGCCAGCATGTCAACCTTGTTTCCTTAGCAATCTGAGCCAAAGAAGGTCTTTTGCTCCTGTAGTCTGAAATTGTAAGTCTAGCTCTAACCCTAACCTTAAACCAGTGGTGATGATCTCTTTGACGGTTAGTGACAAATTTATTTAAATCATGCTTTAGCTTATCATAAACACTTAGATCATTGTAAAGAGCTTTAATCTCCATTCACACTAAACTTAGCATCTGTGCCAGCATGTGTGCCAATGATTAATCAAAAAAGACCAGAGGTGGTGGGGAACGGTCCTGAGAAATGCAAGGCATCAGGAACAGGACTAGAAACTCTCTCCTGTCATTCCTACTCTGTGGCACAAACTTGGAGCCCTTCACTGCTTATCAGGACACATAACTGCAGCTCAGGTTGAATAGCATTTTGGCAGAGTAATTGCCCTCTGGACCTGAGTAAGCCTTGGTAGAAGGGTTGGCTATTCATTTGGACAGTAACATTCAAGTGGTATTAGCTAGGATAAGTCAAAAGAGTTTCAAAGAATATAGTATCTTCTTCTTAGAGGTGTATACTGATTCTCTGAGACAGATGGAGTTTAAATCCCCTTCCCTCATCTCCAGTCATGTACAGTCTTGTACAACTGGCTATGACCAAGACTTTTCTGACTTCTTCTCAAGCATTTGGCATAGGCCACAGCTGAATGTGGAGTTTGGGGCTGGATGGGCCAGTGACCTCCCTCACTGTGACCAGCTGCTGTTTATAAAAGACAACTGGCAGTAATGGCAATGGGCAGACTGTCAGGCTGATATGTGGCTGTCCTGTTCTGGTGGTACACTCTCCAGCCAGGGGACTGCAGTGTAAATCAGCATCAGAAGAATGCTGATGCTTTGAAGTGAATGTTAGGAAGGGCTGTTCTAAGATAAAATTTTACTAGAATATCGACATCTGGAAGTTTCCAATCTGCCATTTAAACAAGAACAAAACAAGGCAAAATCAAAAGCTAGACAGTTTAGCTTGGAGGGAATCATTAAAAGCAAAAATTAAAATAACCGCAAGAGAGAGAATTGCCAGTATTCAAAGAGAGAAAAAGGGAGAGAGAAATGAGGTACTGCACTAGCAAAAGAAAATGTCCAAATGTTGTGCAGCAGAGAGTACTATTATTTTGCTTTTCCAGAGTAAAACAGTCAGATCTAATGGCTTGCTTTACCAAATCTGGCTTATTCGGGTTTTATACTAAAGTTAGTTACAGTTAGGAACTTTTGTACCGGTCTGTAGATACATGCTGAACAGCTTCATAGAAAATAAGAACATAGATTTGAAAAGATAGTACATATTATTGGCAGAAAGGTGCTACTTTAGATGCTCTGACTGTTGTTGTTTTGAACTTCCAAAGGCCACTAAAAGTGCTCTAGTCTTGATCTCTCTCATTTTGTGTATGTTTTAGAGTGTGTCCATCTGTCACTCGATACAACCATTATGGGCAAAGTTATGCTTCCATTAAATTAAATGAGCGATATCCTATGAATTCAGTGTAGCAGCTCTCTGAGCTACTTTGTATGAATTCTCAGACTGACACCTCTTTTAAGGGTGTATTTTCAGAGTATATATCCAGCTGTGAAAGATAAGGTCTTTTTAAAATTAAATCATTGGAGAATATCATGCCACAAGAGAAGATTTGTTATCATGAGGAACATGTTATTGTCTCAGTCTAGTCTCAGTCTTGTCAGTTGCCAATGAGACAGTCTACAGCTGCTCCAAAAGCTGTCCCTGTTCATGAAGGACCAATGTTTTTATAGGCAGCCAGAGCCACAATGCTAAAGTATTCTACAATTGCAGTTTTAAGTAGAATAAGCAACTCCAGTGTACGGTGAGGTCCCAGTCTTGCAACTGGCAAGACAGAATAATTCAGTCAAAGTAACTCCTATAAAAACACAGAGATAACTGTCTGGGTACACAATACAATCCCTGAGTGGGGAACAGTCATCAAATTCTAGTCAAGGGAGTCTTGATTTTTAACCCAAGGGCTTCCTTTGTTTGGTTTTTGGTCTGGATGTTACTCCCCTCAGGCCTGTGTTCTTTTCAGTGGTCGGTTCTGTAGATTATGATACTAGTAGCCACAGTACTCTTGTCAATGTAACTGTGATTATTTTATGTTTCTTGGAATAACAATAAAAATAGAATTACCAAATTTAAATGACAGGATACAAAGAAACACAAATTACTTTCGTATTTCCGTCATTTGTTTTGGAAAAAAAGCTTTGCAAGGTTGCCCCAAAACTAGAAGGGATTTCACAGTTTCACACTTTACAATGTTAATAAATGCATTTTAAAAGCTGTGCTTTTTACATCTTAGTAGCTCTCCCAAGTTGAAAATATAATGCAGACAAGACGCTTCTGGTTTTAGTACAAGGTACTCATGAAAGTCAGACTTATGTTCTTTTTTTCATAGTGTTTTTAGAGCAGATAACTGATGATTATTAACTAAGAGCAGTTTTAATTACCAAATTCAATAAAGGGAAGCTAAAACCACACTCATCCCTGTTCAACACTCAGTACAGCTAAAAGAAAACGAGGAAACACAATTATTTCTACTTTAAGATGGCAAAGGGACCAAAATTCAACAATGAAACAGGGTATTAGAGCTTGAGCAAACTGTAGACAGCCAGTTTGGATTTGCGCTCAGCTTTGTGTAACTTGGGTGTAGAACTGAATGTCCTTGTGACCTAGTTGTCTATCCAGTTCTTACATTATTCCAGTCGACCTGTATCTGATTTATGTGTTTTCAATAAAACATGCTATGATTTAGATCTTTCTTAATTTTACAGATGTTGTTAGGAAGCAGAAACAAAGAGGATAAACTTTTTAAAAGTAACTGGGATTTTGGCTGCCTTGCTGGATAGTTCTGATTATAGATATCTTTTTAGGGACTGATTTCCTAAGGATCAATGCTAGTTACCTTCTGAAATGAGTATTTTAGGTGCTTCAAGACAACTTTCCCACAGAACTGAAGGACTGATACTTCTGAAAATGTAGGCCTAAGTGACTTCCCAAGGTCACATCGAGTTTGCAGCAGCAGTAAACAAGTGTGCTTCACAGACCCCCAGATCAAACTTGTCCACTTACTTTGTCATTTTGTAAAACAGTATAATTCCTGCCCACATGAAGTCTCAGAACTCTAATAGTGTGTCTAGATTAGAAGGTCCTAAAGAACAGCAAAGCATTATTTTTCAAGCTTGTGTGTACATGAGGAACAGAAGAACTTTGCCTTTAAGTTTGGGTATAAATTTGTTATAAGGGGTGACTTTAAATTCCAGCAAAAAAGAGTTGTCAAAGCCATGGTGTTAGTATCAAAAGTGGAAAAGACACTTCTGTTACAGACTGCCTGAAATAGGAGCATTAGCTTACAGGTTTCACAGAGTCTTGGAAAAAATATGTAAAATGTAGATTCCTTAGCTGGCTGCATGAAGTTTCCTGGAATTGAGCAATTCCTTCTGTGGAAGTTATACAGAGTTGCTGGGAAGTGCCAATCAAGCATGCTATTTGGCCATTGTAGAAGATCATCACTGAAACTGAGCTATAGAAGAAGAAGATCCTTTATATTTGTGCTTTCTGTTTTCATAATCCAAATATATTATGAGATATGAAATAACAATTTTTTTTTTGCTGAATACTGGCTCTCACTAGAGCCTCTAATGGTGTGGCTGCTTCTGTTGGTCTTAGGAAAAAGTATCTTTTATGTCATACCTTCTCAAGTCCCTAAGCAAAAGACCTGTGTTTAAAATATACATCAGTGGTAAAGTCTATTTCCACCAGTCTCAGGCTATCCAATAAATTAGTACCGACCTTTTGAAAAATATTTTAGAACTTCTTGCTTGAGAAATATTCAGTGATATCTGAAAGAGGCCCTAGTGTAACCATGATAAAATTTATAGAGTAACTCTAACTAACCAATGACTGACTGCTTAAATAATATAAATATTGCCACAGGTTTCAAAGTCCAATTTACTGAAATGATTTGGTCTTGCTTAGCTGTATTTCAGGGAATTAAACATGCATGGATGCTATCTGTGTCATATAATTTACTTTTTAAGGATCTATAAAAATCCATTTTTTTTTCCTGCCTCAGTGACAGGAGAAGAATAGCAAGCTCTGAAATGCCATCTGGGAATTTTTAACTATAAACAATTGTGCATATTTTCCCCCAAAGAGGAAAGAAGTTAATGTTGCTGTTTATACTTCATTTAGAATCTGTAGTCTTGTTATTGTTTTGTTTTAATAAACATTTCGAGGGAGGGTCCTTCCACATTTTTTTATTTCTTCCCCCCAGAAAACCTCCCAGGAGGCAAAGGACTGGGAAAAAAAAAAAGAAAAAAGAAAAAAAAAAGTGAGATTTTCTATTAAGCTAACATAATATTTCAGAACTCAGAGTGTGGTCCTTCTACCTCCACTTTGCCTGCAATGAGTGGTCCTTCACAGCACTATGCCTGGGGATATGAGCTTGACAAGAATATCACATTCTCCCAGAACCACTGAGCCTGAAATTTTGATGCCCTGCTGATGGTATATTGTTTAAGGAGCTTTCATTTGTTAAGAGACATTAAGTTAAATTTGTTGTGATGCACTGAAATGGAATGGGTGCCTGGTAAGTCTAGACAGTGACAGGGCAAGTCTTTTACAAAGTAACAACCCCATTCCTTTTTTTTCAGTGTGTGTAAAGGGCTTCCTATGCTGAGGTAGCTAATCCGTGCACCAGATTTTCAAAGGCCACTGGGAACCATGTGCTCCCTAACATGGCACAGGAAGAATCAACAAAGTTCTGTGACTGCAGCTTTTTTGTTGTTACTTGGTTATAATGGGAAGAGCTTTAGGTGCATCCAGACAAGCCAGGGATAGGCTTTTTCCCCTCCCTTTGGGAATAACACAGAGAGGTCTCTACTCTTCACATTGAGTTGTGTATTGATTGTGTAGTACTGGTGGAGTGCAGTAGCAGCATTCAAATGTAGAGTAGCTGCGTAAGAGGAGAAAACATTCATGCTGTGACCAGGAGTTTACTGATAGACACAGAACAGCAGGGAACTGATAGTTGCAGGTGTATTTCATTACCCTTCTCCTTGTACAGATTAGCTGTATGCCAGTCTTCAGACTGTAAAAACTAAAGGAGACTTTCTTATTTTTGAGCTGGAGCAATCAGATTTCATCTTCTGGTCTTGCAACCACACTCTCTGTGCCTTCATGGCCAACTCTGTATCTTTCATCACTTCCTTATAGTCGTTTGTGTCCAGTAGAGATGAACCCAGACCAAAACCAGAGGCACAACCTCTGCAGCAAGCTTGGAACCCAGGGACCTGTCCCAGCTGCTGCCGCAGGCTGAACCCTAACACCGCAACTGTGATAAGGCTTAGATCCTCGGCCAATTCCAAATCCAGGGGTGTATGGTATTACCTCATCCACCCTTTTAAAACAAGAACTTCCTCTGAACTAGCTGATCCCAGTAGCTGTACTATCTGACTAGCATACAGTCTCTCTTGCTTTTCTTCCCAGTAGCCCCACAGGACAGAACAGTACTATTATCTCACTTTCATTCCTGGGGAAACTGAGGCATAAAATAAACTTATGCATGTCTGTGCATGCAGGAAAGCAAAGAATTTCCTAACACTTGATCACCCCTTGTTGTTTCTAGTGGAATTAATACTTCATGACTTTTAAGTGCATGTGTAACGATAGCAGAATGCAGGTACCATGCTGAGAGTGTTTTAAATTTTGAAACAGAATGGTGTGCTGTATAAGCACAGTGAATTCTGCATGAACAAGCAACAGTCTGATTCAGGAGGGCTCAGGGAGACTGCGGAGATCAACCCTCATAGCCCATTTTTGCCCATTTGCAGTGAACCTATATTTAAACTGAGTTACTGATACCAATCCAATTCAAAGTTAGAATTATCTGAAAGCTGATACCATCAGATGATGGTTTGTCTTTGCCTTTTTTTTGTTTCCTTTATTTTTCAAATGTGATTCAGTGCAACTAGACAAACCAAGCAAATTGCAATTTCTTGTGATTGTCAGAAAACTCATGGTCAGTTTTTTGCTTTTCAGTCCTGCGGAAATCTCACTTTTAACTTTTTGGGTACAAAGAGAAGCTGGAAAAGAGCTCACAAAACAGAAACTTGGTTTTGTATAAAATCTTCCAAAAACTGACCCTTTTTGTGGGAATGGTAGCAGGCACAGAACTGGGAGTGCTCAGCTTGTGTGCCAGACACCATCAGTATTGGGAACTCAAGGAATGCAGATAGAAAGTAGAGACGGACATACGTCGGACAGAAATTCTGAGAGGGTACTGTACTTGAGTGTTGCCTTGCCTTCTTGTGTCAGTCATCAGAGCAGTCCACATACCTGCAGCTGACCTTGGGGCTGAAATGAGAAAGAAAAAAAAAAAAGAGGCAGCAAAAATGCACATGAGAAAGCCTGGCAGAACAGTCTGCTCCTTACATTTTAACAATTTCTGTTATGAGATTTAGAATCAAAACATGTCTTGGAAATATGTGGCATTGACTGCTGTTAGAGAGAACCTGTTGGACTAGTTTGACCCCAGGCTGCTCCAGTGTGTCAGTGTTAGTGCTCACTTGAAAAAACAGAGAAGGAAATTTGAAGATGGGAAAAAGGCATTATTTGAGATAGTCCTGGGGAAGGGCACTGAACTGGATTTCAGGAGATAAGGCTTTTATTCTCAACTCAGCTACTCACCTTCCTGACCTCATTCAAACTTCTTTGGTACAAGGATTCTTGTTATGTGTCTGTGCAATTCTTAGTAGTACTGGGCTCCCGTATAATTTGGCAATACCATAAACTAATTTTTATTTCAACCTGACATTGACTCTTCTTGGGCCAATTCCCAGCTCTTTTAGTTGCAGTAACTTTCAGCTGAGCAGTTAGAAAATAAAACTTAAACCAAAAAGTGATGGTGTAGTTCCAAGAAAAACTTAAAAGATTTCATAAAAATGTTTATCTTATAATCAAAATTCAAGTAACAAAACAATCTTCTTGCTACCCCATATCACCAGAGCTTATAATAATAATAATTCAGTCATTTGAAAAAATACCAAAAACCTTCTGGGCTCACATATTTCAGCTCTCTGTCAGAAAGGAAACTACAGAATCATATTTAACCACTGCCCCCCCCCAAAAAAAAACCCCCAAAAAACCAAAAAACTAAACTAAACCAAACCAAACCAAAACCCTACAGTGATAACAAAACTTTCTCTCTCTTTTTTTTTTTCTCTCTTTTTTTTTTTTAAATCCACAGCCATAGAAAATTTGTGGATGATTTACAGGGCCATTTTCTGCTATGGTCAACATTTTTTATGTGGTTGCATATTATGGGATCTTTGAAGTATTATTTATAACTAAGTAGCCTGTTCTTTTCCATTTGCTGTTCTGTTTACTTGTACCGAACTGGATGAGGAAGTGAGTATTGTAATGTAAAGCAACACAAGCCAAAACTGCAGCATTCCATTACAAACCCAGAAAGAAATAGTGGACCAGGACAAGGACCTATTTTACTGAATATTTCTTCTATTTTCTAGAATACTTTTTCTTCTTTTTCTGGCTCTTATTTCCTAATTTCTGGCTCAGGATTAAGTGCTAGCCCTATGTAAGTTACTGAGTTATGACAGATGCATGGGGCAATGATTTCACCAGAACACTCCTATGCAGTAAAGCAAAAGTTTAGCACATGGAAACATATTTACATTTTCATTAATATGAAAAAATGAGTAAATATTCAAGATATTCCCAGAATATACTGAGAAGTTGCAATGAAAGTAGGCATAATATATGGAGTATTATGACTGCTAAAGCAAAATTAGGCAAAACCATGACAGCTTGTAATTTGGCACCATCTAAATAATCACAGAATGTTCCAGCTTTATCATAACAATTATTTTAAATAGAAAACAATCTGAGCAGGTGTGGCATCTAGTCAGCTTCCAGTGGAAAGCTGGACTAGGGCTATAAATGCCCATTTTATCAATGAACAATTGCAAGATAGTTGTTTTAGATGTGCAAGTATGAAATTGAAAACCAAAATGATATCACATACAGTAATATCATGTCTGACATTGATTTCCAGTAAGCAAGTCATCTAATGGACAAGTTATTCATCAGTTCAGTAAGCAAACAGCCATCAAATCAAACCATTTTGTCCCGTCTCTTTGCAATAAAAGACAGGAAATAACTACTGACAAGGATTTTCTTGTAAAACTGTCAGAGACTGACCAGCAGTTCAGAGCTCTGATTTAAATAGGATCTTTACCTACTCAAGATGACACATTGACTGTTCCAATTCACATTAGCTGAGAAAGTGAGATCAAGATTTTTTTGCAAGCAAAGTCTAGAGAACATGTGGATTCTATTTGCACAGCAATTGTGAATAATAAATAAAGTCACAATTTGTTGGTAGAGCATTTATGAACAAAAAAGAGTGAGATATGCCAAGACTATTATTCTCATAGTTTAAATCCACAGATAGTCTAGTTGCTATTTCGTAGCTTTTCTGTGGTGCTTTAGGCCAGCAATTCCTAAACTGTGGCTTATGGACCAGTGGTGGTCCATAAAACAATGATAAATGGGTTTGTAGCTGGTTTCTGTGACTATGTCACCTTTGTTGTGTTTCCAATGAAAATCTGAGTGGGAAAGGGTGGGGCAGAGAGAAATTCTGAGGCTTGACAGTGACAAAAAAATTGGAGTCCATTATGCTGGAAAATAAATGTGACCTTTTACAAGACATATTTGTTTCAAAGGGTACAAGTGTTGCAAACAGCATTCAGGATTCAAGTGTGTTCTGGGCTGAGCAGTTTTCTGACTTCCACAGGTCCTGCTGGTGCATTGTCTCAGTTAGTGTCGTGCTGGAAAGTCTCAATTGCAGAAACCACACATTCTGAAGAAATTGGGTCCAGTGATTATGGCACTGACTGGCGCCCACCACTGGAGAAAGAATGGGATGACAGTTAATCTAGAAGGCTAATCAGTCAACTTTATGAGGTGGGAGAGGGAAAGAATCTTATTTTGGCAAGTAATCTATGCCAGATACATCCCACAGACAGAGTTTATGGTGTGAAGCTTGGTCTGATTAGTACAATCATTATCTCCACCTAGCATGGCTAAAGATGTGAATGGTCATAAATGATCCAAGCTTTTCATTAGTACCCAGCCACAGTTAATCTCACTCTTCAACCTTCTGAGGCAGTGAGTTTTAGCACGTCAGTTTCATGCTGTTCAGAAATCTTTCCATTTCTTGCTTTTAAAATTTTCTGTGCTTTAGTGTCAGCAACTGTCTTCATATGTAGGATTAAAAGGGATCATTGGTCTGCTGGGAAGCAATTGGTTTCAAAATGCAAACCACTAATCTTTAAAGGAGTGCAATGGCTAATTTTCAGTGTTGCTGAAGATATAGAACATCTTCATTGCATTATTTGATGATAAAGCACTATTTGTTAATAAAGCAAGATACCCATTACCTCTAAAAAAGCTCTGTCCATTGAGCCATGGAACTCTTTTGCTACGTGGTTTCTAGGTACTGCTCATTTAAGTTTGAAAGACTGCTGCTTTGCTCAGAGCCAACACAGTATGTTTCAAAGGTGACATGCTGTCTTCTTAAAGACTGCTTTTCCTGACTGCTTATATTAATCTAAAGGAAAATTGAGTAGCACTGAAAAAATAAATAGTTGTTTCTTGTATTTGGACAAAAAAAACATAAGAAAAACATTATTTAAGGACGTTCTCCTACAACTTAGTCTATCAGTTCATAAATAGCATGGTGGCCCTGTGGAAATAGTAGGTATTTTCAGTGGTACAGATAGTTGCCTAATGCATTCACCACAATTTTAACTAGAAAGAAGAGAGGTGGGAAAGAAGGCTGTTAGTCTGACAAGACTGTAGTAACTATTTAGCTTAGAGACCAAGGCAAAATGGAATTATGTTATCTGAGAACACATATAACACTGTATCTCTGGTGATAGTTGTTAGTAGCAGTGGCTGACCTCAAAATTTTGGTACTAAAAAAATCCTGAGTAGCGTTGAGCAAAAGGACCCAGATTTTTTCAAACACTCTATATCTGGCACTGAAGGAACAGAGCACAGAAACTGCTGCAGCTCTGTGTCCTATTCAACATAGGAAGAGTATTGTTGGATAGCACAACTTCCCACACCTTAGCTAGTCTTGCCCCCTCTAGAAGCCAGCATAGGAAAAAATGGGATAAGTGTAATTCCAGTAGTACTTTGTGTAGGTTTACCTATGGGAGGGAGAGAGGGAGGAAGGGAGGAAGGGAGAAGTGAGAAAGGAGAGGAGAGGGGAGGAGAGGAGAGAAGAGGAGAGGAGAGGGGAGGGGAGGAGAGGAGAGAAGAGGAGAGGAGAGGGGANGGAAAGGAAAGGAGAGGAAAGGAGTGGAGAGGAGAGGAGAGGAGAGGCAAGGCAAGGCAAGGCAAGGAAAGGCAAGGAAAGGCAAGGAAAGGCAAGGAAAGGGGTCCTTCCTCATGGACTACTCTTCAAAGTCCCAGCAGGAGTAGTATTTATAACTGTGACTTATTGTCTTCTCTAAGTTGCCTCTTGCCATTTATCACCTATTTCTTAGACACGAGGAATCTTCAGAACCTATTAACATAAAATTAGACTGCGTAATAGTGAAGCTAGTTTGAGCTCTGTGTTTTGCTGCTAGATTCTTTTTAAGAATGGCAGATAAAACCAATACTTATGTTGTCAGCTTTCAAAACTCTTTAAAATTGGAAGCCACCTCTAACTTATGATCAGTGCAGCAGAAGAATGACACTGTACAACAGCGTAAGATGGGAATTAAAGACCAAATTTCTGTTGCATAAAAAAAAATAAAGGAAAAAAGGGAGATCTAATTATCTAATTATTAATTAATATCCACTGTTATAGTGTCAATATGTGTCCACCATAGACAAGGCCTCCCTTGTACCAAGAGCAGTAAAATCACAAAAAAAAGACAATGTCTCTTTCTAAGATTTATAGCTTAAATTTGTCTACATGGAAACATTTCTGAATGAGATGTAAATTCAAAGTTCAGTAGCTACTGCAAAAAATTTCCATGTGGAATTCCATTTTCTGAGTGCAATTAGATCTTTTGTATAAATTTCATTCTTACAATGTTATCCAAGGAGCACGGAAAAGTCTCAGCTGTTTACCTTTTCTCTAGTTTGCTGCTCATGCTACTAGATCACACGTTTTCTCTTTCTTCATGTGTTCAGTGGAGTGATTCTTCCAGTCATATCCCTTTGCATGTTTTCTTCAGTTGCCTAATGGCATGTCAGCTGTTGCAAATGCTCTGCCTTCACTTACAACATGTGCTAGGTATTTCCATTTTCTTTGTAGAATAACTTCAGAAATAAAAGGTTGCTGAACTCAGACTGCTCTAAGAACTTGATTTAAATTCATTCAATTTAATCCCTGGTACTTTCCTAGGGCATTCATTTTCAAAGACATTTGGACATCTGTTAGTACTTTTCATAGTTTCCAGCTGTTACATCCATATAAAAAGATAGAGATTACATAGTTTTGTAATTGAATTATAGATTTGACATAACCAAATTTTGTTTAAATTATGGATGAATCTGCTGCCTTGTCAGCTTTGACTTTAATCTTTTAGAGATATTTCATGGCTTGAGTGTTGCTGCCAATGCATGCTAACTGACTCTGCTCTCTTTTTGTCTTTCCCTCTATAAAGGACCTTGGAAACTTTGTCTTAAAAAATTATTTGAAATGGCACCGTGCCCATAAAAACCTCAATATATTTTCAAAATGGTGTTTGTCAAAAATTCCCCAAAGATCCCTGATTTTCTATACAGTCACAAGAACCAGTGTATATTCCTCCCATTATTTGGTTTAAGGAAAGCTGAAGAAAAGAAGCTGGAGGCGATTACCAAAAATGATGAGGAACGGCAGCATTATATAGAAATGCAGAGGATCACAGGAAATCAGTGAGACAATATTAGTCAATAATTTAGCCAATTATCTCAGTATACCAACTGGCTAGCTTTTATAGAGATTCTTACAAGCATCCTCAGATGACCCAACTGCAAAGTGATACCTAATCATTGAGGCTAATGATTCAGAGTACATAGGCTGCATAATTTCTTTGTGCACCATTGGAGATGGAAACAAATATATTTTAATCTCGTTATCTGATTAAATTGTGTAGGTGTGGAGCAAACTTACATGCTTTCTGGTCATGTCAGGTATATGAAAATGTTTGAAAATTTAATTAACGTTGTATTAGTAGTTTGCCTCTTGTCTAAGAGCTGTGACAGTAACTTTTGGCTGCAGTTTACAATTTCCTCTGATGTACATTTCTAGCAGTAAAGTGATACTACTAAGTAGAATGAGAGGGAAAAAGTAATTGTTTGGGTTCCATGTGCACTTTGAGGTCTTCTTTTCCATTATAAAACAGATCAATGCTATTTAGCTTCTGAAATTAGATATAGTCTCATTTTCAGTGTAGATTTAGATAGGTGAGACTTTTGTAACATTGTAAGTCCAATTACAGAATCAGCACATGAATACCTTCCCACTGGTACAGTCTTTTGCAAGTATTTTTCAATGGTGAACCTGGTATTCAATGTGATGGCAGCAGCCATCACTTGTACTAGGTCTGTTACAATCTCTGAACTCCTTCAAAGCAGAAGGTACCAGGAGCATACACTCTCGTCTTTTCCTCCAAAGAGGATGCTATGAAGACAGCTCAGACAATTGTAAGAAAACTGTCCTTTGGGATGGGCACATGCTATGTATGTTTGAGCAAACATGCCAGTTGTATGAGGGAGCAATTTTTCAGCATTTTTTACAGCCAGTTTATTATATTGGTCTGCAGTTTGTGCTGAATCTGTTTCTTAGAATATTTGTGGGGCTGGTACTGATCAGTTATGCCTTTAAATGTGTAAGTCTAGGCAATCTGAAAAAAAATTCTTACACTGCAAGGGACGAGGCAGTATGTTTCCTTGAAAACACTTGGCAAAGCATTAAAATAGTAAGAAGACTTGCAGCGCCTTTCCAAGATTCCATACACTTATCTGTTTATCCACCTTTGAGTGGGGGAGCAGGAAAGAAGTGAAGAAATAAAGATCATCCTCTGATTATATGCTGACCAGATCCTTTACTACTTTAAGTCATGTCACTATGAAGAGTTGAATCATTTGAGAATCTGGAAATGCATATTGCAAATGAGATGGTAAAGTGGAGTTAGTTGAGTTTGAACTTCAGATGAATTTAGGGTTACAGGTCACGGTTCAAATTTTAGTCTGAAATGCTCTTCAGCTTGCTGAAAAAGCTGGGCAGATTAAAATAAAATGTAAAATAGTGCATTAAATTTCTGACTTCCAATTTTTCCTACAGTTTTCTATAATTTGTGGTGCTGTAATAGGCACAAAACCAGCAGATCAGCCTCAGAATGAAAAGCTTACCCTGTGCTTCTGCCTTTGCCTGCCCAAAAACTTTGGATTTTCATCTGGATTCTGATAACAGTGCTTTTGAAAGTTCACACCGTTTGTGGGTAAGATGAGAGCCATTCTTTATGCTTTGCTTGATAACTTTTCAAACTACAAGTTTTAGTTCATTTGATATATTTCTGAAGGCTTCAGCTTTGAAAAGTAAGCTCAAGAGAACTTACCTACTGCATGAGAAAGCAAAATGCAAAGCTTGAAATCACTTTTCCCATGCTGGTGTTAATAAAAATTAACTCATTGGAGTTACACAGTGGTGTCAAATTTACTTCTAGGGGTTATGGTTGAGAGTGTAATGGAAGGAGTAGCTGCTTTTAGTCTTCCTGATAATTGAAGCAGTGAGATGCAGGGGCAGTAGTTTTGCTTCTATGAATATAAAAAAAAAGCAGAGCAAGCATGAGGTAAACATTACCTTTTCTGATCACCCCAGCTTCTCATTGTTAGGAGTTTAAGGTTCTCATGATTGAAAGATTGCACGCAGGCTTACTTGTTTATTGCCTGATATGTGATCTATCTTCCATTAATGTGTATATATATTTTCAGACTCCATAATGCTCCTGACCTCCATGTGTATGTTTCACTACTGAATTATATACTATGTAGCACTATGTTCTTAGACATAGATAAGTTCTCAAAAAACTTATCATTTAATTGGGCGGGGAGGGAGTTTAATGTTTATGCTATAAAATAATATGAATCTTCTGTTTGCCTTCTCCACATTATTTGTAATTTTCATAGAATCATGTAATAGAATCATAGAACAGTTTGAGTTGGAAGGGACCCAGCCCCCTGCCATGGGCAAGGACACCTTCTAGTAGATGAGGTTGCTCAAAGCCCCATCCAATCTGGCCTTGAACTTCCAGGGAGGGGGCATCCATAACTTCTCTGAGCAACCTTGTTCCAGTGCCTCACCAACATCACAGTGAAGAATTTCTTCCTAATATCTAATTTAAATCTACCTACTTTCAGTTTGAAACTATTACCCCTCATCCTATCACTACACTCCTTGACAAAGAGGCCTCCCCTATCTTTCCTGTAGTTCCCCTTTAAGTACTGGAAGGCTGCTATGAGGGGTCTCCAGAGCCTCTTCTTCTCCAGGTTGAACAACCCCAACTCTTTCAGCCTGTCCTCATAGTGGAGGTGCTCCAGCCTCTTGATCATCTTCGTGGCCCTTCTCTGACCTGGTTGAGCAGGTCTATGTTTTTCTTACCCTGTGGCCCCAGAGCTGAACACAGTGCTCCAGGTGGAGTCTCTCCAGAGCCAAGTAGAGAGGGAGAATCACCTCCCCTGACCTGCTGGCCACACTTCTTTTGATACAGCCCAGGATGTGATTGGCTTTCTGGGCTGCAAGCGCACATTGCTGGCTCGTATTCAGTTTTTCATCCACCAACACCCCCAGTTCCTTCTCTGCAGGGCTGCTCTCAATCCACTCATTGCTCAGCCTGTGTTTGTGCTTGGGATTGCCCCGACCCAGGTACAGGACTTTGCACTTGGCCTTATTGAACTACGTGAGGTTTGTATAGGCACATCTCTCAAGCCTGTGGAGGTCCTTCCAGGTGGCATCCCTTCCCTCCAGCATGTTGACTGCACCACACAGCTTGGTGTTGTTGGCAAACTTGGTGAGGGTGCAGTCAATCTCACTGTCCATGTCATTGACAAAGATGTTAAACAGTGCCAGTCCCAATACTGACCCCTGAGGAATACCACTCGTTACTGGTCTCCACTTGGACATTGAGCCATTGACTGCAACTCTTTGAGTGTGACCATCCAGCCAATTCCTTATACACCAAGTGGTCCATCCATCAAATCCATGTCTCTCCAATTTAGAGACAAAGATGTTTTGCAGGACAGTGCTGAGTGCTTTGCACAAGTCCAGGTAGATGATGTCAGTTGCCCTTCTCTTATCTACCAACACTGTAACCCCATCATAGAAGACCACCAAGTTTGTTAGGCACAATTTGCCCTTAATGAAGCCATGCTGGCTGTCACCAATCACCTTCTTATTTCCCATGTGCCCTAGATAGTTTCCAGAAGGATCTGCTCCACAATCTTGCCAGGCGCAGAGGTAAGACTGAACTGGCCTGTAAGTTCCCTAGGTCTTTCTTTTAAGCCTTATTAGAAATGAGGGTTATGTTTCTCCTTTCAAGTCAGCAGGAACTTCACCAGACTGCGACAACTTCTCAAATGTTATGGCAACTTCATCTGCCAGTTCCCTCAGGACCTTTGGGTGTTTCTCATCAGGTTCCATGGATTTGTGCACCTTTAGGTTCCTTAGATGATCTCAAAACCTGATCTTCTCCTACAGTGGGAGATTCTTCATTCTCCCAGTCCCTGCATTTGCCTTCTGTCACTTGGGCGGTGTGGCTAAAGCACTTGCCAGTGAAGTCTGAGGCACAAAAGTAATTGAGTACCTCAGCCTTCCTCATATCCTGGGTAACCCAGTCTCCTGTTTCCTTCTGGAAAGGGCACACATTTCCCCTAATCTTCCTTTTATTACTGATGTACCTATAGAAGGATTTTTTTTTACATCCCTGGCCAGATTTAATTCTATCAGGGCTTTCCTAACCTGATCTCTGGCTGCTCAGATAATTTCCCTGTATTCCTCCCAGATTACCTGTCCTTACTTCCACCCTCTGTAGGCTTCCTTTTTGTGCTTGATATACAGACTTCTAGCATATCTCTCCTTGGTCATAAATTTTCCAACCTGAAAAGTCCTAATCTATTTATTCTCTTCTCCCACGGAAGTTGTGTGATACCTCTCTCTATCCTTGTCAACCTCTTGGTGCCTGTAACTGATGTACTCTCCTCTAATTCCCTTGTAGGTCATCCACTATTGGCATGTCTTAAAGCTCTAAGCCTGGATCCTAAAATCCTGAAACAGAGCCTAGGAAGTGTTGTGAAGGACTTAACATTTTTTAGGTTAACTAGGCAATGGATTTGTATCAGAGATTCAGTAGCATTAAAATGGGCACTCTTATTATACTATCTTACCTGTACCTTTGTGGGAATGTAGCATGACTCCAAGGGAGACCTAGGTTGTACTAAAAAAGACTTCACAGCTAATATTATGTCAAGATTTAAAGATATGACGGATAGAAAATGAATTTAACTATATGCATATTTGCTGAAATTTTTGTGTTGCTAACTACTTGCTTCTGCTTCATATTCATGGATTTTCTTTCTTATTCGAAAAAATCTCTCTCATTTAAACACATATATTATTTCAAATATATTGAACCACTTGGCTTTCAGCACTTTCAGAAGATATTATTTTCCTCCTTGTCTTTTATTGCCTGAATTCAGCCCTTGTTAATATTAAAACTAATACCTTGGCACCAAATGCAGTCTCCCTGATCCCTGCTTTTTGTTAGCCACTGTTTGAAAACCTTGTTAGTGTCAGGCACTCATTAAACTTTCAACTTACACAAGCTCTGACAGATTGTCTGTGCTGCAGTGTGTATATGTGTGAGCATGTGTTTGTGTGCATGTGTTTGAGTGTGTGACTTACTGACCTGTACACAAGGCCAATAAAACTATAAGTAATGCATACGCTGCTTCACCCCCCACATCCAGGGTGTAATTCCCCCCTTCCATCTGTGTTGTACAGAGTCCAGCAGTGATCCCATACAGGGCTCCATTCTGCTCTCAAACAATGGGCTGCTGTTCAGTCTGTATTATCATGTATTACCTTAGCTGTGGAAACTCCTCATTACTAAGTTAATAAAATATTTTTCTTCCTTTCCCCAAAACTTTTCACAACAAAAAGATGCATGTCTTTGCATTCAGAATGATCAATAGCTCTGCTTATGTACGCAGGTGGTCACATGTTCTTTGTTTTATTTTATTTTGATTTTTTTTGGTGGTGGTTTCTTGTTTTGGTTTTTTTTTGTTTTTTTTTTTTTTTTTTTTGGGGTNNNTTTTGTGGGGCTGCAGGCAGCACAAAAGACGAGGGGGATTCTGTTTTTCCAAAGGCTGGGCTTGAATATGCCAGTGGTTGCCTGGCTTGCGTGTGTGGAAAAACACTGTCAAACAGCACAGCAGCTCTTTATTTTTTAATTGCTACGTGACATTTTAATGTTTTACTTTAATTACATATCCCTTCTCCTAACACTCGCCTGCGGTTCTGAAAAAAACAAAAACCAAAAAACAACCAATACTTAGAGGGCAATAAAACAGAGCCACTCTGTACAATGCATCAGAACAAAAGGGAGAGCTTAAAATGCTTTCCTCAATCTCTGTCCTCCCTGATCCTGCAACTGGACAGATTGCATTTTAGTGAAAGGAAGCACCAGGAATTTGAAATATGTACATACAAGTCCTCCATTTCAGAGTAAATCAGCAGTGACGTCAGTGCTGCCACACTGATTTGCACCAGCTGGGAATGTTACCCATTGCTTTTGTGGGGTTTTGTACTGGTGTACACCTGCTGAGGAGACAGGCTGTGAGACATCTAGAATATTAGTTCAGGTTTAGAGCGCTGTCCTGATTCTGCTATATCTGTTATAAATTAGGAATTAGTCCCATGAAATTAAGAGAGTTTGTAGCAACATAAGGGAGGGTTAAATCAAGCCTCTTCAATGTTTACTAACTTGCTTGGCCTCTGAATTTCTTCCCTTTTGCTATTAATCTCTCAATAACTACTTTTACTGCAAAATATCAATATTTACATTAGGATATGTTGCCTTTGAGCCCAATGGCTGATGATTATTTTTTGTGGTTTGTTCTTGAGCTGAGTTTCAAGGTAACGAGGGCTCCTCCCTCTTACTCACCTACTTGTCAGGATGAGGAGGTTCAGATGATTTCAGCTGCAAAAAAACCCTAACCAAGCTTTTGATGGATAAGTTTAAGAAGATTTTAGCAATAGTTTATTAAATACATGAGACTTGGTCTGTTCTTTCCAGGGTAAATCTGTCTCCAAAATAGTCCTAGTTCTGGCCTTCCAGAGAACATTTCAAACCAGTGGCAGGGAGGTGGCAGATCAAAAATTTCTGCCCAGACTGTGGCCAGCCAGGCTATAAAGCCTGAGCATCAGTAAGTATGTTCCTTGACTGAGGACCACTACCACAGCATATGGTAGGTCAGGCCCAGATTCACAGTGGAAAGTGCAGGCCTCAGGATCTGAATGCTTGTAGACTGTAAACAGCAATCATTAGTTGTAAAGTTTAGCTCAGGGCAGGGAATTGAATGCAATTACAATCCTGGTGGTTTAAGTCAGAGAATACTTTGACCCCTGTAGTTCCTTCAGCCCTCTTTGCCAGCCCACTTCTTTTTGTGCATTGCCTTCCTTTTCACTCTTCTTGCATGTCGTATCTGGAGATGGGAATCTCTGTAGAGATGGATCCCTCTCTTGTTGTCTGTATGTGCAGATCCTAGAACAGTAGAGTGCCTACTTAGGAGTTCCAAGTAACACCTACTTGTTACTACCACTACCTTTGAGCAGGAAGTATAGGATGGCTGTAGTACATGAAGTGGGAAGAACAGCAGCAAGAATGCAAGAAATCAGAGGCAGCTACTTTTACCTGGGTCTCTCTCTGTGCATACCACCAAGATGCATCCCTTTCTGACCCCCATGAGGTGTGATAATCTCTTGCTTCAGATTGATTGAACTGGTTCATATGATGGACATGGCTCCCATGTCACTGCATAGCATCAATATCTTTTAAAACCAGCCTTGTGTTTTGCTGGCATTACTCCAGATGTGTGTGCTGGCTTACTTACTTGTTGGAACTCTGTACTTTAATTCTGAGGTCACCTAAATTAGTTGCTGTGTCAAAGGATGACATAGATCAATAACAAGCCACACTTTAAATGTTATTTCATAATCTTGACTAAGCAGTCATTCCAGGAAAACATTAATGAGTCAGGATGAGGCCAGATCTTATATGAATGAAATATTCTTTGTGTGCTGACATGGCTGCATATTTAGCCACCACAATTTTTATGAGAGACAGGCATCCAGATGGGTCAAATCTTCGTAAATTCTCTAGTAAAAACAATGGATATGCACTCTATTTAATGTAAAGGATGCCCTGCTTTTTTTTTGAGGGGGATTATTTTTGTTCTTTACAGCTTTGTTTTAAATTAATATAAAGCTTATATGGGCTGTTCTTGCACAGCTCTCTGGATATATCTTATTTCTGTGGAATTCAATAGCTTTTTTGTTGTTGTGGTTGTCAAGATGTCTTTAGCTCCTGCTGTCATATGAATTATTTTAAATAACATCCTGCTTTTCTGAGTGAAAAAAACTGTATAACACAGCTTGACACCATTGAACTCTGATAGCTCAAAGCTCAAAACCAAATTAATTAAGTATGGTTTTTTGCATTTAATCACACTTAATCTCATTTTTTAAGGCTCCTAGAATTCAGTTTTAGGGTTGCAAGTTCCTCACTTAAGATTTTAGCATGCTTGATTTACCAGCAATAAAGCTGCATTTGAAATTGAATTTCAGTTCTGGGAAATAACTTTGAGTCTTCTGAAACTATTGTCCCAAAGTAACAGGAGACTTTCAGAGATTGAGAATAAAGCTGTTTATACAGCATACTTTAATTGGACTAAATCAGCAACTTCTGAGGAAAAATGCATTGTTGGAGTACTTCTGGTCAGTTCTACTTTGCAGTACTACTCTTGACTTGAAATTCATCACTTTCTTTCTTAAACATCAGTAAATTTTGGAAAATCTGTCCTTGTGCCTCCATTAATCTTCCCACTTTTGCAAGATGCTACTTTTCCTTCCTTTGGAGCTTACTGTCTGTGGAGTGGAGTAAAGAGGATGTTTGCCTCAACACGTGAGATCCACATTGCTGCCACAGAAATTCAAAGGGAGCATTGCCACTGATGTCAGTGCTACCTGATTGTAAATTAATAACTCTGTTGTCCTCGCTATCTGCTTGCTCCATTTTTTATAATAGCAGAAATTATTCCATTGCTTGTCACTAGCAGGAAGAAATTAGTTTTTATAGATCTTTTACACTAGACTGTTTTCCAAACAGGAGACAGAGAGAGAGGAAAATGAGGTAAGAGGAAAAAAAGGATGGGACAAGGATTTCCTCTTTCCTGTTTTAGTTTTGACATAGAACAAAGCCGAATCCATCATCACTGCACCTCAGGTGCAAATATTTGTTGTCACAGATGAACAATGAATGTAGGGGGTGGCACCTATGACCTGACCTTGTGGTAGCACCCTGAATTACAGGACTGAGGCACACATATCAAATACAGTGGTACAGCTGAAAGTTTGTTAACATTACAACCACCCTACACAGGTGGCCTTAGAGACACTCTTTGAGTGTCTCTGCATGCAAATGGGAATTCCTGTCTCATTTTTAGTGGTGCTGCAATTGCAGATTCTTTCTAACCCCAATAGAAAACACTCTCAGAACTCTTAACATGGATTATATTGTCTTTTGTCCACATTGTAGAAAATTATTGTATGGTAATAATACAAGTATAGAGAAATACCATGTGCATCCCAGTCAGAGAAGTTTACACCTTGGAGACTATATCAGAGATTTGTGTAGTTCTGTGTTAGTACAGACGTGAGTTAGATAACTCAGTAAGTTTTCCTGTCTCCAATTTCTAGTTTTTGTTTCCAGAAATTTTGTAACAGTGCTGGAAGATGTCCTTCTTTTTCAAGCCAGGGCAAATTCTGTGTCCTATCCTTGGGTTTCATAAAGGAACACGAAGAAGAAGCCCTCTTTGTGTTTCTCTGGTGACATACCTAAGGCTAATTTAAGATAGTAAACTACTCTTGATACAAAAGTTGCAGCATCAGTTCACAAAAATGTCTGGTTTTTCTCTCTCTTTTTAACACCTCCCAACAGTGCTTTACCATTTTCTGCTTTCCTTTGGAAACTGGAGGCAAAAGCTAGTTAGGTATGGACTTTGCCCTGATTGCGGCAATTCAGTGCTTTTGTCTTGTGAGATTTAGCTTGAAGTCCTTGGTTTCTTCTCTTTTCCCCACTCATGTTGGTTCAATATTCTGTCTATGTATAAAAAAAAAAAGGTAAGTTCCTTCTTGCAGCTTATAGGTCAGATGTTTTTGAGACTGAAGAGGGGATTTTTAATGGAGTTTGAGTGAAGGGGTTTCTGTTGTCTCCCACAGTGCTTAGTAAGGGCAAAAAAATAACCAGAACATCAGCACGCAGAAGGATCAGGCATTTTTAGCCCTGTAACTTCCAGCAGTATTCTCTCAACCCTTCTTCAACTTGTTCCTTTGCCATATTAGCTGGCCTGGCAGACCCACCTTCTGCAAGAGCACGTTATCTTTTGTTGCACATGCTGTTGGCGGTGGCAGTTGACAAAAGGAGAATGTAAGATATTGCTTCCTTAGATAGCACACCTTTTTTGCCTTTTGTAGCCAGAAAACCCAGATAGAGGGACCCAGTCTCCTTCCTTGTTTTGAGATGAGAATCTCCAGGTGTACACAGGTAAAATCGCCACTGAGCTCTGTCAGTTCCAGGGACTGTCCTTGCCCTCAAATAGAAGAAGCAGGAAGGGGATATATCCCCTTGCCTCTATTGCTTTGCTCTTGCCTTCCACATCTTTCAAGCCCTTCTCAGGTGCAGTTATTTTCTGGTTCACCTGCAGTGTAAGCCTTTAGCTTCCAAGATATTAACTTTTGTTGCTAGCAGAGTCAGCTGAAAAAGGCAAGATTATTTTGTGTGAGAACCTGAAAGGGAGAAAAATACTTCTGTTTAATTTTCAAATATCTGACGTTTTTATTCTTAAAAAAAAAAATTAAGTAAGAATATGTTAGAATGAAATAATCGCTCTGTGTTTTTCCTCTTTTTCAATGGGAGAAATGTAAGCAGTAAAATCAGAAAATATTAAATGAAAAATGTTGAACGTAACTTAAGTTCCATGGAGAAAATATATATTAAATTGAGGTAATTTTCCCTCAGTAAAAATTTTGAAGCCAAATGTGTCAGCCAGACTTTACAGCACATTTGCCTTCCCAGCAGTCATACAACTGAGGGCGACACGTGATTGCAGGCCATGGGGAGGGTGAGCATCAACCCACTGCCTCAGCCTGCATAGCTATTTTTAGAACAATATTTAATTGCTACAAGCAGCCCTCATGAGATCTATGATGAAACCTGGTGTCCTGTATGACTCCTTCAGAACACAGCGTTTTGTTAAATTGTGTTATTCTATTGAATAAGGAAATTGTTGTTTGTAGTTCACAAATATGTTACCTTGACCTTTTCATGTGCCACTCATATACTCCCTCGAGTGGTCTACATTATGAATTGCATTAATCACTTGGCCTGTTCAGCTTGTCTGGATATAATTTACCTGATATTTTGAAGCACTTCAATACAGCCTGAATCTGCAGTTTTGCTTTGAGATATCGAATGTTAGAGTTGTCTTTAGCTGCAAAATTGATGGGTAGAAACAGCAGGAATGAAGAGGGCTTGTTTCAGTGTCCCAGGAATTGGTGTCCTGATTACATGTCACTTGTGGATTAGGTTACATGACATCTCCAAACTAGCATTGCATAACAAGGTGATATAATTTCCATAAAGCTATCATTTGAGGTTAAAACTGAGGTAAAATATTTGATTTTCAGAGGTTGGTGGCAATTCCATTTAGAACTCTGAATTTATATACTTATAATCCTATGTTCATTAACAGCATGACAACCGTGAGGATACCTTCACTGCTCCTTTAAAGCTGGGAGGTTTGGAAATGTTCTTAGCTGACTTTCTTATAGAGGAAGACACAGGAACATTGCAGCTACTATTGCTTTTCTTTTTCAAAGTGCTAAAAGTGCTAAATCTTTGTGGAGTGCTGTTCACTGGTGGAAACGTCATAAGTACTGCTCATTTTTTTTTTAATTATCTGGACATCTATGACAAGTATCACATTTTTTCTCTCCTTTTCATGTTCTTTCTAATTCCATTTTAAGGGGCCAGTATTGGGAAAGCCTCCTTCTGCCCTAGATATTCATGCCATTAGTGAATAATGTTTAAAGTAGTGATTTTTGTGGGTGTGATCCTATATTCTTCTGAATAATCTGAATTCTTAATTTTCTAGCTTCCACCAACCTGTCCAATTGCAGGAGTAGGTTTGAAAGTGTCATTGTCTGAATTTGACCCTCGAGACCATGTTATTGACCACAGGTGTCCTGATGAGGGGCATTAGCTGCTTGGTTTTCTCTAAATAACTGCTGACAGATGACTACTGTTATCATAATTTGTACTGCAGTAGCATTTAGAGCTATCCATCATGAACTAGCATGCAGTACTCTGAAGAATAAAAAGATTTCAGCTCTAAGAGCTTAAAAACTGTCAGTATGCCTGACTGTAGTCAAAGTGTGACTGCAACTTGTGTGAACACAGGTAAGTTAGCTTTCAGCTAGATAGTTTGTTACCTGTGCAGCTCTTAATACAGTAGATGAAGCATAGGGAGAAGTGACAGCTCCACGGTTATTTAAAGCCCCAGAGTCTAGGAAAAAACACCAAACTGCTGAGTTTCTCTATAATGCTTTGCTTACCAGGCTGCATACACACTGTCTGTTAATTCTAATAGGGACCAATGCTTCAGTTATAAACACATAAGCCTAACTGCATTTGATTTCATACTACAGCTTTTGACAGGGGTATTTCTCCTAAGTGGCACCCAAGGAGTAGAAAATCCTAGTGGGTAGATACCATTAGCACTGGAGGAGTTGTTGATCTTCAGTTGACAGGCTTCTAGCACAATGATTTCTTGATAATTAGCTGTGGCTGGAAGTGGCAAGACATACTAATATTCAGCAGAACCAAATGGAGTGATGGATATTGTGGACCTTTTATTAGTCGATACTATCCTCGCTGCTTCATGTGTCAGAAGAAGACAAAGACTTGGTCTTCCCTGAGGTTTCTCACATAGTGGATGGAGTGCTTGGCAGTTTTACATGGACTTAGTTATTCAGCAGCGGAAGCCATGATCATGAGCTGCCTTCATCTGTTTTCAATCATCCGCTTCTCTCAATTTCTCTCTCTCTCTGCTAAATGTTCCTATGTTCATGGAATATTTTTCCAACTGCCAATGTGTTCCTTTGGCATTACCTTTCCAGCCCACAGCAGAAAGATTGCAGGAAAAAAAGAAGTGGCTTCATCAAAGTAGCTGTTTGAATCAATAAGACATTATCAACATTATGGGTAGCTTTTTTGGCTGCCCTGACAGCAAACTTGTTCTACTTTTCTTGCAGGAAAGTGCATCTTAACCTTTTCCATCTCTAGCCTCAGTGAAATTTAAAACAATCTGATCAGTATCTTTAGAATTCTTAGCTAGCTAATATGATTCTATCTTGCTGGTGTGGAGTTAAAGGGTGTTTGAACGAAGAATGGAGTAGTGTTCTTCCAAGATATCCCATTATAACTTTGCTTTGGGGAAGATTTTTTTAAGCAAGTAACAGTTGTGATGGAAAATAACCTCTCCTTTATCCTTCTTAGGCTTCTGTCACCAAGAATTTAAGCAAATCTGTTCTTCATCCCACCCAGATAAAGTCACTAGCAGACTTCAGAATCACTGCATATGTCAATAATCAAACAATATAGGGGCCAGGGGCCTGGTTTAACTTTAGCAGTTTTGTGCTGGAATTATTAAAATGCATGGTGATGTGTTTTACAAACGGGAATATCAAGGCACCCTCTTTTATGTGGAGGAAGCAATGGCACATGTGAGAACACTCTAACCAAAAACTGCATTTTAAATAGAAACATTTCCAGTATAAGGGCAGTTTAATCCCTATGTGTCTGCTGCAGGATCCCTTACTGACTCCAGGAAAGAAATGTGTAAAGTGGGTCCCTTTTAACTTAGGAACAGAAGAGCAAGATGATGTCAGTGTCTTCTGGCATATCCAAAATGAAACTCATGGTTATTTCAAGGAAATTAAATAAGGACTTGAGTATCAAAGTATGTATCTATTCCTTTAGGTGAGGGTTACTTTTATTCCTTTGAAGAAATGACATTCAAGTGCTGTTCCATGTGGACTGATCACTAGAAGGCCAGAGACTTGCATTGTGTTAATGAGGTTCCACTGGCAAGATGCAAAGGGACTTTTAATTGAATTTTCCACTGGAGGCCAGATGGGTCACTGTATTGAGGGGGCTAAGACAGCCCAAGGGAACAACAGCAATATACCTTCTGCGTCTATTTTAACAAAAGCTTTATTGGTCTGGGTGGACTGTTTAGATCAGCTTTACAAGTATTTTTCATTGCTTAAGGCAGCCATGACACAAAATATTGTCTCTTTAAGGTGTAAGTACCTCAGACTAAGAGTTAGAGGAAAGTGCTATTAATTTTAGGTGGTTGCTATACTTGGCCAAAAGAAGCTACACATGCAACTGAGCAAAATTCTAGCAAATTTGAGTACTGCAAGCTAGATCAATAAAGACATTAGGCTTCAAAGGCACTGCCCACTGCAGAATAAAGAACTTCCAGATAAGAACACCCTTAGTTTGTAATCCCGTGGATGTCTATCTGTTCAAACCTCATCATCAGTATTGCAAAGGATATAGGTAGAATAGTTTTCGGTTGAGAGGTAAGATCACAATTTTTTTCCAGGCTCTTAAATAGGGAGGTCTCTAAAACTAAGTTAGAAGAAAGCAAAAAAATACAGTAGAAGACACTGGGAATAAAATGAGTATTTGGAAAGCTAGGATGGGATTTAAAACTAGTATCAGCTGCAAGTGCTGGCATGCAGCTGCACCCAAATGATGGCTGAGGAAGGCCTCTTCCTGACATCAAACAGCTGTTCTGTCTCACAGAGAATAGGGCCATGTGGAGATCAGTGTCAGGTGGAATAAGACAGAACAGAAAGTGTTTTCCTTAAAACACAGGTGGCAAAAGCATCATTGAGAGACTGCTGAGCACAAGCCAACAGTCTACTTTGTTCTATGAAACAGATATTTCAGCTTATCAAGGCTTTCTTGAAAATGCATGTACAGACACTTACACCAACTGCACTATGTCATTGCTACAGGATTAGTGTGGATGATTATCATCCCTATCCTGTCTATAACAGTGAGCAACAGCTATTTTGCACAGCTGTACCTAAAATTTTGTTTATTCTTTCCATCCTTACTTCCTTGCTTCCATACTCCCTGTTGTGCTAGCAAGTTTTCCAGGACTGTCTTGTGATTCTTGGTGTGTCATAAGCTGAGCAAGTATATGATTCTTTCTGCCTGAGGCCTTCAGATAGTTTTTTATGAGCAGGTTACAGAGAGTGAACATGCTATCTGGTCCCTATCCTATAACCCAGGGGACCCAGCCAACCCAGTTAGAAAATGTCATCAGTGTAAAAGAGAAGCTTTTAGGGTGGTTTATAGACAAAGTTTAAGAATCACGGATCACATTAAAGTGAGGAAATGAGAAATACCATGGATTTATATGATACATAAGATTTTGGTTGTCTCCTGCACAGTAGCTAAGTTTTGTCTGCAGTACACTGCAATTAGCTGGACTAGGACACAGGTCAGAGTCCAATAGCCTCCCTAGTCCCCATCACCTAGATATGGAGTGCCTATAGGTCTGGGGATGTGCCAGTGTTCCCACAGGTGCACAGACTATATGCAAATACTGATCTTTTGTGATCTTGTGTTTTAAAACTCATTTAGGAAAGCTACTATGACACGTTATTCTGCTCACATTGGCTGAACAATAAGAACATCTCTAGAATGGGTTACAATGTTTCTTCCCCACTCCACGTGGTAGCTTGCATAGTGAGGCAAGTAGACATGAGTTCTCTCTGTCAGAAAACACTTGTTCTCACAAAGGATGTAGGACAAATTTGGGCTTGACTATAGTTTCAAACCTGCTGTAGCAGTCTTAGCAATGTTCTTATTACCTTGTATGTAAAGAGCGTGGAGCAAGAAAGTCCCATCTTTCTCTCCCCTGTGCCTTGGCTTGTGTTGGAGAGTTCTCTTTATGTTGGAAAGGATAATGTGTTTTTATGATCCTTTCTCCCTTTTTTCTCTCTAGGAAAATGTCATACAGAATGTTCCTTATGTGATGTAGGGAAGGCTGGACAACTTGAGAGGAAGTATGGTGCTTTGTGCTCCAAATAATCTGCCACTCTAATCTCTATGATATTTAGGCAAAGTCAGCCACTTTGCTCCTGTATATCTGCAGTTTTCCCATCCCAGCACCATCTGCTGCTGCTTGTCTGGAGTGTTTTAAAGCTACCCATGATTCCTGGGACTAAGCAAAAAAACATTGGTTTGTATGGGAAATTAACTCACAAACTGCTCACTAACCAAATTTAAGAAAGCCCTTGGTCATTTGAGTATAAATTTGATAGCAGTTAAGTATTTGGTCCATTATCTTCTTAGAGTATAAATCTGCCACTGTTAAAATATATCATTCCCCCTTTTTACTTGAGTTATATCAGGTTGAGATCATATTCACTACAGGATTTTTAGGTAACAAAGGAACAGAAACCTTGTAAAATGCATCTAAGATTGCAGCATTAATTTTTAACCTGCTGTAGAATAAGGCAGTATAAAATCAATTTGGTGAAAGCCTACTTAAGTGGGTAATTAAGGTCACAATCAATCAAAATGATTTCTGAAACCACTGCAGCTATAGATCGCTACACTTCTCTTCCAGCACAATACAAAAAGACGGGCTCCAGCTAATGCTTTCATCTGGCTATCAATCATCATTACACTGTAAACTACCAGGGTGAGAGAGGGCAAAGCTTTGAATTCAGAGCTGATGGAAGTTCTATGACCTGGGGGCTTTCTTAACCTAAGGGCTAATTAACCATAAAAGAGTCAAAGGTCTGCAAGTCTAACACATTAAACAATGCGCCTGCCTCTTTAACTTCCATTGTATCAGTAAACATTAATTCAGTTCAGTGTGAATCCATCTAAGGCAATCATTGCCTTCTTCCACCCCTCCTTCTGCCCCCTTAATTTTATATCTTGGGATTTGCTCAATCTATGTGAAGTTAGGTGGAGCTTGGGAACCATGCTCCTGCTGGAGAAAGTTCTGAGCAATGCAAGCTACATCTGGAAGAGGAATTCCTGACATTCTTCTTTCCTGATCAGCTTGGCCAAGCTAATCACATTAGCTTCAGAGAATGTATTTGGTCATCATAGTCCAGAATAAACAAGCTCATAGTCTAAACAAGTTTGTTTGAGATTTCGTAGACTATGTGAGGCATCTGTAAAACCACATGAATCTGTACAATAAATCAATGGATAGCAGTATAAAATTGAGAGGCAAAGGTAAAAATTTAAATGTAAAGGCAACGTAGCACAGTATGAGACAATGAAAATAGCAGTGGTTAGACAGATATACATTCTGGAGAGTGTGAATGTTTTCTGAATAGTGTTTTGTTTCTTTAACAAAATATTTTAGCCAGAAGGGGATAAAATGGTTATCACACAGTACCTGCTTTTGGGGCCTCATTCAAAGGCCGTTGAACTCAGGGAGAATTTATCCGTGGAAGAGTTGTATCAGACAAAGTATGGCATCAAACAGTATACTGAAGCTCAGGAGATGTGTATTTGCCATTTTGCCATTTTGTAATTATATTGTTCAGGTATTCCCCCACCCCCTTCATGCTAGCCAGTCTGTTTCTTCCTGTGATGTCGTGCTCCAACTCTTAACTTACATCACAACAGCTTATGGAGTCACTTTATAAACCAGAACTAAAATAGGGTTAAAAGTTTTCATTTTAATCCAACACATTTCAGTGATGTAATTAGCAATGCTGGAGGGAGAGAAAAAGAGTTAGCAGGTGCAGGGGAGGGCAGGAACTTCTTAAGTCAGCTTTGGCACCAGAAAAAGTGTTTATCTAAGAACATCCTGAGTGTCTCATTGATTTGTCATTTGTGTTTTGCAAGTTCAAGTTCCTGAGGTTGCAGTTCCATTTTACAAATCCTTTCACAGCTAAGTGTAAGGGGTTCCTGTTCCTGTCCCTGCCAAGCCTGCCTACATCCGTCAGCTGCTTGTTCTTGCCACCTGCTAGACATCACAGCCTTTTGGTCATACCATTGAAATTGTGTAACTATGATCTAAGGAGGTCTAAGAAATGACCTGTTTAAAAAAGGCACAACATGGAAAATCTCCAATCCTTCTCCCCAAAAATAGGATAAAAGAACCTCATATCATGCCAGGTATGTTAGCTCTGCTAGATTTTTCCCTGATGAGAATGAGATGAGAAAATACTTTTAGAATATTACTTAATAAAGGATGTTCACAATATGCAAGTAGAGGGCCCTTCATCTGCCTTAATCACTTACCTAAGCCAATTCAGAATATTTTATAGAATTTCACACTGTGAAATTTTGTGATTCTTACTGTGAATTTAAGAATATTCTAAACAGCTACCTTTAGATGAGGGTGAATATATTATAGCTCAAGCGCATCATTTTGCCCACAATTCTGGCTTTTAATTGCAGAATATAGTGAGCATATGCAATAATTATCAATAAAGTTCAGCAGTATGCAACCAGAATACTACAGCAGAATGTAGACTACATTAGTAATGTGCTTGTAGTGATGAAGATATAATGATATGACACGCATAGTTTTCAGGGAGAAATAATATGTTTTATTAGGTTCAGAGAGTTGAAAACAATGGAGAATGTTTTCTCCATTGAAACATTGGAACAGCAATGCTATTCCATTTTCATTATTAGGTCACTGTATGCCAGCAGTCATGCTATGCCATTGCACATCAGTCTCATGAAGTAAGTGTAAAGGATTTTAGCACTTGGTTCGAGATCTTGTTAAAAAGTCCTTCCTGTTCTAGGAAAAAACGTTGATGTGCTAGAGGCCAGGGCTTTATGGACTTTGGGCTGCTACAGGTAATGTTTTTGAAGAAGCCCTAAAATTTTATTCTGACCATTTAGTGTCAATTAAAGATGCCATAATGCTATTTTCAGGGATGTTAGTGCTGAGGTTTTGCTTCGGTTCCTCTGGGGCTTACCGCATTGTAGCTTTGGTCAAAAGAATGATTCCTTTTGGATTCTTCAAAAATGTATCTCCAAAAATCTTTCTGATAGGACTGTTGATCTATTTGATGTGTGTTCTGATATAGCATACATGGCTTTCTCCAAGGCTTTTGACTTGGTACTGATCGGCTTTGGCTGCATTTGAGGGTAGGTGTTCTTATAATGTCCCATCAACTGACCCCATCCTGTCCTAATCTTGTGATCATCAAATCAAAGCACCTAGTGGAATGCATGGAAGTTCCCGCCCTGCTTGCATAACTTTCCTTCCACAAGACACAGATGGAGACCAGGACTAAACGGTCTTTTTGCACAGATTGGTGTTGTTTTGAAATGAAAAGGATGTATTAACAGATATATCACTGTAGTGGGTCTGGCTGAGCTGGGTCTGTTTTGTGCTGGGAGCTAGAAGGGTACTGATAACATATCTGTGTTGTGACTACTGCTGAGCAAGGATCCCAGCATTCACCCCTCCAGTGGGATGGGGTGGGCAAGATCTTGGGAGGGGACACAACCAGGACAGCTGACCCAAACTGACCAAAGGGATATTCCATACCATATGACGTCAGCTCAGCTATAAAGCTAGGGGGAAGGAGGAGGAGAGGGGGGGCCGTGCCGTTGTCCTCCAGAGCAACCGCTACGCGTCTTGGAGCCCTGCTTCCCAGGAAGTGGCCAAACATCGCCTGCTGATGGGAAGTAGAGAATAAAACTTTGTTTGCTTTGCTTCCGCGCGCGGATTTGCTTGGCTTTGCTTCTATTATTATTATTAAACTGCTTTTTGTTTTCTCATCTTATATTCCTCCCCTTTCTTTTTGCTCTGCTGAGGAGGGAGCGGGGAAGGAAAGGGGGGGTGATAGAGTGGCTTGGTGGGTACCTGGCACTCAGCCAAGGTTAACCCACCACAATCACAAACAAATCTCATTTATTTATTTATTAAGAGATGCTAGGAGGGATCACCACAGACTAATTTTTGCTCCAATACCATTTAGTATTTTCTTCAGCAAATTAAATAATAAAATAGAGTTTTGAAGGGTAGTTTGGTAATAAATATTAATGAAACAGTAAATAATGAAGAAGGCAAGTTTCTATCGTGGAGTGATTTGAATCATCTGGGAAAGTGCTCTTCCAGCAAACTGAGTTTTAAGTCTGCTGACTAAGGCAGCAAGGTATTCCTACACGCTGTGAGATTCTGTCTTGGAAATTCAGAGAAGTTTGATGTTATAAATAACCATCCCAGCAAGAGCAGTGCTGAAAGTAAGAGGGACAATGTGATCTTGTAAGAGGGTAGAAAGACCATGGAATAGAAATATCAAACATTCATAGAGAAGTCATTTTGCTTCTGTGCATGGAATTAATGAGATCAGTTTTGGTGTCCCTATTTCCAAGAAGAATGTGTAAGAAAGATATTATTTGGAGGCAAGCTTAGATGTGAGGTTTGAGAGTTGCAATGCTCAGACATGTAAGGTATTCTTGCTCGGACGTGTAAGGAAAGATGCCAGATCCTCTGCCTGTTTTCCAGAGATGTCAGGTTATTTGATATAACGACTTCTTAAGGACTCAGGTCCTGTGAAACCTATGAAACAACTGCTACTTTCCCTTCACTTCCTCATCTATATATGCAAGATTGGACTAGTCACATTCTAACTCCAGCATGATGGCTCTGTGACCCAGCTGACTTCAGAAGAGTCACAATGGTGTCAGCCTGGAGTAATGCAGTGGCAGGCTATACAGTTTGTAAAGAATTTTTAGGATACCTCAGGACAAAAGGTGCTATATGAATGTAGGTCACTTATTAAATGCCTTGCAAATCATTTATAATGCCTTTAAATATCAGAACAGCCATACCACATCAATAACCCCTGCAGATGTGTTTACTTTATTTTAGAGTTTGCCACAGTTCACTATGAATGGTTTCGATATGTTCAGTAATTCAGTTATAATGAAAAGTGCAAGCCTTCAATAAACGTATGTGTTACAACTGGCCTCTGATGTAAATGTTTTGCCAATTATATGTACATTAGTGATGACTGTAGCAGGCTTACAAATACTCTTTATAGTTCTTTGGCTTCTATTCTTGCCTCCCTTACCTAAGTTCTATTGTGATATGTAATTCTAGATTCACAGATTTTAAGGCCAGGAGGGACCATTAGATCATCTAGCCTGATGAATCTAATCTGGTTACTTAAGCAATGAGCCCAAGAATCTTTTTGCTTGACTAAAGCATATCTTCCAGTCTGCTTGTCTGCAAGTCTTCATGTGAAGACCTTGAGACATGAAACATCAATCTGTGGCCTCAGAAGTTTGCTCCAGTTGTTAACCATCCTTATAGTGTTTCTTGTCTTCTTCCTCTACTGTATCCTACATTACTTCTTTAAGCACAGCAGAAGATCCAGTGAGGAGAGCATCACTTTAGTCTTGAACCTCAGGTCAGATCTTTTCAAACTCTAACCTACATGAAATCTGAGTGGGAAAAAAGCTTGAAATAATTCTTGCTAATCTTTTTTCAACAGACCTCCTGATGTTCTTTCTGTTTTCTTTCCCATAATGGATAAATTCTTTGCAGAGAATTTACATCAGAGTGATGGAGGAAGAAGATGGAGAGTCTAGATCTAAATGTGGTTTCACGTTTTGGGAAAACTTTTTTTACTTTGATTGACTATACAGTCTGTAAGCATAAGTAAAAGTACAGCAATTATGTTAGAGGCAGGCAGAAGAATAGTGGCAGACAAGAGTTGTGCAGCTGGTATATGGTTCCTTGGAGTTTTGTGCCAGAGCAAGGCACAGTATCAGAATTGCAATCCAATAATTAAAGCATAAATTGGTCATGACAGAGAACCCGTAATAATTAATTATTATGTTACTGAAAGCACAAAGGCAGGAGAGGTCTATATTCTCCTGACAGATAGTGATGTGCAGATCAGACCTGAATCTGCAGGAAAACATTGAAAACTCTTTAGAATGAAAATGCAAAGTTGAGACAGTGTGCATTTTTAATTGCTCTATTAGCACAAAATAAAAATGCACATAAACTTAATACTACACTTAGGAATGTTTACTTGCTGAAGGTAAAGTGCTTTGAGAAGGAAAGCTTACTTCCTCACATGGGCTGCTTCCCATAATTGGAGTATGACTGTTTAAATTGTAGCTCAGCAGAAATATTTTGATTCTGTGGGGCACCAGCAGCCCGATAACAGTGCTGCCTTTCACATCCACTTCTTAAGCGTAACAGATCATTTAGACCCTGGGTTGGCTAGGCTCACATAAGCCAGGTTTACAAAGAGTTATAAAAGCTTGGCTTTCCTCCTCCCTTCTCCCCTGCATTCCAATTTTTCCCCTTATAATTTTACCACAAGGCAATGCAGTCAAGCTTTTCTTGGATCAAATGAATCTAGACCAATAAATACCAGTTGCAGAATGTGAATCTATGAACAGGCATGTGCTAGAAGGATGAAATGGTTGTGTTAGTTTAAAGGAACCTTGAAGTTTGTTTTGTTCTCTGTTTGCAGGGCACAATGCCTATGTTATATAGGTACCAAGCTGAAGCTAGAGAGGAAGAAGAAAGTTTCTTCTGAAAAAGCAGCAATGCTGGAGTGTGCTGTGGAGACTCAGATTCTTTTTCAGAGGCATGTATGGTAAGCAAAATGATGTTATCTCTGGCTGGATAAGGATACAACACATTATGGAATACCTGCTGTGATCAGATAGTTATTGTCTGTAAATAGATGCAAAGCATCTTATGGGAACAGATGTTTGTTTTAACAACAAACTGTTGAAATCGTTGGTGCATTTTTTTTTCTGCTAGTGTTTAGACTGTGAGTCAGCCTCTACCAAGGACCTTGTCCTCTTCTCCCTTCATATCTTCCTTGCAAGAGATAAACGAGTTTACTAGCTTTAAAGTGGGATTCAGAGTGAAATTCAACCATTTGCAGAGCAACACTACAAAGGTTAAGTATTATTTAGCAGACATTCTGTGGGATGCAAATGGTGCACAACACTTACACTAACCTTGATAAGGTACCTTATCTCAAACACAGGCACTATGTTCAGTGAGTTTTAGATCAAGCCCATGCTCCCTGTGGTGCAGGATCAAGTCCGTGATCCCTGTAGCGTATAAATCTACTTGGCTCAAGACACATTTCTGCCAGTAAACTGAGCATCACTGTATTCCAGAACAGTAGTCCTAATCAGAATTTCAATTTCTTTAAAATGGATTTAGATCTTTGCATGGAAGTTTGTATGGAAGTACAGCATAATTAGTTGTCCTCTTCACTGTACAATGATACAGGAATTGCTACGATGAGACCAAAAGCAGAGGGTACAGTCAGAGACATTACACCATTCCAATTACAGTTAACTTCTATGAAGATACAATCTTTCTGATCATAACTAATGCAAAAAGTTGAACTGGAATTGTGTAGAAGTATGCTGAATCAGCAATAATGATGGCAGCCTCTGAAACTTGTTAAACAGAGAAAATCAAGCATATGACTTAGCATGAGTTGTTGTAAAGGCAGTTGTTTTCTATATGAAAAGTATTGATTTTGTCACGTTTTGCTTTGAAGGCAACAAGGTACAAGATTTATCAGACAGGAATCATGACAATGAGATTTTACTTAGCCATCTTCTGCAGCCCTGTGGCATGATTCTAAGCAGCCACTTCTCTTCTTTGTGTGGCCATCTCTTAATTTAGAAACTGAGAAATACTGATTCCCAGGGTGAGTTTGGTTTGTTCTGGTTTTTGTTTGTTTGTTTGTTTTTAAGTTAGAAGGGATCATTATATTTATCTCATTCAACTTCCAGCATAAAGCAAGCATAGAATTCCAGCTAGGACTTATCACTCTCTTACAGAATACTGTGCAATCCCTTGCCAAATGCAGCTGTATTCATGATGAAGGGAGTGGGCTGCACAGTGATACAGCTTCTTCTCATCAATATGGCAGGGAGCAACATACCATGTATGCTTAGAGAGAAAAGGATAACTAGGATTTTTTAGCTTCCCTGATATCTCTCTCCCACAAAGCATGACGCACAAAAGTAATTGCATAATTTTTCATACAGAAAAGCAATATCTCATTTGTCAGGAATAACCTTTTCATGAAAAGTCTCTTCTTTCCACTAATTAACAAACTTTAGTCATATAAAAATACCATCAAGAAGTATTTTCTCTGTTCTTTATTAGCTTCATTGTAAGAGTACTTTTGCTTAAACTTAAGATAAATAATACATATATAGTCATGTAAGATTTATATTTATATGCACACATACATAGCTTTCTGCGTGCATAACCATATGTATCTGTATCAGAGTATCAGATCAAGTAAATCAGAGATAAGTGTTTCTTGGTCTGTCTCACACATACATTTTCAAAAATGAAGAGTTTTGCACTGCACAGTAAAACTGAGTAAAACAGACCTCATGCTGCCCAAGGCCAGATTAGATCTTTAGAACCCAGCCCTGATGATTTGCACCTTCCAAATGCAGGCACCAGAGTGTGTTTGTGTAAATTATCTTTTAGTTTTGTAGCCAGAGTAGGTGCCTTCAATAAAGCTGCTCATTCTGTCACATTAACAGTGACCCTTAGTATATTAACATCAGGTTCCCCACTGTCCTGGTTTTGCTGGGATAGAATCATAGGCCAACCATGGTATACAGGCCATTAACAGTTTCAAGTCAGCCAGGAGCTTAAACTGGGAGGGGCAAAAGCCAGGTCAGCTGACCTGAGTTGGCTCACAGGTGTATCCCAGGCCATCATAAATGTCATGCTTCTTATAAAGGGGGAAGTTTTCTGAACACAAGGGCTTTTCTTGCTCCTCCTCTTCCTTCTAGTTTTGCCTTTTGCCATCCCTGGAGGGGCCTGCTTATAATCCTGCTCCTGAGAACTTCTTTCTCATTTATTGTAACTGCTGTATGTTCAATGGACTGAGTATAACTTTGTACAATTTGTGTTAGTATTAATAGAAGTTTTGCTGTTTCATTAAATCTGGTTTCATTTCAGCCCACAGCTCTCCTCTCGGGTTCCCAATCCCCTTATGGCTGGGGAGGGGTCATTGGATGAAAGAGCAACAGCTATAGTTTAGCCCCAGATATGGGCTAAAAGAAGACACCTATGTTCTGGGGAGCAGTACCTTGATGAAGCAGAATTGAGGCATTGTGTGTTACAGCAGTGCAGCACATCTGGCTTTCAGCTCTGCAGGTATGTGACAATATGTTTTTAATAGGGAAGTCGATAGCTGCATGTTGCTAAATCTTACATGGGGGTACCTTGCTTTTTAATTAAGTCCAAAAGATGCATTTGGTTTGAAAAGCTTCCAACTGAGCATAACTTACATTTCACTGTCTATTAGCAAAGGGTTTTGCATGTTTTTATTCTTCTGATATCACATAAAAACACCAGAGCTTGAATAAAGGGTTACAGAAGAAAAAAAGAGGCTTAAATTAATTTCCAAACCAGACTAGCATCCATTTCCTTCTCTCTGCTCTATATTCTGCTTATGCAATAGAACAGGAATACAGTCCTTATTATAGTTTTCAACTAGTGTGGGGATGTCCTCATCGTGCATAGGCCCGGTACAAACTCTCCTGCACCTCATTTCCGTGGTCCCTACTACAGAGGATGTAGCAACACTGAGGAAAGTCAGACCTGTCATAGAAGAGTCTGAAAAACAAAAATGAAGCTTGCTGGAGACCAGCAAGTGCAGAGGACCTCAAAGCATCCTCCAAATGTTAATAAGTTTAGCATTGTACCATATGCCATACTTATCTGTGATATAAGTAGATATTAATAGGTATATTTTACAAATGGTCAGATTTCAGTTCCCTGAAACTACTTTGTAAACCTAGAACCAGGCACCATTGGAGCTGAGAAGGAACTTTGGGATTTATGACAATGTGCTGTGGGTATTGGCTATTTCACAGCCTTGCCAGAATCCAACAGCAGCAATATGAGAGGTGTTCCATCAATCTCTGTTCCAGCCTCTGAGTAACTCCTTCATTTTTGTCTGTCTGCAGCTCTGAAGGGAAAGTGCCTGTTCTCACCGTCAGGTAAAAATAACAGTGCCAGAAGAATGAGGTTAGAGTATCCTGTTCCTCAGCTTTGTTAGGCAAGGTAGTACTTGGTAAGAGGCATGGAAAAAGTAAGACAAACACCATGAACAAGAAAAGCATGCTCAAGTCTGACAGTGTAAATCCGAGAATACCGGGGAATTTGTGCAAAGCACAGTCTGTATATACAAGTTAATAACTAGAAGACCCATGGTAGGGAAAGTTTCAAACTCTAGGCAAAACAGACATAGTTGCTTTGCCTTAAATTGTCTGAATTGAGATTCAGTAGGAAGGGTAGTCTTTATGCAATTCTGTTTTGAGATGTACAAAACCTGTCAGGAACTTCTACCAGCTGAGATCAATGTAAGAAACCAGGGCAAAGCCAAGTCAAGAGAGCACAGACAGGTTAAAGGTTGAAAACTTGCATTTTTGCCCTTTATAATCCTCCACTGTTTTTACTGACAGAAACTGTAGTTACTACAACTTTATAGATAGCGCACAGATTGAGGGTGCTCCATGTTTTCAGAAGACAATCTTTAGAAACACCATTACCATATATCAGGCTTTCCTGTCCTTTTGTTGCAAGAAATGTGTGTGTTTATACCAACACATACACGGGCACTCCTGCAATTCCTGAAGAAGACATTTTGGTGGATGAAGTCCTCATTAAATATAAATTGATCTAGTTTCATTGACCAGTTTGTAACAAGTAAGGCTCTGCTTAAGATTGATCCAAAGAAAAACCTGATCAAGATAGGCCATTTCTAAGTCTAGGTTAGATGAATTGGAGGTTGGGGGATTACTCCAAATATCACTGAGTGGAATGCTTGGCTTGTGGTTTGAGTCTATGGTTTTTACATTGCTAGTTTATATTTAGTAAAATATGACAAATTGACAAGTGGATTTAAGTCAGAAAGCATAACACAAACAGATTTTTGGTATTTTTTTTACTCCTAATTAGCAATTAGTATTCTTTCAGTAGTGTGCATTTTACAGATAAATATATGATCAGCAAATTCAGAAAAAGGGAAAAAGTTCAGAGTAGCACTTTGAGTTAATTCTGCAGCAAGTACTGCCATGAATTAAAAACCAACAAATTTTAAGAATTGTGAATCTGAAAACTGGATGAGGGCAAGCTGGGACCCAGGAACAGGGAGAGTACTTAATTTGAACTACATGGTAGCTCACTGGCTGGCATCAGAACAGTGCAATGATCAAACTGTTGAGATACTGTGGTTTTCTGTTTTCATCTCTTAATACATCTGTATTTCTAAGCAGATGTGATGCTAAATTACAGTAGCACTGTAGGAGCCACAGTTAAAACCCAAACTCTAATGATGAGTATTTTAGAAAAAGAAAACTATAAGAACAGTCCATGCTCTGCAGAGCTTACTGTCTATTACACCAATTGTACAGCCTGTGGTAACCTTCAATGCTCCACTGAGAAAATTAAAAATGTTCTAGCTCTCATTGCAATCTGTCTTACCTAATCCCTTATGTAAGTTAGACAGAGGGGCAGTGTATTTTGCTGAGTAGAGACAGCAGGCTGAATTGGGACCCCAGAGATGGTTACATGGATGGCTTGTTCAGGATTGTACCAAGCCCTTTTCCTGCTGCATCGTGATCATGTTAAGTTCTCGTGGCACCCACAATAATTCCCTGCAGGGGGCAGGGATATTAAGAAAGTATGTTTAGAGTTTCTTAATGTAATTTAGCAGCAGGAAATTAGGAAGGATTGCCAGAACCATGTGAATAGCCAGTTTGTGCAGCACTTGCGAATGCTCCACCTAGGCCACAACAGGGCAGTTGCTGCTTCATTTGAATTTATTGCTAAGTAGTTGTCTACGAGTACATTCTACACCTGACTTAAGGCTTGCCATTTACATGTGACTTATGTTGTAGTAAACTTACAGTTTAAGTGTGATTAATGAAAGTTAGTATTTCATTCACCGGAAACTCTTGAACTTTCCAATTATTTGCATATTTAAGCTCTGTAACAATTCCAAGCCAAAAGTATTTTTCTCCTAAGGCCAAGTAAGTCTGCTAGGTGACAGTACTGACACTACCTCTCAGTGCTGAATGTAGTACATAGTTTTTTGCACCTGAATACTGTGGAAGTGTCTGTGGTGTACCAGTCATAAAAATATTTCATTGTAATAAACATTCACTTAGGGCTTTTTGCTTACTGACTTGGTCTAATAACTACTTAAGCATAGTGAAGAGATGGTATCTGTATTGAAGAGCTTGTGTTAAGGGAATGATCTAGGCCAGAGATATCCAAATGCACAAAGAGCAAATGTGGCTTGTCTCAGATCATGCTGCTATTCTGTGGCTTGTTCACTTCTTAGAGATAAGAACTCAGCCATTTAATCATGTTGTTTGCACTCTCTATAGTATTGGCTACATGAATATAAAAACAGTATTTAGTTACAGAAGATTAATGAAGTAATTTGGGTAGCAAGTACCAAATGACTGCATGGCTAAAAAAACCCAAAACAACTAAACCCCCAGTCCCCACTTGTGTCCTTATAAAAACACTTAAAAATATCAAGATAAATTTATCCCACTGTTGCCCTCAAAAGACATCAGGGATGAATTTGGCCCCATTGTTTATTCAATTTGTCCTCAATTTGCTAAGCTCATTAATTTTCTCTTGTTTTACTCTCTGTTAACGGAGAAACAGCAGCCCCTTTGCAATAGGCATTAGAAGCAGGAAATCTCAAGATATGTTTCTAATTGCTAGACTTTCTTTACCTCTTTCTACTGTTCCTGTTCTTAAGAAAGCATGAGGGGGTGGGGTGAGCATGAGGTGCCACTAGGGAAAGAGAAAAGAGTATCAAGGTCAGGGTGAAAACCACACAAGAAGCAGAAAGGGATGCTTGCAGTTAGGTTCATGACCTTTGTATTTTTTTTCTGATCCTCCAGGAGAGGGAGGAAGGGGGCTAGAGGGAGAAAGATGGCAAGCTAACATTTGAGCAGATGTGTGCATAACCCTTGCTAGAAAATATCAGAGGTATGAAGGTTGCATTGAAGCTGCTAAAAATTGTAGGGTTCTTCCTGCTGAACATCTGGGAAAATCAGAGGTGCATCTGGTCTTTGTTCCCAGGCAGCTGAGGTAGTTCCAACAGGTAAAGGTCAAAGCCTGAGTTTCAAAAGGAGAACTGAGCTGTAGAAAAGACTTGAAACATACTTGGTTATTAAAAAACATTAAAAATATTTTAAAAGCAAAACAATACCATTCATCATGCTGCATCAAGAGAACTGTGGCCAGCAGATCAAGAGAGATGATTCTGCCCCTCTGCTCTGCCCTGGTGAGACCTCACCTGGAGTATTGCATCCAGTTCTGGAGCCCCCAGCACAAGAAAGATGTGGATGTATTGGAGCGTGTCCAGAGGAGAGCCACCTCTCCTACAAAGACAGGGGAATGGAGCATCTCTCCTACAAAGACAGGCTGAGAGAGTTGGGGCTGTTCAGCCTGGAGAAAAGGCTCCAGAGGGACCTTATACTGACCTTCCAGTACCTGAAGGGGGCCTATGGGAAGGCAAGGTCTATTCACAAGGGTTTGTAGTGATAGGACAAGGAGTAATGGTTTTAAGCTAGGAAAAGATATTTAGGTTGGATATTAGAAGAAAGTTCTTTAGCATGAGGGTCATAGAGCACTGGAACGGGCTGGTGGTGGAGGTCCCATCTCTGGAGTCATTCAAGGTCAGGCTTGATGAGGCTCTGAGTAACCTGACCTGGGTAGATGTCCCTGCTTGTGTAGGGAGGTTGGACTAGATGACCTCTAGAGGTCCCTTCCAGCCTGAAACATTCTATGATTCTATGATCACCAGTAAAACTGAAGCTCTTACTAAGTACAGTGAATAAGAATCTTCAAATTATCATTAAGATAGTTTTATTCTTCATCAGTTCTTTCTGTATTCTGACTTGGATATAGTAATGTACATGTCCTGCTCCACAAACATGCAAATGGAAAACTGCTGTTACCAGGACTGTTTCAGTTAATTTTGTCCAGGTGCTGAGGTCTCAAACATTTCAGTTTAGGCACAGTTCTGAAGAAGACAGAGTCTTTCTTTCTAGTGCCTTGGGAACAGTTTTAGTGCATCACCATGAACTGATAGGGTAAAGGTCTGATACAAAATTCAAGCACAATTTTTGCTGTATTTCATTACATATGGAACTGCAAAGCATTTTTTTTACTACTCTTGTCTTGGGTCAAGGCAATAAAACTTAGTGGCTCTGACACAGTGGGTGATGGATCATTGCAATTGAAAGATGCTTGGTAGAATGAATGTTCTATAAACCTCTAATGGTTTTCTATCAGGTTGGAAGGAATTATGAGTCTTTTTAAGTGCTGCACCGGTAAATAAGTTTGTACACTAGGTGTGTAGGTGGTCATCTCCACTTCCATGTAACCCTGACCTGCATTGTAACCTGCATCATCTTGAGCCCCACTTCCTGTTTCATTAAAAATTCTAAGAAGCTGCAAAGCAGTCTTACAGCCAAGTATAAAACCAACTCTGGTTCATGAGGGTAATGATTCTGTTGGAGGTATTGCATGTTGCTGAGCTTTCTGGGGAGAGCTAGTGTCAGGATAACTTTTTGTAAACCAAGCAGGTGATGTCCAGGTGGTTTTTTTTTGTTGACATCAGAGAAGCCAGCAGCCTAGCTGATGGATTACTGTGAGCTCTCCATTCAGTCATCAAAACAATAATTGCTGCATCTGGTCTTGCAGAAGAAATTACAAAGCACTTCCCAAAACAGGAGTCACTTGAATTCTGGACTTTACCACCTATGAAGATAAAAATATGATCTGCAAGCAGAGGGGCGTGAACCAGCAATTGCAGTGTATTGTCATATTAGATACTCACTTTGAGAAGGACCAATATTAAAACAATTGCAGGAGGAACTGTCATACTCTGTGAGAGCCTTGTTTGATATTTACAGATATTGATGATCCATTGTTGCATCCTTTGCAAGTTTATTCTTTGCCCACTTTCCAGCTCCCAACTATGTTCTCTGTTTATGCAGCTGGCTTAGAGCTCCCATTAGCTGTACATCTTTGAATATTTTAAGATTTGTTCCAGCACAGAATATAAATTGTGAAATACTGCAATTGATCTCAAAATGGGATTTTTTGTTGCCTCATTAGAAGTCTGTTTTCATACTTCCTGTTCTAAACTGCTGACTTCAGCTTGCATTCAGAAATCCTATCAATGTTTATATAGATTCAGGGAAGAATAAGTCTGCTGAAAAATTAAGTACTGTAATCATCAATTGGGAGGGGCTTAATTATTTTTTTCATTATAAAGATCAGGATCTCTAAATGTAATTACCTATGAGCACCTGCAAAAAGATGTAAGTCCTGAACCAAAGACACAAGGATGGGGATAGATACCTGGTTGTTTCTTTTGACTCTAGACAGAAAATTATTATATTGAGAATCAGAGGATAAAATGGTATCTTCTTGAAATCTCTGTTAATGGTAAAGGGAACATGTTCAAGTACTCAGGAGCCATGTCTACAGTTGGAAAATTTTCACACATTGCCAATTTTGCTAATAGCTTCTGAGCCCAGTGAAGCTAGTAATAAAAAAGGTCCCCAAAGGTTTCATCTACTAGTGAGGTAAATAGTGCCAGTGTTCCTTAGCACTGAAACTCACTTCTCTGTGTTGTTAGATCGTTGGAAAAATTTCTGGCACAATTTCACTTCCATTACCTGGAAATCCCCTACACAATTCATGGGCATGGTTCAGAAGTTAGGAGTTTGTGATAAACAGTTAGGATGCGGCCTCTCTCTTACAGAGTAAGTGAACTAATAGCATGGAAGAGGACTGTTCTATGCTTGTTGACATTAGTGCCAAAGAACATGCTTGGATACATGTTTAGCTCTCTTAAGCCACACATTGACTTAAGTCAATCTCAGTAGCAGCAAATCACAGTTAATTTATCTGAAAGCTTATGGGGAAATTAATTGTGCTTACAGTTCTAGAGACCAGGCTGGTAAAGTACCATTTAAAAAAAAAAAGAACAATGATCTGAGTCTTTGTGTGGTTCCCATGAAGAGTTTTCACTGGCTTGCTACCTGACCTTGCCTATGTCCTTCAGTGCTTGAAAGACAATTGTCTTGTGGTAAGAATACAGCTGAGATATTCTGGATTCACAGTCCTTAAGATGAACTTGTTTACCCACAGAGCACTCAGAGTGTAGGAAATGCCAGCGTTTTCTCTACAGAGCCTTGCCAGCCTGACTTAGTCTTAAACTGGAGTGACTGCTTCTAGGGTAACAAAGCCTAATTTAGTTCTCGTGACTAATTCACTGGTAGTTGTCTGGAACTATCAGCTATGCTACCTAAAGTGATGATGTTTTTTTCAGACAGTTGGAAACTTGATATCTGGTGCAGAAGTTCATCTAAGATAAGGTCATCTACAGCCAGACCCTGATCCTGGCTTGTGATCACCCTTGGTCAGAACTGAGATCTGTTTGAGGAATTTGATGTAAAATCAAAGTCCATAGCATCCTTTCTGGCACTTTAAGAAATCTTTCAATCAAATGGGATCCTTTCTGGCACTGTAAGAAATCATTAAATCAAGTGGGATAAAAGACATAACACAATATCTTCTGTACTCAATATCACAAAGCAGGTACTTGCTCAGTTGTTAATAGCTCAAAGCCAAGAAAGTCCTTGCTTCCCTGTTGAGATTCCCCTGTAAAGGCAATGTTGGAAGATAAGCAAAGTGCCAACTGGGAAGTTAAAGAAGGGACAAAGATTCCAGTGTGAAGGAAATCGAGAGCAAGTGAGCTTGCTAGGGAAGTTAAAACAGCATTTGGATTGTTTTAAAAGATCCATCTGATTCAAAGTAGGATGGTGGGGTGAGTGCTGGAGTTGTTTTGATAAACAAAGAAAGGACAGGGAATGGTGACTAATAGAATAACTAGAAATGGCAATTGGTTAAATGACCCATATGGAAGAGACCAGTAATGACATGCCTTACATTCTCAAGAGTAGTTGTTAGTAGCACAGGTAGAAAATGAAGCTAAATGAACTGTTAACTTCAGACTAGCGGCAAGCACTCAGACTCCAGATCGCCTGAAAATTGCTCTGGCAAAGTGCACTGATTGGCTCCCAGGCTGCTGCTGTCAGTAAGAAGGCCAAGGCCTGAAATCTCCTTTCCCTCTTGGGGTGGTCTCGCTGGTCTGTGTGAGCTGTGTGTGTGGCAGAGACCCTCTCCCTGCCACTGCTTGTCTTGTACCTATTCTGTAGACAGAAGGCCTCTGTCTGCAGACTTGTTAAACTGGCATCTTCTATCAGCAGTAGATTCACTAAAAGAAACATGTAGGAAGGGAGAGGTTTTTATTTTGTCGATGCTCTTTATTTTAATCATACAAAGAAGATGACAATTTTTATATAGAAGCCATTAGGGATGCAAGAGGCGTCGATTCCTAGCTCTGGGGTTCTTTCTTTTAACCAGACTGTGGCAATGCAAATACAGCCCATCATGATATTTATATCTTCAATTCTTGCATTCACCACATTACTAACACACTGATGGGTCCCTTGTTCTTCATTTGTCTATTTCCTTAAACTTTCTGCCCTCTTTTTTTATTATTATTATTTTTTCTGTCATGAGTTCAGTTCTTGAAGGTCAGTCAGACATCATGGATAGAGCCATTCTGTGCAGGGGCTCGCAAGCGGCTTGTTTATGAATGAAGAAGGCTTTGTGAACTTCCAGGGACCTGCTGAGCTTTTTTATAAAACTACCAGTGGGACAAGGAGCTTGGGAAAGTAAAGGCCTCTTACAGAAACAAAAACAGAGGCACACTGCCAAAAAAACCTGGGCTGACATTCCGGTTTGTCAGAATCATGTCCAAGTGACAAGTTTCTAGAAAACAGGTCAGGTATCTACATATCCAGGCTTTGAGCCCACCATATGTGAGTACAGGGTAGTATGTATGCTAGGACTCTGCCACAGCAAGTAGTTAAGTCAAGATTTGACCATAAAGGTATCATAAAATGAACAGATCAGGAAAACCAGAGCTTTGTGGAACAGAAAACAGAAGGATAAACGCAGCTTGGAAAAGCCATTAAGGGGCCATGTCTGCAATATAGACAATAACAGATGCCTATTTATCTAATACTGATTATCACAACTTTTTAACCAAATTTTTTTTTTCTTAAAATCAGCAAGCAACTGAAAAGACATTCTTTCATTAGAGGCATACACAAACAATTCTAGAAACAAAAGAATAATGTAGAAATCATAAAGTGAACACAGGTAAAGACAAACAATTTTGGCTCCAGTGCAGTATCTATAATTTTGAGGTGAATATTTTCTTCATCCTGAATATCCTGTGTCATTATTAAACACTTGTCTAGCTTTTATATATACAGCTAGTATATTCCACGGAATTCTACACTTCAATTTGTCAGTTTCGATGAGATCTTGTCAGCTGGTATAGTCTTTATAGAACATTGTAATTTTGAAAACATCCAAGATGCTGAAAGCTTAGTTTGAGAAATGACCAGAGTTTTGGGTAGGTGAAGTTTAGTGTTGGACAGGAGGAATCAGAAGTTAAGGAGTTGTAAAACTGTTTAATCTGTGCATTCTTAACTTTTTACTGTGTTGTTTCTATTGCAAAATTAGCAGCATCCCAACTGCCATTTTTGGATGATACTAGTAGGGAACAGAGAAATCTAAAGGAATATTGGATTTGCATTGTTAAGAGTTTCCTAGGGGAGCGAGTTAATGATATGGCCTGCTCTGTAATAACCCTTGGAAGTGTACTACTACTTTGGTAAAACCAAAGTGTGCAACAGATTCTTACATATTTTAGGCATCAGTAGAACAATTAGAAAAAAATCGATTTGATACTCTTGAATTCTGCTTGAATTTATTGGATTCTGTGGGCATCTTTGTGTGTAGCACCCCTACTGCATTTAGCTGGTGAAAGCATAGAGGAAATAGCAGAATCTTTTAACTAGCCTAAATTTCCTTTAATTTAAAATTTAGTTGCCAACACAGTGGAAGGCAGCTGAATGTTGTTTACTGAACTTCCATTGTTGTGCTCATTGTTTCTGTTCCTTTGGGGAAATACTGATACTCTTCCTGAAGGCAGATTTAGGAGCACAGAGCAAAGTAACACAGAGGCAAGCAGAGGTGTAAGCCAAACTTCAGTGTTCTTTCCTGATAGTTGGCTGTGCAACCTGTAGGTACTACATGTAGTCTTTCTCTGAATGCTTTTGGTGTTTTTTTTAAAAAAAAACAGTAACAAGGACAAAACCTTAAAAAAACCCAAATCAGTAGTTCCCAAAGCTCCAAGAGACCAAACAGCCAGTGCAGTTTGAGAATGCTTGCTGACATCAAAGGAATAGTGAGTTGTGAAAATCTTTGGTTACAGGTACTTATTTCTCGTTTTCCATTCCAAGAGTGAGATTTTCTCTGACTTACTTCCCAGCTCTTGCCTTCTGCATCATCGTCATCGTTCCCTTTCTCATTTTTTCTCCTGATTACCTTGCCTATATGCCCTTGTCTCCTGGGGTATTTCGAGTTCCTTGAAGCCATGCTTCTTTCTTCTTCTCTTTACCTTTGAGTCAAGCTACTTTTACATGTAGATGTGTGAATTTAGGGACATGGTTTAGTAGTGGACTTGGCAGTGTTAGTTTTATGCCTCGAATCACTGATCTTAAATGTCTTTTTAAACCAAATGATTCTATAATTCTATGTCACTTGACACCTGGGCACCATTAAGCCCTGTAGATAAGAGGAACATTTCCCTTAATCTCAGATTTTATGCTTTACCCAGAAGACTGAAATAGCAATTTTGGGAAAAACCCTGAAAACCTGATCAGCCCCTGAATCCCTCATTAGAAATAGAGTCACTGTAGAATTTAACTGTCAAGCTCTATGACACTAATTGTCTATAGGCAAACATTCATTTTCACCCCAGGTGATTTAGGGTTTGGCCAACTTTGCATTGTTTCTAGGGGGGAGGACAAAAGGCTCATCTCTGACAGAAGAGAAACTCATTTAAATTTGAAAACTTTCAGCAGAATCTTTTGGGAAAAAAAAGTTGTGAGAATATATTTCACCTGCACAAAACAACATCGCTCATCTAATTTCATTGTTGTAAACCTTTTTCAGAACAGTGTGCAAGGTAAAATAATTATTCTTTGGTTGACATTTAACATGTGAAATTTCAGTTCTAACAGCTAAATTTGGCAGTCTTGTAAGTATCCTAAAAAATGTAAGGCATTGATATGCCTAATGTCTGTAAGATGAATATTGGTCTCCTCTTAACAGCTTATGGTGAAAAATCACTTTAGGTATGGTCTTTGTTTCGATATTTCTGAATACTTTAGTAAGACAAATTAATCCTCCCATGCACCAGCTGTACTTAGTGTGGGTGTAGTTTTCCCTCTATGTATCTATCCTGTATTATATCCAAAACTAGCAGGTTAATTTAGAGATGAGCTATTCCCTCAGCTGAGATTGTGGGCCTTGTAAACATTGGAGTTAAGAAACCCACTAACAAAGTGAGAACAAAATTCAGAGTGACTAAAGAGTTCCTGAGCCATAGTTTAAGAAGATCAGTGGCTGACTTCTTAAGAGGAGACAGCTGCACAACTGAGTAAGAGAACAAGGAAGGAAATTGTCTTCTGTATAGATGTTAGCATGCAGGAAAGAATACTGACTATTAGGTATTTATTGATTGGAATCCCAAAAAGTGACAAACCTAAAATGTTATTGGAGAGAAGATTAATGCTGCAGAGGCCATTGAGTGCTATTTCCAAGAAGAAAGAGAGTCAGTTGGAAATCAGCTGAGGATCAAATCACCATGTGAATCACTTCTTGTTTGCCAGTCAAAACCCATGGACTGAAGCCAAATTACAGTGACTCCTGTAAACTTACTTTGGAGGACCAGCGGACAAAATCCTGACCTATACAGGTACTGTGCTAAGTGGAAACATTCATCCTCTTTGTGTAAATGAAGTCTCACTGACACCCATTTAGCAACTCCAGTTGACCTTAAAGTGAAACATGAACTGTGAAGTGACAATTTTGTATTCTGTGCCCCATCTGCTACCAAAGTTTCCCCCTACTGCAAAAGTCCATCCTGATGATTCTACTGCTAAGAATTCCTTCTGCACTGAAACTTGCCATGTAAGGATTCAGTAAAGAGAGTGGATTTTTCTTTATGCCAAAATCTGTTTTGTTGTTTGGAAGCTATTTGAAAATGTTACAGCTACTAATTGATTCAATATTTTTTGACAAAACATCTGCGTGGTTGAGGCCTTGCTGTTTTTCATAGACAAAGTCAGCACCGCAGTTTGTTTTCATTCTTTACAAAGGCTTTGCAACACATGTGGTACAAACCCCTCCTTCCTCTGCTTATCTCCTATGAGCTTAAAGAACAGATGACAGAGTTTTCCTAGGCATGTGCATAGATTCAGGAGTGGGCTCCAATAATCACGCATGCCTCTCCTTTTTTCCACTTCTGTCAGCTGCCACCCAGATCCTGGCTTTAAAAATCCTTGACTGGTGAGCTGCCCAGTGCATGGCAATTGTCTCCCTTTCATGTAAAGGGGCAGAAGGATGTTCAGCCCATCTTGCAGCAGCCAGAGCAGGAAGTACTCCTGCCAGCTATACTACAACTGAAAACCTTCAGTTTGGCAGCTAGGAGACCTGGGCTTTCCCTAGCTACAGACACTGGGTTCCTGGAAGTTGTAGGGCCACCCAGCTAGAGTAGCTGGTGACAGTAGTTGTAATAAGGCTGGAGCATTTCCTGTTAGAGTGAGCATGGAAGGGAGGCAGTGAGCCTCTACAAAAGTCTACATTGTAATAGCCACAGTAAACATCCCTGCCTATGTTTAAGATACTGGTCACCAAGTAGTCACTGACTGTTTGTTATAGACTGGAGAATAGTGATGTAGACCTGAGGGCTGTGGGTCAGAGTCAAAGGAGACTCTTAAGTCATGCCCATCTGTATAAAATGCCAAAGGTGATGCAGAATGGCATCCTAGTGCTGAGAGGAGGAAGGAATCTGCTAGGATTTTGCAGAGGGCATGGTAGACGAAAGAACATGGTAGATTTCATAAACAATGTTTCACAGTTCCAACTCAGATATCCTTTAAATCCACAAGTAACTCTATTCTGTGCTTGAGAAATGTCAAGCCTCCGACAGAACGGTCCAGATCAGTGCTTGTTCTTCAGCTTGCCAAACCCTCTCACATTGCTTCCCCTCTTGTTACTTGCATTGGTTAGCACACTCTCGAAGTACTTCTCCCCACCACTATTTTTCTCCGTGCTGCTCCTAGAAGTCTATCTATCTTTATTTTTTCAGAGTTCTTCCTGCTTTAACACTTTCTCAAGCTCCCAGGTGTTCTTTGCATTTTCATCTGGCACTAGACTGGCAAGGAACTTGCAAAAATCTTTCCAGAAAGTATGTCCTGCTTTGTCTGCTCATCTCTTTTCCACAGTGTTTCATGCTTCATTTACAGGTGTTGGTTATTTAAATATATTTTTTTGCAATAATTATTCTTATAAGGTAGGAGTCTCTTCTATATGTAGAGAGACTATGCTTAGCTTTGGGCAAGATTTTGACACAGTTGTCTGCATGAGCTATATTTTAATTCTTATTCCAGCTCTAGTCTGTAATAAACCTACTGACTGTAAATGAACTCAGACATTGGACACAGATTAACACATGATTAATTTTTGTTCACATGATTGATTTTTTTTCTGATGGACAATTCACACATAAAAAAACAGACAAGGAGCTTCTAAACTCAAGTCCAGCTTCCAAAGGCTGACTAGGTGTAGCTCTAAAGATCTCAGACTTGTAAACTTCAAGAGGCGATGAGCAAGGAAAGGCCTGGCAAAAGTTTAGGGAAGAAGTTAGTGAAAATGTATTGGACGCTACTTTGAAAGCACGGATCAAAAGGCAACACAGAAAAAATTACGTAGCGGATGATTGGTCCGAAGAACTCATTGGCACAGATGTTATGGAGACTAAAAGTTTACTGGGTTTTCAGAAACAGTTAGATGAATGTGAACATCCAGGGCAATTACAAGGAATATAAAGTTCTCATGCTTTGTAGAATAAGCCAACTGTAATAGAGTGTTCTCTTCAATTTACAATTCCCTTTTGCTGTTAAAGCAAAGCTGTTTACTTTCTGCTCTGATCATTTCTTTCCTTCATTCTTTCTTCTTTGGCATACTGTACTTGAAGCAAGACCTGAAATTCTGTCCTATTTCCATGGAAGCCTAGTTGAGGCTTTAAGACAACTGTCATTCTTGAGCAATAAAGCTATATAATTTTATCTGCAGGGTCTCATGTCAAGGCCAGGACTTATATTGTATATAACATACTTTTTCCTAACACTGTGAAATGTTTCACTATGGGGGTTTTATATACAAAACCAATGTTTCAGAGAACTCCTCAGTATAAATACTTGATATTCTTACATAGTGGTAATTGAAAGCACAGTCATTTTTGCTCTTAAAAGAAAAACACTGAAAAACTTTCCATAATGTCAATCTTATTTCAGTAGGAGAACTTATTGAAAGGAACATGTCATCCTGCAGTTTTGCGCCCTCTACTTCTGCAAAATTTGCATGAATTTAAAAGAAATCTTTCTTTGGAAGTCTAATCAAGTGTAAAAATCTGTCATCAAGGTTATTCTTGAAGAAAATGGTGGCCTGTGGGGAAGCAGAATAAAAACCAGGACTTATTTCTTAAAGTTTTTACCTGCGTAGGACTTGTTGTCTTCAGAATGGCATGCTTATTCTGCTCCTTGGTTGCAACAATAACATAGATTGCACCTTCCTCTCGTAATGAGGTGTGATCAAACAGCTGCTGCTATGGGACCACTGTTCTAGCAGTGCAAGAACATATCTGAGCTATAAATAAGATACTGACCTTCACAAAAGCCACTTAGAAATGCAGACAAACTCAGAATAGTTTCCACTCTGACTCTACAATAAAAGCTCACCAAACCCAATCTATTTGAATGGAACATAAAGGACTCTTGCTCTTTCATTCCAAATTTCCATCTCTGGATGAGTCAGAGGCCCCATTATTGCAGGTGTCCTATGACTTTTCCGTGCCAACACCTTATCACTAGGGCTTAGGTGATCTAGAAGCACAGATGGTGCTGCTATCTTGCCTACAGAAACATTAAAACTTTCTGTTACAGTGCACAATTGTGCATCAGTATATTAAACCTTGCAGGTGACAATACCAATCATGTCTTACTGGAGATCTGAAAGAGCTAAAGATTTAAATCTCTAAATTGTAGAGATATGGATTTGATGGTTGGACTGTTTGATGGATGCATCCAGAAGGTAGTGGTTGATGGCTTGATGTCCAGATGGAGATCAGTGACAAGTGGTGTTCCTCAGAGGTCCATACTGGTACCAGTGCTGTTTAATATTTATCAGTGACTTAGTGTGAGTGCATTCTCAGCAAGTTTGCAGATGACATGCCTGAGGGATGGAATACTGTCCAGAGGGACCTGGACAAGCTTAAGAAGTGGGCCTTGTATGAACCTCATGAGGTTCCACAAGGCTGAGTGCAAGGTCCTGCGCACGGGTAAGGACAATCCCCAGTATCAATATACACTGGGGGCTGAAAGGATTCAGAGCAGCCCTGTGGGGAAGGACTGGAGGGTACTGATGGATGAAAAGCTGGACATGAGCCAGCAACACTTTGCTGGCAGCAGCCCAGAAGGCAAATCATATTCTCGGCCACATCAAAAAAAGCGTGGCCAGCAGGCTGAGGGTGGTGATTTTTCCCCTCTACTCTGCTCTGGTGAGATCCCATTTGCAGTAGTGGTTTTAAACTAAAAGAGCGGAGATTCAGACTAGAGATAAGGAGGAAATTTTTTGCAATGAGGATGGTGAAACACTGGCACAGGGTGTCCGTAGAGGTGGTTGAAGCCCCATCCCTGGAAACAGTCAAGGCCAGGTTGGAAGTGGCTCTGAGCAAACTGATCTAGTTAAAGACATCCCTGCTCACTGCAGGGGTGTTGGACCAGATGGCCATTCCAACCCCAAACATTCTATGATTTGCATGCAGTTTCTTCTCAAAAGCAAAGGTCTTATTTCTATAGAAGTAATATCTCTGGAGACAGTGATATTTTAGCATGTGGGATAAGGTAAGATGGGTAAATTAAACCACCCAAAAGTGTTGGAAATGAGCATTTGCTATATTTGAAAAGAGTATGAAAGTCTCTTTGTAGTTCCTGTTTAACACTTCTGTTATTAGCACCACAGTTATTGAGTTGCCATTCAGTTAATGGGAGCTTTGCTTAGTTTGAAAAAAGCACAATCTTGCCTATTGAAAACTCTGGGCTTGGTCCTATTCTTTGGATGCCCACTAAAATTATTTTCATCTATAACATGTTGGGATTACACAGCCTCTGAGCTCTGTTACCACATTTTGTTTGGGGTTTTGTTCTTAAAGTTTCTTTTTTTATTTTGTTTTTAAATTCTTAAATCAAGAATTGCTCCAAGCATTTCTATAGTGTATGATTAAAACTTACAGGATTCAGATGACTATTGAGAGAAGCAGATGATGAAAGACAATTAAGAAATCATTCATAATTTTCCAACACCCCAAATCAGAGCCCTTAGTTGGATGAAAAGTTCCCTTATTATTGCCTACAAGTAGTTTCTGTAATTGGCAAAATTGCCTGTTATTGTTTGAGTGTGTTTGGATCTCCTGTGGTAGGTTTTATGTGTTTGAGAATTGACTGGAAAGAAAAGCAGTGGCTTTCCCAAGTCACTGTTTCATTCACACAGACTGAGCCATAGGTATGAGATTAACAGGGTCTGACATGAATGGAGCTCCTTCTCTCTCAGGCCTATTGGAAAACAAAACACATACTGGCAAACATTTGAGCAACTGTGAGTTGACTTTGGAGAGCCCTAGTATTTTTACACAATAACAGTCCATTAGATTCTCTCATAAGTCTTTCAGTTCGTCATTACATAAGGATTTTTCCTGAACTGCAGGACAGAGAGCAGCATGTATGTAATCCCTGTTTCACACTAATGCATCACATGTGCTTTGGATTTCAAATATCAATATTTGTAGGAACATACAGTAGGCTCTTTCTAAGAGCAGGGATTGGATTCTCACACTTACCATACTTCACAGACTCCCCGTAATTCACTGAGCATGGGCTTTGCTTTTCTTTATGTTAGATTTTTGTACTTTTAAATTGCCCCTTTATATTTAAGTACCATAGAAACCTCCAGTAAACAATACAGAGAACTACATGACATTCACAAGAAGAGACTTTCTTATAGATGAACATTGCTATACAGTCCTTATTTCTCTCCTGAGATAATTGTTTTAATTGACCTTACTGGCCAGGTTTTCATCAGGTGTAAATCAGCACATCTGCACTGACTTCAATGGTAACTTTCATTTGCAGCAGCCAAAGGGTTAGTGTAATCTGATTCCTGTCATACCTGTGGACAGAGAAATGTGTAACAATATTTTTAGGAATGCCCCTTAATTAAACAGTTGTTTAATTTGTCTGGAATAGGTTTTGTGGACTGATCCTGTGATGTTGCAGAGGGAGGTGGTAAAAAACCACTGGTCACATTGATTATAGGAGGCCAAGGAGCAGAAAGAATTTCCAGCCTTGCACGCCCAAAAGAAAGGTGTTGTAATCCCTAAATGTAAGTGCCAAGTTCCCTTGGTGGAATCCAGAATTTAGCATTAAGTGCCAAGGCTCCTGGTACCTGATGGGCCAAAGTAAGTGTCTCAGAGTGGGAATCAAAGCAACCACTGCTGGGAGCAGAAAACCATGTAGAGTAACCAGTTGGAAGTATTAAGCATGGAGCCCTCTCTGAAACAGAGGTTCATATTCTAGACAGCACACAGGTTCTTCCATCCATTCACGATCCAGTGCTGTGAATCATCTTGTGAATATAGGTACCTACGAGTCTTTTCCAGAGAACTGAGCAGGGCTCATTGTTTTCTTTTAAAACACAACAGTGAGCAAAGCAGGACATGACTTTTATGTGAGAACAGAGTAGCTACTGATTTCACCCAGAAAGGAGGAGAGTTGAGTTCTGTGTTTTCTCGCACCCTGCTGAACACTAAGAGCATATCAAATAATAATGAGGCTGCCTACTAGTGTGAGGGAGAGTCACTTTTGACCCCTGCAGAAGCTTTTCCATTGCATTCAGACTTCACCAAACATCTAAATGTGATCAATTAAGCTGTAAAAGGACTATATTTTGCTTTTGGTAACACCATGGCAAAACTAATCATATTAGTATAATTGCATAGCAGATGTTGGTCTTGTATGTCTCAATTATTTCACCTGCTTGGGTTGCAGGCTTCAAAGATCTCAATAGAAGCAAGTGTCCTGTTTCAAAATATGCTGTTTGCATTTATCCCCAATTAATCTGTAAAGAAATAATGAAAACCTAGAAAGTAGCATTCTCAGAGAGAATTGCACTCATTTTCTTTTGCGTGCTCACAATGAAATGCTTGTGAGTGCTCATAACAGCAGACAGCTTCTGTTAGCTGCCTTTCGCCTGCTGAGTTAAACAGAAAGAAAAATGTTAATGGTCAGAGCTTGTCAGCAGTACATTGCCATTCACGTTTAGTCACACTTCACTATTGTTTTGTATAGTTGTTAGGATACAGATATTTCTAGGGTCAAAAAGGGAGTGGATTCATCCCTCTGGAAACTTTAACAAAGTTTCAGCTCATGCGAGTTCTGCAATACCCACAAAAATCGGTCCACTGACTTCTAAAAAGGTGAATCAGTGGGCTGTATGAGAAATGCTTATAATTTCTGAAGTATCTGCATGTAATATTTTTTACCCCTTTTATAAAGGTATGTTTCTACTCTAGCATAAGTAAAAATACGTATTTTGCGAATTTTTCATCAAGAGTTCCCACTTCATCTTCCTGTGCAAAAGTGAATATTGCTTTCCTCTGTGTGTTTTGTGTGTTTGTACTTCAGGATCTTGGAAGCAGAGAGTCTCTTGCTATGTCTTCAGAAGGTAACTTGGTGGGACTGCGTACATTATCTGATTTTAAAAAAATTATTATGTGAAGGATATAGTGATTACTCAGAACTGAGTGAATACCTTTCTGTAAGTCTAACTCACAATCTCACACTCATTAAATGACAGCAAAATTTTATTTCCTCTATAAGTGAATTTTTTACTCACATCTCTGCTATAGCTCTTTCTTTCTTACTCAAGATTCAAATTTGGCATCAGTGGGCTACAGAATTTGATAATGTGACTGAATTCGAAGTTATTTAAACAAGCTGTTTCAGCATTGCGATATTTGGTGAGGGGGAGAGAAAGGTATTTTATGCAATTTATTCAGTGCGTTTTTTGTTGTTGTTTTGGTTTGTTTTTTTTTCCCTTTGCCTTGGCCTACCAATAAAACATACTGAGCTAGAGATGTTAGAGTGCTATGTAAAATCTAGTAGGCTGTACTACATAGACCCTAATAGGCTGTAGAACCAAATAGAATACTCAGGCTGTTGAAAAGCATGTTTGGAAAGTGATTAAGTTAGGAATTTTGGAATAGCATGCCAGAATCCAGCATATTCCTGAGGGGGCCAACATATTCTAGTGTTTTCTTGTAAGTCCATTTGGCTGCTGGTTCAGCCGAAGAGGTTACAAGCAGCAGAGAGTATATGATGACAGAGATGATGAGAATAACCTCTTTAAGGCACACTTGAGTGCATTTTCCCATTCCTTGCTATGAACATACAGTGTTGTCAAATCCCCAAATCAGAAATCAAACCCCCCAAAATCAGGAAATTGTTTTTTTGTGACAATCAAAAGAACTATAGTGTTTTTGAGCATAAGAAGATTAGATTTTTTCTTTGCGTCTTGGATTCTGAAAGTAATGTTTTTTCCTCCTGCAAGAGTTAGAAACAACACTCAGATTTGTAAATCCTGTGATGTACATGCTTTAGCTTTTCTTGTTTTATGGCCCAAGAAGAGGTGCACTCACCTGAAGTTGCTCTGTGCTTTTAAAGGCACCTCATATTATTACCACTGCTACTTTGAAATAAAAAAGGCTTTTTGAAGGCTGTATTGCTCCTAATATTAGTCAGGTATGCCCCAGAGGAAGCCATCTCCCAGTTTTCTCTTGTCATGAGTGGGGGAGGTGAGGTGTGCATTAGCATGATGTAAGAGCCTGGCTCTAGTGTGGGTTCTGTGTCATTTTATAAAAAGAAAGAGAGATGAGGACTGGATTTTAGACCCAAACTTTTATATGCAGAAAGGCAGGGTGAATACAAATGCTAAAAAGATGCTGTTTGCATCTTTGCATTTGTAGGCCTTCGCCCCACGGTGGCTGGTACTACGGGAATGCTCAACTGTAGCTTTTTATAACTCAGAGTAACCGATGTCTTAAGTTATAATTTTCCCTGTATACCTGAATCAAAAGCATTTCAATTTGTGGCAAATAACTTTAATATCAGTAGCAGATCTTTATTATTGAATAGTTCTTTGAATTTCAGAAATACATGAAGGTGTAGGGGGTAAGATTCTAATTATTTGTCCAGTTTTCAAGTTTACTCATCAAATGAGGAGTCAATGAGCTGGTACTTCATTAAGCTGCATTATTCTTAACTATAAACCTAACAAAAGCCCATGTAATAAAAAGTGTGTGAGAACAGAAGCAGGGTGCCTCTGTCTCTAGACTACCATGTAAAAAGCCTTTGCACAGCACTCAATATAGTGAACTGCTTGGTACTTCAGGCAGGTTTACCCTGACTATCACACTCTCTGGCCTTGGTTCTGCACCTTCTGCTCATAAGCCATTTCATAAGCCACATGAAAAGGGCTTATGTTTTCCTGCCAACCTAAAGGTGAGTAAGCTGGTGTGGGAGTGATAAGATTCCTCTCCATTCTTTCTGGTGAAGGTGGGGATACAGAGGTTTAGCGGAGAATGATCCAGACAGAAACAGTGCATTTGATTTTTAGGAAGAAATATTAAAATGACATCTTTCTTGAGAAAACCTCCGTAGTTGAAGTTTTAAACTTTCTGTTTTAAATCTCGGCTTTCTGCCAGAATATAGTCACAGGAATGGCAGGTAGGATGAGGCAAGTCCGTTACCTCTGTTTATAAACTTCTTGAAACCTTCACTGAAATGTCTGGGGATATCAGCAAATAAGATTCAATTTTTAAAAAATATAAAATATATTTCATATTCTGTTTTTGTGGTGCATTGCCATGCAAAGGAAACATTCCAAAACAGCATGTCAAAAATCCTTTACCAAGGGCTTGTGAGACACAAGTTCACATCCTTGATGTGTTTGCCCTATAGGAGAAATTTTAGTGTCATTTTTCTTTGTGCATGTGACTGCCCTATTACAGACCATTGCCTGTGCTAAATTTGATCAGAAATTCCATCCTGGACCTGAACTTCCTGCTTGAAGTTTCACCTCAAGCACTGCACTGTGTGAGGGTGAATCAGTAACTCCCAGCAAAACATTTCTAGCTGAAAAAATTATAAGTGTATTGACCAATTCAAAGTATGACTAGTGCTTGTACTGATTCATTCAAGGGTCTCTTTTTCCACTCCTTTACAGTTTGAAAAGAATGACTGAAAGTCTTGAACACCTGCCTTAGATTAAAAGGCTTAAGAAGCTCAAAATATTAATCTTATCTAAGTTAAAAACATCCACAAGAAGGAGAGATTTCTGTTTTAATTTGTCAAAAAAATATTTTAAGAGTTTATATAACAGAATATAAGTCACTAATGCAATAACTTGCCAGAAGTCTTGTAGATTCTCTATCACTGGCAGGTATTTGGAAAAATAGCCATCTTAACTTTAAAAAGTACACTACAGATTAACCATGTGTTATAACATTGTCGCCTAAATCATTGAGTGGATTTATGTAGATGATCATAGTGGTCCCATATGGTTTTAAAGCTTACCTGTCTATGAACCAAAATATGCATCAGATAATGCAAGATTACATATCCTGCAGGACCCTGTCTCCATGTTTATCACATATCCCGGAACTTCCCTCACATTTGCTATTCATGAGATTAATTATTTGAGATCATTCCTACCTGGAATTTTTGTTCTGCCTGCTATATACCCAGGGGTGTCATGTCAGAGTGCATAACATACCTTGCCGGGTGGGTCAGACTCTAGATAAGCTACTGTTTTGTATGTCACTGGCTGCACGAATCATGTGCCCTGAACCACTTAGGGAACAGGAAGCTTAAAGATGGACTTTCTTCCACTACTTGCTTTCTTCCAATCAACAGGTCACTTGATAAATATAGAGCCACAGGCAAGCTTTGGATTTAATGGCCCCGAAATTCAGGCATGCTGACAGCAAGGGTTTAGTGTATATTTCCCTAGGGGTTTTGCCTCTCTTTTATTCATTGTTGTTTTATGTGCTCATTGGAGACTCTGGTGTCTGAGTGAGGTGAATTGACCTAGCATCTAGAAACTCTGTTTTATGATTTCTAATGCCTACTACCCCTGTTAACTGACAGTCTACCTTCTTCTGCCTTTCTGGTACCATGTAGTTCTGCCAAGCCATATTAGCTCAGCCTTACATCTCCTAGCCTGTGCCTCCCCTGGGGCACAGAGCCACGTCTTTGGCTCTGAGCATTGACAGATGAAGGTAAACACTTCAGGATAAGCAAGTCTAATGCTTCTTATTTGCACACCTCGGAAAAAAAATCAAAGTCAGCCATTCATCTCTCCTTTTCGGTAAACACAGAAGCTAACTAGACTGCACTGCATGTGGTTCCCCAGGGGATTGTTTTCATAAGACTTCATGTGAGGATTTTTGTTGCTGATTTTGAAAATATTTTGAAATTGGATTGCAAATATGATGTCCTCATTTACAGTCTTTCCTGAACCATAAATCAAGGCGTATGTAATTAAATGAAACAGATAGTCAAAAACTTGACTAAGCTGTTTATTGAGCCTGGAAGGGAAAGGGATTCTGTGGTTTTACAAAGTTCTAATATAAAGATCCACTTTTAAAATTCAGTTATCAGGGTTCAGGTATGGTGACATTAACACATGATATCAGCTAGCACTCTATGCTGCCAACTAAAGAAAGCCATTTGCCAAGTCAAAAAGCTGGACTGTAGAAGTCTTTCCAATAAGAAATGAGAACTGTTCAACTCAAATAACTTGCTTAGGTCTGTGAATTATTTGTTTGGGTTTTTTTTCCATGAACTAAAACCAAAATCTGTTTTGACTCCCTCAACATTTTTTCTAACATTAAATGTAAAAAGGGAGATTTTTTTTTTTTAAATCAGATGTTATGCTGCATCTTCTAGGATGACTTAAAATTTAGTTTTCTAGTTGAAAAAAGGTTTGAATGGGAGGAGAGGAAAAATGTCCATTTTCTTGCTGGAAAAAGATTCCAAATATGTATGTGAAATGTTTCAGTTTGAACACTTCTGCACTTTGAGATTTTGACAAAAAGCTTCTGTGAAAAAAAAAAAAAAATCATCATACCCGAGGACCAAAAAGTAGGTGAGATTCTTGTTCCTCATGTCTTATTTCTGAGTTAGTTTATATGAACTGGGTACGTTTCCCTTCTCCTCCATCTACTCTTCCCTCCCATAACATAATTTGGGCAACCCCAAACACCATGATAATGATGATTACTATTACAGTGGTTTGAATTGGGGGTTTTTCAGCTTAGCCTATGATGGTGGAGTTTAGAACACAAGGAGAGAGGTCAAGAAGTTGCTTTCTGCCGTGGTTTAACTAATGGGGCACTTTATTGGGTCTCTGCATTGTAGCACATTGTTCTCTGGAGAAATGAGTGTCACCGTAAGTCCTAGGAATGCTGGGATTGACTTTCTCAGTTTCTTAGCTACTGGAAACATCCCATTGCAGACTGATGGGTCCAGAGAGTACACAGGGAGTCAGCAAGAACCATATTAGAAGTCAAGTCTGGACAGTCTTTTACATTTTCTCCCATGTTAACTGCTGATGTTTGCTCAACCGTGCAATGCACTTGAATGCCACTTCACTGTTTTCACCATACATTTATACACATATGTAGATATATATACTTGTTTGTCATATTTATTGTACAACTATTCATGTATGCAATCAGGGCTTCCTTGTGCTTATTCTTAGTTCTGCCTCAGAGTACTTTTAAACTTTTAACCAATTCAGCTTTGTCAAGTCCACATTGTATTCTTCACCTACTTTGCAGATATCCTGTAAGCAAAATTCCTTAAAATCATGGTAGTGCATTCCAGGACAGGTATCTTTCCCTTTCTTTGGTCCCCTTATATTCTTGGACCACATGCACATCATTATTGTTTGTTGGAATCTACATGGAAGCAGTAAGTCACTACTGCTTTCTTCACCACTGCATTCTATCTGCTGCTTCTTCCCTAACAAATGAAAAGATCCTTAGATGACCACACACACAAAGCGGTTGATGCATTCTGGATGGCCCCTGCTGGGGACATTTCCCCATGTCCTGGCCATCTGACAGTATTGTCAGCTGTGAACATTTGAAAGCTGAAACTAACCCTGGTGTCAGGGGATGTGCTCTCTCTTGCATCTCAGGAAATCCACACTTCCATAGCTGCTGGTGCCACTAAGCTTCTCCTTTCTATAGCTGCTCAAAACTCTCCATAGCTATGGATTTACAGGTCTCTTTAAGATTGCTGAGAAGTTTTGAACATCAGCAACTTTTACTAAGGTGACCAATCCAAAGTCTTATGTGGAATCAGGATTATTTATTCAGTTATTTATTTTAGCTGCAAGAATTTCTAAATAAAGGATTAAACCTGAAATGGTACCACCTCTCAAGGTCAGGGAGCTGATTTCTCAAGATTAGCTTTTCCAGAAATCACTGCAGGGATGTAGTAGATGCTGGGGGTAGGAAAATTGAAGATGTGTATATAATTATTGCTCTTCTAAAGAGACGGCAGCAACGAAGGCAAACTTACTCAATTTCTTCAGAAGAGTCAGGATTCAACAGTCGCTACTATCAATGAACTCAAGGTATGTTTTGAGAGGTTATATTTTATGATTAGTTTCTTCCACTAACAGTGATATGTGGCTGGAGGGTGAATGGAAGCTGTCAGGATTGGGTTTGTATGGAAGGATGCAGGAGGGCTGGGGGCTAAGCAGGCAAGTGGCAGCAGTGAGTTGCAAGAACAAACTGTTACTGAAATTTTCCACTGGCATTAAAGTTATTTCAATTTTAAAATTTACAATGGATTACAAAACACGTATTAAAAAAGAGAAAATGCTTAAACCATCTCCCTAATGATCAATAGGATCTTTTAAACTTTTTCTGATTACTAATGAAAGTTACTAGTGCTGTCTCTTCAGAACTCTGGCCTGAGAAACGTGTAAGAATCATGAAGTTAAAATGACACACACAAAATGTGTGTAGTTGGCAACAACCAGAATTATGCATGGCTTAAAACTTGAGGTAGGGGTGTATTCTAAGTACTGATTAAAGATGAGGTATTGTCATTAACTTCTCTCTAAAGCCGAGTGCAGCAAAAAGCTCCTTCCAAGATGGACATTTTACAGTGATTCTATCCTGCTTATGTGTTGGTCTGTGATTAATTAGGATCTACTAGGCTACAGGCTTTGTGACAGAATACACCGTTTGTCTGTGTGTACCAACAGAATTATAGACCAGTTAATAAATGATGTTTAAAATGCAGAAAATATTATTTGGCCTGATTAAAGGGTTCTATTGTAAGTTTAATTTATTAGAGATTCAGGCTTAGAAAATGAAATACTCAGATTACTAGAACCCATGGGCCTTTGTGTGAATTATACATGCAAATCAGTTCTTTGCAATGATGTAACTTAGTTTTCATTTCCCCAAGGGTGCAACTTTATACAAGAATGAAACTGTGTATACACAATCTTTTTCACAAGTCACAAAGGCTAGTATGAAATCCAAGTGCTACACAAAAGACTGGCTTGAAGCTTGCTCTTCCCATTCCAGAAAATCATATTGAAATGTATTTTGAGTTCACCTTTCTGAAAGACAAGAGTATACCTGCAAATAGGTAGAACTACTTTCTCAAAGAAATCAAGCAAGGCTTTGCTAAGAAGGAAAATAATTTTGAGCTGTGTATAATGTAAAGTTGAGACACCAGTAAGCCCCAAAGCCCTGCACTTCATAGTTACCAGATATTAGACCATGCACTTCACAGAACTCCATGTACACGTCTGGCTGGGAGTGACTTGTTTCACTTCATACATTTGCAATGTGTATGGGGCACTGCAAAGTGTCAGAGGCTTAATGCTCTTGCTATGATGTCAACAGACAGGTAGGCAAAAGGGCAGCATTCACTGCCTGTGCCTCAACTGGAGTTGAAAATCCAGCTAAGGCTACACGAAGAACTGGTACAGAAAGCTCTTCAAAGGTATATTCTAATTTGCTGCTTCTTTTTCAGCGTTGCCTTAAATCTAGATGGCACAGCTGATGTTTATCTCTTGTAGAGGGCTGGAGTATTAACAGTAAAGCTCTAGTGTGAAATGAATCATGCTGAATAACCAAGAACTGCACTAGAAATGTCCATATCACAGAGACTGTACAAATAGTACTGAAGGCAGGCCCCATTCTAGCAGTCCTTTTGTGTTCTGCAGAGGTTTTGATTGAATACTTACAATTAACCATAAGTGGACATGTTTTGCTGAACAGAGATTAAGTAATACATCTAAATGTTCTGTGAAACCTGAGCCTACACATGATAAAAATAGCAATAATTTTAAAAAATATACTTCAGAAACTGTCTTTAAAGAGTGTTGTGAAGGGTGAGACAAGGGCATGTACAGGTAGGAATTCTTACTGATCTGGGGAGGAATTACTGTTTCATGTAAATGTGTAAATATCTTAGAAATAGAGTGAGGATTGGGATTACTGGCCTCTAAATATCAGTAGGATGTCAGCTGCCAAGTGAGAGAGCACACACTTGGATTAGAAAGGAAGAACTATTTGGTGGTACAGTAGTTCTTTGAAAAAGGTTGTGAAGGTTTCATTGTGTAAGGCTTCTTCAAGTGTTTTATAGGGAAAGCTAATTGAAGTGTTTAGTGCGTCGTCTTAATCTTAGTCATTTCAGCCTGGATCTGTCCTTTTTATTTCATAATTCTGCCCAAAGCAACTAAACCAGAAAGCTATTAGAAAAATACATGATCAACCAAATTCATTTTGTATTAATTTTGTACATGTGGGGGTTTCTGTTGTTCACCTTTTTTGTAGGTGGCAAGAAGCAGGAAGCACAGGGATTTCTGGCACCATGTTTACATCAAGGGAGTGAAATGCAGGATGGAGGTAGCAGGTCAGGAAAGGTGGGGAGAGAATCAAACTACATTCAGAACATCCACTGCTCAGAGGCCATGCAGTAAAGTGGTGCAAATAATATTTGTTTGTTTGAAATGTTTAAATTTGGCTGAAAGTATGTAACCTTTAAGGTCATTTTGAAAAGTAACACTTTCAAAAGTGAAAAATATGAGAAGTTTTTTTTTAAGTCAAAACAAAAATGTTTCCAGTGGCTTGATTTTTTTTTTTTCCATCTATATCCATTTCAGACCAAACATAATGCTAAATTTAGATTAAATTGTCAAATTTGGTCTTGTTAACAGAAGTCTCATGGACTTCTCATATACTCATATCTCTTTGTAGTAGTTAATAGGATCCTTGACCTAAAATTTTCAAGGGATTCCGGTTCATCACAGAACAGAGTATAATATCTTTGGACCCTTCTGACCTCTAAGAAAACCACACAATAAACACTAGCTTCCTGGCTTAGCTTTATTCCCCCGCAGAGCCTAACCAATTTCACTGGTAGCTATTATCATTATCTGTCAGTAGACAGTTTACTTATTGAACCCCTTAAGATCAATGTCAGGGCTTTTAAGTGGGTCCATGTTGTACTAATATATAGCAAGCTCCTGTGCAATATGTTGTCATCTGTCTTTCCCTGACCAAGAAAGAGGCAAGTTTCTATGCATTGTTGATTCAGCTGGAACTCCTGGGTGGCCCATGTGCAGTTGGGCACAGGTAGGTGTATTGCAGCACTGCAGACAAAATCCTGGATTATTGTGCTATTACTGGTTCCAGGAAGAAAGGTATATCCTACCAGCAAGCTCGTGATATATAAAAAGTATTCTGGGCCATTAATACTATTTTGGCACCTAGAAGTGGGAGAGGAGACCAAGAGGATCCTGAGGTAACAATACCTCAACAAAAAGCAATGTCTCTTCAGCTATTCCTAAAGTCTTTTTCTATTTTGCTTCTATCCTGGCATGATGTCGCTGCTTTTTATCCAAGAGTTGATTTTTATAAATTGATATCACAGTTTAATAGCATTAGATGTGCTGCATATGAGTGGACCTGTATAGAAGTACTGTTCTTAACATACTGTTTGCAGCAAAATCAGCTGGCCTCTGATTTTGCATGTACATTATATGTAGATGGTGGATAAAGGCCGATTTTTAGGTTTTCATCACAGTACTATGCAAAAAACCTTGCTAAATTGAGGTCTTCAGACTCTTTCAAAAGGTATCTCAGGCTGAGTCAAGAACCAAATGCAGCACTATAAATTGCAAGTTTTCTACCTGGCATAATCTGAAAACAATTTCCAGGGTATACTCAAACACTTGTGAACAGCAGATTAACACCTTGTCCTTCAGTTTTTCAATGGAAGCATTGATGTACATAGTCTTATTTTTCTTTCACCATATCCAAAATGAACAGGTACTACCTCTATAGATAATCAGGTCATGCATTCCCAAGCATGTAGAATGATATGTTTATGTGCATCTCTGTGTCCACACAGTATTCTGTATACATACATACTCTTCAGGCTGAGTGCCATCCTTCAGAGCTTAGCTTCTGGCATTTCCATATGAGGAAAGGCAAGAGACTACTCATCTCTACATCATCCCATTTTAGGAAGGCCAGGCTAGAGGTTGGCTGTGGAATCTCACTGCAAGCTCACAATCCGATACTGAAGATAAGTTTGAAAACATTCTTTGGATGGAACGACAAGATCTTTTGTTTTCCAGTTTCCTTAAGAGACTTTTCCACTCTGTGTATTTCTTCAGCTGGAGAAGTGAGGAATCCAAATGAAACTAGTACATCAGAGAAACAGAAGTTAAAGGATCCCATGCAGAACTTTGAGACTGGAAGCATTTCTTCTCTTTTGTATACTGAAGTTCACTCACCTTGTTGCATTTGTGGATCAAATGCAATGCACCAAGGGGGAGCTCCTTTCAAGCCCTTTCTGTGTCACCCTCCTTCTGCTTTCTTACGTTGTTAAGTATGGTAGTAGATCACCGTCCTAAGGGTAAAACAAAGTTCATTGGCCAAACACATGGCCTTTACGATAAAGAGAGATTAACTGGAGAAGTATGCTACCATAGTAGCAGTGATCTCTGAACTACCTTTGTGCAGTAGCTGGTTATATAACCTCCCCTCCTATACAAAATGTTTGTGCTCTCAACATGTGTAGATTTCCAGCTTTCCACAAAGCACAGGTTCTTATCTGCAGAAAGACATCCCATCGTCAGGAAAACAGCTGCAGAACCTGGTCTCATTGTGTGGCACAATCTCACTGTGAAGCTGTTCTGTCCTTTAGAGGTGATGAACACCTCTAGGTTGATATCTGACAGCTAGTATCTAGAATATCAACCACTTGGATGTTACAGGATTCACTTGCAGGGTAGAACACTAAGAGAGAAAAACACTTTTTCTTACTCCATTATCTATTTGTATGTATTTGTACTGGTGAAAGAGTAAGGAGTTATATTCAAAAGAAATCAGTGCTTAATTACAGCCTATGGGCAGCAAGAGTCCAGATAGTCTAGAACAATAGAATGATGGAGCTGTCAAAGGGAATAATTGATGTGCTTCATTCTGAAAACGCTCCTTTGTACCTGCCATGATAGGAATCCAGACCTTCTCTCCTCCTTAGCCGGTAAAACAGCTCCCTCTACTGCAGCTGTGTCAGAAGTCTCCTCTACAACAATCTGTGCTCCAGGTTCTTTGCCAACAGCATATTTATGACCTACTTTCAAAGAGCAAAATAGGTGTTTTCAAGACGAGGTGACATGGTGAAAAGGCAAGGGGAGGATTTTTTGTCCTTCCACTTGCACCATATCCCAGCTGTTGACAGGGGTAGCACAAGTCACAATGATCATTCTCCTATACAAGAAAATGTCAGTATCTCAATGCTTTGATCACAACACTTAACAAAAGCCAGACAGAAGTTTTCATCTACATACTGAAGAGATTTCTAAATTTGGTTTTTAAACATGTGTAAAATATGTCAGGTAAAGAATTTTCAAAGCTGAAACCTGTTTAAAATAGAAATGAAATAATTATGAATGGAGTCTGTGCCTGCATTCCAGGGGGCAGAAATTCCATTTCTGACCACAGACTGATTGCTTCATGTCTCTGAGATGGGTTCGGTATTCTCTTGGCAAACAAGGATAGTATGAGAATGAGTCCTAGTGACTGTAGACTGCTCAGAAGCATTAGTGAATGTGATTTTGAGAAAAAGAAAACCCACAACAACCCAGTTTAGTACCTCAGTGGTAAAACATTGATGACAAGTATCAGCTTAGTCCATTAAAAAAAAACCAAACCCCAACCCTACATTTTCTTTAATATGATTGGATTTTCAAGAGCATTCATTGAAAAAATATGCAGACGGGAGTTTATGCTTTACCTAATCAACATGCTAATTCCCTGCAATATAAAAATAGACATTCATTTTCAAACTGTCTTTAACCCAAAATGTGACTCTCCTTGGTCAAATTTATAGAAGGACTTAAAAACAAAAGAGGGAGAAAATGTGTCCTGGGTTTGATTACTCCCTCCCGTTAGTCACAATGCCTTGTTATAAAAGCTAGCTGAAAAGGTTATCATTGAAGTTCATTGCAAAATGAAATTAAAAGCTGAAAAGTAACCCCCACTTCATTACAAAAATTCTAGAAAAAAAAATATTTGGAACTGTCATTGTTTCAATCAAAACATTTCAGCATTCAGAAATGAAAACATTTCATGTTTTTTTTCTGCCTGACCTTATCTGAAATACTATGTTGAAATTACATAGAAAATGAGATCTGGAGTACAAAATACATATAACCATATGGTGGCACATAAATGCTTTGAAATGTTTTGAGGCAGTTCAACAAAATGAAATAGCCTGTACTTTTAGCAGAACAAGCTCAAAAAATGATTTTACTTTTCCTGACTCAAAGCTGATCACTTTTTAAAGACTTTCCAAAATATTGTTGGAGTAGGCTTTGTCTTAGGCTTTCTGGCTGGGTCTCTAGCAAGCAGAGAAGCTGGATCACTCTTTTCCTGCTACCCTACCCCAACTGTGATCAGTTATAAAAGTAGGCTTACGATAGGCTTATACTTAGGCAGACTGGCAGCTGACCCAGGGGAGTCTCAGTCTGCGGATCTGTTGGAGAGTGTTGAGAGAGCAGAGCCTTTGAAAAGAAGGGAGGGAAAGCCTTAGATGAAATTCTGTGACTTCAATTGTTTGTGGGGTGGGAGAGGTTCATGACAGAGACTGATAAAAGAGAAATAAACTAAAACAATGTGGCTGCCTTGCTACATCTCTTTCTATCAATAGAGATTCTTTGGTGATTGAGAACTTGATATGGTGCCATCTCCTTGTGTCATTTCTGAAGGGAGCTGAAAACAGGCATGTATCTAGAGATTGGGACATCTTGTGTTCCTCACCTTTTAGTCTGTCTAGGTGAAAAGTATCACATGTACTTCTGGGCCTCATTTACAAATAGTTCTAAACCAGTTTTTCAGGATATGGCCCCTCAAGTGAAGAGTGTAGAAGGAGAAAGAGTTTAAGGAGGGCAGCTGTACTGGTTCCTCTTCCAGCCTGGCAACTGGTTGTTAGAGATCCCTTCCCAAACAGAGCTTCCAAGGCAGGAAGTGATTGGATACACCAGCAGCTCCTCATCACTGAAGCAGGATCACTGTGCCCAGGGCAGAACAGACCCAGAATGAGGGGAGAAGCACAGAGATTTCACCAAGGATTCTTGGACAGAGCAAGACATCTATAACGTTATGTGAGTGTGTGAGAGGAAAAAACAGAAAAAAATGGTTGCAACTCCAGTAACTAAGAAGGCTTTGGAAAGAACAGATGTGAGCTGTCAATGCAGAGCCGGAATGGGAAGAGAAGAAAAACGCTGTTGCTAAACAAGTTTGCGAGAGAAGACAGACAAAGGGGAGGAGGGGAAAGTCTTTAAGTGAGAGGAAGGAAAAGGAGACAAGAAAGAAAGACTCTACCTGCGAAGAAAAGGAATAGGGACCCTGAGAGGTTAAGAGAAAGGTGAAAAAGGAGATTCCTTGCAGAAAGGGCTGAGTGAATATGCAGTGCAGTCTTCTGATTTGATCTCCAGAACAACTGAGTTTCCATACCAGTTCTAGCTGCCTGACTAAATGTAAATTATGTGCAGCTAGCTGATCCCCTCTGGGACCTTCCTAATCAATCAGGTAGCCTCAGTTAGGCCTGTTAGCTTAAGCCAGTAACTCCACAACATTGCTGTGCAGACACAAGTCCAGTGTGGGGCATATGTGAATAAAAGTCTGAGTTAACTCTACAGTGAAGATTTACTGTGTGCATTTACACACAATTTACTGTAGTGTGACAATGATCTCAACTGGAACTATCGGCTCCTAATGTAGTACAGATAATATTTAAAGGAGAAAAATTAATGTTAGAGAGGGAGAATGAATGAAGTTATGCTTTTTTCGTACTTGCAGCAAATAAATGAGTAATAAGCCTTGCACTTGTGCTACTGGTTTTGACATGGAGAGTGGCTAAAGAAGCCTTATTTTCTGCTTGAATTCAAGGAACAGACTTGCTGTTGGATTTGCAGAGGGTCATTCAGAGATGCTGGTGATTCATGGTAGCAGGACAGTGGTCTCCTGAGAGCAGTCATGAAATCTGACTTTGCTAAGTGGAAATAATGATATTGTGGTGGGAGGCTCTCATCTGTTGCCAGAGACTTTTAGTGGAAGCTTGTTCCAAACCATGTTTACCACAGATGTCTCCTTTCTCTCACCAAGATCCTTTGCTGGCACATAAAGATGAGAAGGATCATGTCATTTGGTACTTCTCTTGTCCGTAAAACAAAACTTTTGGAAATTCTGACTTTACCCAGAAAAGGCTTTAGGGGAAACAAATTAGCTCGTTTCACCTCAGTACTGATTAAATGTCAATAAAAGTTTTATTTACATAAAAAGAACTTACTGACAGCTGGACCCATATTTGAACTTCTCCAGCCTCTGCTGGAGTCCATGAGAGCTGGACTTGAGTTCCTTGTTCCTGCAGAGGCCGGGAGGTTGAGGAGACATTGTTTGTGACAGACTGTGGGGACATAACATAATTAGGGACTTGCAGGGCAATGCAGGAGGAGTATTAGACTGAATGACAGACTTCTCTTCTCTCGAAGTTTTACAAAGATGTTCTAGTGTTTTACTAGAATTACCTAAGCTGAATCAAATTAATGGTGCCAAACCTTAAAACACCTTGAAATGGAAGCTATACAATATCCCGTTTAGCTTGTTTTGATGATGGTTGAAACCTAGCAAGAGGTTGCTGCCTCTGAAGTTCAAAGTGATACAGAACAGAACATGAGAAATATTCCAAATATAAAAGCAGCCTTCTTTGGTGCTTACTAATGCTTGCTCACCTGCTTCTATCTGCTTAACTTTTCTCCCTTGGAGATTGCTTACCCTTTGGAGACTTTTTATATCATTATATGAACAGGTTAGCTGATCCTGAAACTTGTGCTATATTGTGGCAAGTTAGTGTGATATACTGAGGAAAACCAAAATCTCTGCTGGTTTCTTTGATACACCAAGCTATAATTTGTAATGATTCAGGATACTCATTTCTGTCAGCTTAGCTGTCCATACAGTACATATATTTGAGAGACAAATAAGTTGGACAACTCTGGCTCTAATTTTAATCTGTCTGTATGTGAGTGAAGACCATTGGCAGGAATGTTCCCATCTTTCTAGGGCTGATTGAAAGCCAATATTCTTCAGTCTATATTTGCCTGAAGAAGTTTTTTTTACTCAATTCTTTCACAAAAATATTGATTTTCAGGAATCCCACTGAAATGCAGAAGGAATGTTGCCTCTGTTGATGTAAAGTGTGTTACGCTTGTTTTACTTCCATCTTCCTGTATGACAATCTGATCTGCTGGTAGCTGAGAAACTGAGACTGAAGCCTTTTTCCTGTTTCCTCATATCTCAGTAGGTAACAGGGAGTAGCTGTACTTGTGTTTGCCCAGGTACAGAAATAACAGGAAATTTTATTCTCCTATTCCACAAGAAAACTGGTTATTTCCTATTATTTTCTCTTACTGGAATTAAAAAGTAAAGTCTAGAAAAATGTTAGTGGAAATAGAAGAATAAAAAAAAGATTGAGTTTCTTGAAATGTTGTTTCACTAGTTTAAAAACATTGCTTCATTTTGATCTTTTAAAATGCCTGCACTTTGTATGTAGAAATTAAATTTCGAAACAAAATTTCACATTGAGAAGAAAAATAACATTAGAAAAAAGTTACACTTGCACATATTTTAGATTTCCTCCCTCCAGGCACTGTTGTTTTCCAGCAAAGTTGCTTCATGATGAAAATATGAACAACCTTTAGAACATCGTACCTGTTTTGTTCTCAGGATTGGAAAAGGATGCCAAGGCTAATCACAGCGTTTGTACGTTATTGCCTTGTCTTCAACTATGGCCCTGGAAAATCAGACTAAAGCCTAGGTAAAGCAACCAGCAGAAGGCTGGGTGCTGTAGAGAGTGTGATAGCCTGCAGGGTTCAGAAAATAATCAGCTCATGTCCTGAAGCATGAAATTTGATTAGTCTCTTTTTCTCAGACCACATCATTGCAGTTATGTCTACACATTTAAAAGCCCTGTCTCAGTGCTTAGCTTTGTGCCCCCTGTAGCAGTGAACGCTGCCATCTGACTATACACTTTGTATAATAAAGTGTATCTTTCTTTAGATTTATGTCATAAGCCATTGAATTTCATTGACAGCCTCAGTTCACATCTCATGAAATGAGGTGAAAGGATGGCAGGATGGAAGGTTCATTTTCTTCTCCTCTGTAACTTTGATTTTTTTAAAAAATTTTTTTCTTTTTAGCATAATGCTCTTCTTTTCTAGAGTATTTAAGCAGAACAATGCTTTTTCAGTTTTCATCCCATATATGGACTGAATTTACCAAACAGTGGCTTAGAGGGAAAAGTGAGAAAGTGAGTGAGGCATGGGAAAACAGCTACTGATTTCCTCTATCTGCTTATGTATCAGTTCATTGATGTCTGTGGAATTGTTTAGCTTTTACAAACAGAAGACCTACCTAGGACTTTTTAGAAGGCAACATGAGATGATGATAACCATGCTACTTTGGAAAAAATTTCAGAGAACTTCACGTAGGAGTAAATCAGCATCTGAGTGATATCAGGAAAGACATATCCAGTTCTCAGTTTGAGAAGAACATGTGTTAGCCATAGCTTATAAAAAAAGAAATCCCGGATGCAAGTGCTGTAAGATCAGTGCTTACAAAACAAAGCTAGGAGGATGGAGCATGAAAAAGGAAGCCATGGCAACAGTGTGTTATATTCGACTACCTGAATATCTGGCTGCATTCGATTATGTAAAACATTTAACAAGAACGGAAAGTGCTTTTGAACACTAGCAAAACAATGACTGCAAAGATTTCCAGGCAGGTGTTAATGAATTTTGTGCTGAAAGTAGTGAACAGAAGTACTAAGAGATGTGGAGAAATGAAAAGCAAGGACAGTGGAAAAACAATTCCCCATTCTACTCTGCCAGCATATGCCTTATGTGCTCGTAAATCAGTAATAATTTTTCAATATGTTTGTCACCTTTTGAAAGCGTTTGTACAGCTCAGTTTCCCTGCAGCACAGCCAGCTTATGATTTATAATGCTTTTGTTCTTTCACATGAAGTTAGGTAATGCTATAATGCTATGTAAGGATGTACAAATTCCCATTGCACAAAGAACTGGTATACTTTGAGCTGCATCCCAAGCATGGTACAGCTGAGATTTATTATTACAATGTCTAACTTAAGATACCAGGTCATAAAATGGAATTACACTCCTGGATTAGGTGGTCAGACTCCCTATACAATGCAAATCGAGCTAGATGTCTAAAAATGTGGGTTTTTTTCTCCTGTCACATGCTCAGCAGAACCTGTTAAGCTGCACAGTAGCACAAAGGGAGGAGGAAGGTCAAAACTATGCTTTCTAAAGGAAGTTAAACAGCTAAGTGTGAACTGGATAAAGGCAGCACTGACATATTGGGCAGCCAGTATCCATCTGTTTCCTTGCTGCGATATTCCACCACACAGGTTAGAGTATGCTTACATAATGAATCTTACAGTTGTGCCAGATGGTGTGACAGTACCATAACAACATCCACTTCAATGAGAGAAAAGTTGTATCATGCTGTTTGAAAAGCTTGTTCAAATTCTAGTTCATAATTTCCATGCTATTTTTCTTATTTTTCCTAGCAACTTCCATTTCTTTACATTATTCATTTTTTTAAAAGTTTATTTAAAAATAACGATGAAACTCTCAAATATACATCCCTGTGTGTATTTTTTAATTTTCATTTTTAAAGATAGAAAAGACTTCAAAGGCTGTCTTAGTACAATGTATATACATAGATTCAGATTCTTTAGGAGAGTAATGAAAGCATTTCAACTGGGCTCTAAGAGTGTACATCGTATGTGGATAGAGCTGGTTAGTGCTTTATATCTGGCAAACTAACACCTAGTCAGTACCACCTTTCTTTGTGGCTGCATTACAGAATAAACTATTAAGAGAAAGGTTAGGTTTGGAATTCTCCAGGGATACACGTTTGTATTCTTTAGCATTTTGTTCTTACTTGAATGAGAGTTAAGCAGAAGTAAACTGTGTTGCCCTCAGAAAAGACAGACGTTGTTTGTTGCTTCAGCATTACATGAGAATAAATATCAATACATAATTCTCAAGTAGAAGCCAGAAGACTGGCAGAACATGTTCAGTACTCTCTGAAGATCTGAAAAAACTGAACACTACTACTGCTCTAGTCTTTGTCTGCAGCGGAGAAGATTGTTACTTTCAAATAGTTTGTATGTATTTGTAAATACGTCCACCACAGAAATATTCCAGAAACCCTCCTAATTTGCACCCTACAGCTCTGATTCCGTAACCCGGTGCCTATTCCTTCTTAATGATCTTTCTCTTCCTTCTTTTATCTGGATTTAAATTTCCATACTCCACTAGTATGATATGAAAAATCAGGTCTTTGATTTTTGGCATCTGGCATTTAAAAAAACACAAACTTTAAAAACCTCAAGGTTACCTTGCCATTGTTTGGACAGTTTTAACAGGTTAAAGGGGGGAGGGGTAAGGGTGTGGGGGGGGACTAGTTATTATGTTTCTACCCTTCATCCAGTGCTATGAGGCTATCTGCGTTTCTGTGTTCTTGCTTAAATTATCTTGATATTTTTTATTTCTTTCTTTCTGAGTTAAGTAATAATTCTCTTTCCAGAGGAATCACACAAAATCTCTCCTTTGTTTCACTGTGGGGTCTGCAACTCTTGTAGATTTTACAGGTTGTGCTTTTTAGGAGATATGGTCTGTCTGCATAAAAGCCCAGAGACTGCTTTGTTTTTCAATACATTTCACTTGGCATAATATCCCCTAAAGATGGGTTATGTGTTTTTTTGTGCTCAAAAGTCAAAACTATTCCTAGTCTATCCACTAGGATGGCTTGCTCATGGTCTGCTTTTTTTCCTATGAACAGATTTCCAAAACCACTTTTCAATACAAAGGAAGAGAAAGAAAAATGTTTTTAAATGGATCCACCCTCCTTTTCTATGGAGTCTAGTGAAATCCCTGTGTTTTAAAAACATTTTACTTGTTGATTTCAGTGTAATGCTCACGTTAATACACACAGAGTTACAAAGCAGGTTAATAAATACTAAGAAGATGCATAGCTCTTCTTGAAATATATCTGGACAGCCAGAGCAGGCAGGTCCTGCTATGTGCCCCCACCACCCTCTGCCATTAGGCAAAAGGGATTGTGTGTGCTTCTGAAGCAAATAAAAATGATGCCAGAACAAAAGGATCCTGAAAGAGAAGTCAGTTCCAGTTGGAAGTTTTTCTTACCAAATGAAAAGTGAAGCAAAGAGTTGGGGAGGTGTAAATTGGATTATATTCAGGGTGTGTGCTGTAACGGGGCAGCACTGACAAACTGTTCTCTCAGTCTTTGCCCTCTTATGATCTGTCATTATGACAGACTAGCTGTATTGTGTGAAACAGTATTGCTTGGAGGGGGAAAAAAGTCTATCCTGCAGTCCTATTTCAGCAACAGAAGATTCTGGACAGGGTGATGTGTTGGGCAGAGTAAAAGCAGGTTTTGGCAGTAGTATGTGTGTGTCTTATGATTGTCATAAGAACAAACTTCAATATATTGCTGTTCATCATGATCATTAAACAAGCAATTTGTTGTTAAGAAACTGCTTACCAGAACCTAAGCAGCACTCTGTAAGTTTCAAGGAAATCATTGACCACACCAGCTTGACTATTTCTAGGCTTTATGGGGTTAGGTTACAAGTATGGAAACTATCATGCATTGGGTATGCAATGGGAGAACTTTCTCATTGTTCCTGGAACACAGCAGAAAAGCATGCTGAGAACTGGAAGAACAACTTAGCAATAAAAAAAGGTGAATACAACAAATAGTTCCCAGGGTATGAGCTTTCAGGCAAGGAAAGTTAATTTCTCATCTCATCTGGTCTGCAAGTAATGGGTGAACCTCTAAATAACCAGAGTTTCGGTATGAAGTAAAAAACTGGAATCTCCCTGCAGTCACAATCATATGACTCTGTGCTTTATCTCCAAAATGTCTATCCTCAAAAAGCCCGAGCAGCAGAACCCTCATTAGTATATTAGATTAGTTCCTGAAACTGGAAGGACAATTACCACAAAAAAATTAGCACCATCTGCTGCAATCTCCATGTTGCCTTTGAACATTTCCTCTAGCATGCTGAACAAGGTCAATGTTTGTTCATGAGGTCCAGTTAAACTCCGTTCCAGCATGGAAGGCTGGCTTGGAGCAGGTATCGCATTTAAGTTGATCTTGGAATTGTATTAGAATGCATCACTGGCAGAAACGGTTGTGCTGTGGAAAGTAGAAGGGCAAAGCAAAAATACCTTGGCATAAAACAGTGAAAAATCAGTATTACTGATCACAATTATGTTTATGATTTAGCAGGCTGGAAAAGCCTGACATTTCTCTGGGCGTGTCTAACTGGCATGTTTGCTGCAGATAACCCAAGCTGCCATTAGCTTGATCAGAAAACACAAGACTAATATTTTCCCTTGTATAAACTGTTCCTGAGCTTTTCCCCCAAAGTATTGGAACATGCATTTCATCAATATAGGTTGGCACGACTACTTTTTCCATCTCTTTGTGGGAGGTGGACAGGATGGAGTTGATATTTTCATTTCTAAAAATAAACATCCCAGTTAGAAAGCAAAAAATTTGGAAACCTTCACTCAACAATAGTATTTAGAGTTTCCTTTTGCTTTGACTTCCTCCTCTAGATTCCAGTGTTGTGGAAGAATATTTGCTATATGAGCGGTACAGGCTTATGTGAATGAAAACTTATGCCAATCCAGCCAGTCAGCACAGTATGGCACCCCTGATGGGAACAAGATCCATTAGTTTAAAGAACAAAGTAGGGTAGGAGGGACTGCTTTTCTCAGGGCGTCAAAAATCACAAGTTGGAAAATCCAGAGAGAAGCAGGTTCCCAGAACAGCCCTTGTGGGTCATCATAGATGTCTGCTCATTGCTTGTGCTTGCTTTTTTCATATAAAGGCTGACGCTTTGGCAAGTGTATGGAATGGGATGATTGGTGGCACTATGACAATTGCAGTTGTGGGAGCTATCATCTGCCACCTACTGAACAGTAATTAATAAGGTCTGCCATGAACAATACTACAGGCTTGTTGAATGCTGACATGTGCAACAAATTCTAAAGGGAAGAGACACTCGGTCTAGGGTCCCACCCATTCACTCCCTCTCCTCCTCCTCATTTTGTCATCCTACTGAGAAGCATTTTCTTTTTTTCTTTTTTTCATTCTCTTTTTTCACAGCAAAGGTTACAGTGCATAAAAATGACTGCAAAATGTTTGCATCTCTATTTCCAGAAATGTTACGGACTTAACTGCTGTGGTATGATTAGTGCTTCATTCTGAGTTCACAAAGAATGGAGTTTATTTGTTTATGTTTACGCTTTGCAGCTATGAAAGTTCTGTATGTTGCTGAAAATCACTGGTCACTTCACTTTGTAAGTGTAGCTTTCTTTGCTCAGTAATTACCTTCTCTGTGTTTTGTCACATAGTTTTTAAGTTTCATTGTACTACAGTTCTTCAAGAGACATTATCAACCAGAGCTAAAGGAAAATATTTATTCTCTTTAATGTGAGGGAAGCATTGTACTGCTGCTGGGTCAAAACATTCAGAGACACAATATTTTTAAGTAGCGATCCCTTACATTGCTGTTGCATTTTCAATGTAACTGCTGTACAATACTGCCAGATCTGCATGCAGTTTAATTAATGCTTATCACATGGTGGGCTAGATCAGATGGATCTCCTCTGATCTTGGCATGGTTGTCACTTTCAGAGAGCCTAAATGGATATTTCTCTAACTGAACATGATATTGAAATCCTGAGTTCTGCTACAGCATGTAAATCTATGTTAAATTAATCACTTACTAACATCTAACATCCTAAACAAACAATTTCATTGTATTGCAGATATGAAACTAAAAACAGCATTAATTGTGTACTTACCTTACATAGTAAGGTAAATCCCCTTGGTAAATCCATGCTGACTACTCCTGATAACCTTCTTCTCTTCCATGTGCTTAGAGATGACCTCTAGAATGAGCTGCTCCATCATTTTTCCAGGGATGGAGGTGAGGCTGACTGGTCTGTAGTTTGCTGGATCTTCCTTCTTGCCCTTTTTGAAGACTGGAGTAACATTGGCTCTCCTCCAGTCCTCAGGCACCTCTCCTGTTTGCCACAATCTTACAAAAATGATGGAGAGTGGTAGAGCAACAACATCAGCCAGTTCTCTCAGCACTCTTTGGTGCATGTCATCAGGGCCCATGGACTTGTGTGTATTCAATTTTTGTAACTGATCCCTAACCCAGTCTTCCCTGACTAGTGGAGAGTCTTCTCTCCTGCAGGCTTTTTCTCCTACATCCAGGGTCTGGAGTTCACAAGGGCTGGTCTTAGGATTAAAGACTGAAGCAAAGAAGGTATTCAGCAACTCTGCCTTCTCTGCATCCTCGGTTATTAGGGCTGCCACCTCATTCAGCAGAGAACCCACACTTTGCTGTTCTTCCTTTTGCTATTGATATATTTGAAGAAGCTGTTTTTGTTTCCTTTTACTTCCTTCGCCAGTTTTAGTTCTAAGAGGGATTTGGCCTTTCTTGTTGCCTTTCTCCCAAGTGACAAGTCCCTTCTTCCACAAAGTGTGGTAATTTCTTTCTTCCACGAGATTTCCTTCAGAAGCTCCTTGCTCATCCATGCAGGTCTCTTAGCACATCTACCTGGTTTTTTACTCAAGGGAATGCAGCTATCTTGGGCTTGGAGGAAGTGGTATTTAAAAACTGACCAACTTTCTTGGGCTCCTTTATCCTCCAGAGTCTTAGCCCATGGGATTCCTGCAAGTAGATCTTTGAAGAGTACAAAGTTAGCCTTGCGGAAGTCCAGGGTTGTAATTTCATCAGATAAGTTCCATGAAATTGTAGAAAATGTGCATTATTCTCTGGCTGCTTTGTAGGATTTAGAAACATTGGCCCACTTCTGTGGAATACAGAAATGGATGAGAGGAAGAGACTTCCCCATTATCCTCCTCAAAATTTAGCAGGAATTAACTGTCCTGAATTTGGCTACTTTGAATAAAAATGAGAAAGTGAAGAGTATGTTTTACATACATGCACACATATACATATACATACATGTATATATAAAACACATGTATAGAACATGTATATAAAGGCATTTGTGTGCACATTTTCATTTTTTAGCAGTAGTGACTCATGACAACTGGAAACTTGGCACTTTTTCTTATCCCAGGGCTGGCATTGTGCCTACTTTGTGTACAGGAGTGAAAAGCTTTTCAATTTCTCCCATCCAATTCATTATGCAGCGGTGCACAAGTTGCCACATGTGTGCTATTATGAAGTCTCAGCACAGATGGAAATAGACCCTGTCACAAAATATAGGCATTCATCACTGGTGATGCTGAGATTCCCCACTTAGAGAATGATTGGTTGTCTTGAAGTTCATTTAGAAACTGATCAAAGCCATGAAATGGGGCTGACTGGCTAATGCCTGTTTATTCCCTCATGCTATTTGAAACAATTTGGAGGAAGACCAAAGGGTGAAGATTTTTTAATACCACAGGTAAGAAAAGCCTCCTACTCTGAGATTTGTAAATCTCCTTCTCACGAGAATAAAAAGCCACTTTTTTATTATTATATTTTGGATCCACATGGTGTATGGATTCAGCAGAGCAAAAAAAGCTCCCAAACCTGGGGTTAAATAATATACGATCAGGCACTACTCAGAGCAGCCGCCGACTGTATAAAACATGTAGTAAATCCTTAGAAGTTGATTACATCTCATGGTGTGTAGAATAGTGCAAATGGCTGGGCTGGTTCTTTGTTTCTCTTTCTGATCTGGAGAGTGCTAAGGACTTGCAATTTCCCTTGAGTTCACTAGGGTACTAATGGAATATAGACAGGCCTGAAATCTCTGGTTTGAACTTATGAGGTTTGCAATTTATAATTCATCTCTGAAGACTAAATGTCCAGGAGAACAGGGAATGAAGAAATTGAAACCTTGACAGAGAAGTGTTGCAGTGTTACTTAGAATACTAACTGGCAATCTCTCCATTAGCACCAAGAAGGGTTATGCTGAGTGAAGCCACCTCCTCAAATATAAATGAAATGTTGGTGGTTTTGCCTAGCTCTATTTTGCTTTTGGTTGTTCTTAGAATGAAACAAGATGGGAAATAATTTTACTATAAACTTAATAAGTGCTTTGAACCAGTTTTGGTATTAGATATATCTCCAGTACAAACATCCATAAAATCAGATCTCTTATGATGTTTCATGTATTAATTTTAGAAGCCAGGGATTGCACAGCACCCATTACAATGAAGTCCAAACTCTGATGGGAGACAATCTGCACAGTGCAATCAAATAACTGTTGTGATAACAGACAGAATAATACATACAGCAGACATTCCAGAAACCTTTTCATACTAAGAAGCTATTGGGGTCTTTCCCTATTTGACAGTACCATGACACAGCAATATAACACCTGCCTGCTTTTCACCCAGATAGATGCAGACTCCAATCTTTCCAGTTCTGCTTAAAACAGTGTCTGCTCAAATCGATTCAGGGATTCAGCTCATCTCAGAAACTTGGAAAAGCTTGCTTCAAAGGGTACCTTTTTTTGTTAACAGGGATTCTTTTTCATGGTTGTCTCTATGGCCCCTAAATCCAGCTCGAGTTTGAAGTGGAAGTACTGTGTTAATGCTCCACAGCACAGGCTGGGGTTTTCTCATCCAGACATATGCTGAAGTCCTGGAAATCTTGCAAAAGAGCCTCCATATATCTGCCAGCTCAGTTGTTGCTTGGTTGTCTACAGCTGTGGAGGATTGGCTTTGATGGTCTGGATGCCCCCTACCAGGCCTGTGTTCACACATTCAGATTAAGATATTTTGGTTGTGATCTGAAGAGACAGACAGATAACTTCTTTAGATACTTTCACAATTTTCACATGACCCTCACCACACAAGATTAGTACTGGCAAGTTGCAGTGTATCTTGACAATGGTATGGCACAAAGCTGTAAAGGACAAGGCTGGGAGCAGATTGTCACCTGACAGGGTAACATCAGCTGTACATTCTTATTTTTTATACTAAAATTGTATTAATATTTACAAACCATATTCTTCTGGGTAGCTTTTTCTTGTGCCAGATCCTTTATTCTGATCAATGTACTGAGGAGACGGAACTCTTAATCTCTTCCATGTCTGGCCTTTTATACTTCTAAGGAGAGGGCTAATGGTAATTGTGTTGTGAGTTCAGGGAACTAAGTGTAAGTGCTTTATTTATCCCCACTGTTCTCCACAATTGCATAGATCAGTACACTGGCTTGTGCTATTAGGCTGATACACAAAATGCTGCTCTTTTTCTTTATTCCAACATTTTTGCATCTTTTATCAAGCAGCATGTCAGGCTGCTGCCTCTAAGGTGAAAAGAGTGTAACTACTGATTTGTTGCATAACACCAGAGATGAGTGAGCATGGGTTAGCAGCCATACACATCAGTAGTGCTAAAATTCTGTTACGCGTGTTAGGTGTACAACCTCGAGGAGAGAAGAAAAAAAACCCAACCATCTTACTATAACCCAAGTCTAGGTGAGAATAGGGAAAAATTGTTTGTACCAACCCTCCTCCTCTCTCCCTGCTTTCCTCCCAGCATTTTAATACCAAATATAACAGAAACCTTTGGGTGTCTCAGCTATTGGAATAAGATGTTGTTTCATGTCTGGTTTCCATCTGGATCTGGAGGCAGAAGTGCCATAATACCACAAGACAAGCCTCTTGTTTGCTACTTCTGATCATAGGCAGGAATCTGGCCTGCCCTTCAGAAGGGCCTAGATATGTTACAGTATTAGCAGACATCCCCCAGAGCTCTGGGAAGTAACACAGTGTCAGGCCATGAGCTCCCTAGAGTGTACTTTCCTGGTTACTGGGCACACGCAAACTTTCCCAAGCAAATCTATGCAGCACATGAGGGCTTTCCAAATGCTGAACTGGGCCAGCTTGCAATAACTTCTGTGAGCATATCATGAGAAGTACTGCCCAAAATGCTCAACATAGGTGTGTAGATCTCAGCTGTTCTCAACTGTCTTCCAATTTTCAGCTCTCCCTTCATGTTTGTCAGAGACAAATATATTAATATGAAAGAGGACTCTTGCACGAAAACAAAAATGGCATTTCTGAAAACATGTGCATATCAGTGAAAGTTTCATGGAGTACAAAGATAAGAAGTAAGAATGTGTCATGACATTGGTTATATCTGTTATTTTAAGAGCATTCTTTGGGCTTCTGTATACAGCAGCAAAATCTCTCAGTCCGTCTATCTTCCTTTACCCTGACAAAGTGCCCTCATTAAGGAATTAAAGACGTTATTGCAATACTCTTCATAATGTACACACTTTGCAGCCCCTCACATCTGTTTTCTGCACTATTTATCTAATCATCAAGACCCTTATTCATATTTGGCTTGGAGATAATGGGGCAGGATACCAAAGGATTCCTGGGCTGAAAGGAAATGACAGAGGGTTGGTGTAATGGACTAATTAAAGACTTCAGGATCAAACTAGAGAAATCTAAAATTCTTTGGTGTGGAGAGACTCACAGGACACAAAGCGCTACCCCATTTTTAATGATGCAGATGTGATTAAAGCCACCTGATTGTAGCATCCCAAGGAACATGCCTCTGCCAGATCACCCAGCTCTGCTGTGTGGCTGATGTTCTCAGCCACACATTAAGAGAGGTCGCAGGCTTTACTTTGCATGTGAGGAATTATGAGGAAGCCAGGCAGCTTGTGAGAACACAGAGCTTGCTCTCAGTAAGGCACTAACAGGTGACATGTGAGTCAGACTTTGCCCACTTCTTGCTGACCTGTCAGTTTTTTGGCTGTCTTGGGTCAAAGAGCTCTGATGGCAGAGTAAAATACAGTGTGAAGATGAAGTTTGCATTATTTTCAGCATGTACTTTCAGGTATACCTCCTCGTATCACTTCTACTGCTAGTACGTAGAGTAGAAGAATGTTCACATACGTGATTTGTGATAGAACTGGGCTCAGTGGCCTAGAACCCTGGGTGGTACTTAGGTTTCATTTCAAAAATTCCTACAGAAAGAGAATTATAGAAAATTGCACTGCAAAACAATAAAAAAACTTTATAAGACTTTAAAATTTTTTCATGTATCTCTTCACCCAGACACGTGTATGTGCTGCATAAGGTAGATAATATTAATACAAATTATCAAGTCAAAACTCATTAATGTAAAAATTGGAGTTATGGAATAAGATCGCCCCCCAGATACTTTTCAGGTGTTACTTACTTTGCGGAGTCAATAGATAACAATGAAACTCTTCTACTGGAAATGCTGCAAGGAGTTCTATGTGGCATCTAAATATCACTTGTGAATCAAGAGTTCAGCAAAACACAAGGAAAGATGTACAAGATGAGAGTTAAACAATAAGCATCTGTGTAATAAATAGTAGTTACAGAGTGCTGGCTATTTTCGTGGCCAGTGTGACAGTCAATTTGATCATCAAAAATAAAAGTTTCTGAGTTGCTAGTCTTAACAAAGAAGAGTCTTACTCAGAAGGGGTGGCTGTAGCAAACTCAATACTTTTTGAATAGAGCGAAATACTTAAGTGCAAGGACACTTCAGCTGTCTAAACGTTGCCCAATATTTCGTAGAGATCTTGATGAAAGAGAGTTTTAAAGAGACATCTGAAGAGTTTTAAGGTCACATGCTCTGCTTCTTCATCTGGGTAATGTCACTAGCAAATCAATTCTAAACAAATGACTGTTTAATTGTGTATTTAAAGAATTGAGAAGACTTGCCAAAGTCAGAGATCCAAAGTTTGGAGCAAGAAGGAGCTTCATCCTGCAGGAGCAGTTTATCCAGCCTGCAGGCTACTGTAACGTCTCTTTTCCTGGGGCATCTCTCAGCTGTAGAGATAGTGCTGAGACAGACTAAATTATTTTGGCAGCCAAGTGCCTTCTTCTATTTCAGACCAAAATAATATTTTACAAAATGGCATACAATGGGTCCCCTTGAAAGTCATGTCCCATGGCAGGGTAGGTCCTACTATGAGACTGGCACTGCATATTGCATGACCAGAATTCTCACGTGCTCTGCAATGTTACTGACTGTGCTCATTTGGAGGATACTGGCCTCTGCTCACTCAATGGATATAGTTGCAGATGCCCAACAAACCTTGCCTCCTCAGCTGGCTATAAATCTTGTCTGCTTGGAAAGTCCCCATCTCTGCCTTAGAGCACCCACAACAAAAATTTAGGGCTTAAAATTAGCCTGTTTAGGACTTTTGCAAGCTTCTGTCACTGTATCAACAGCGCAGTTTGGTTAAGGATTTAGGGAAAACTTGAAACATGATCATAGACTCCTCTGACTTGGAAATATGGTAGAAACAACTGGAACTGGCTACACCCTTAAGCTTCAATTGAAAATTCATTTTGAGTTTACTCTAAAGTTCTGCTTTCTTTCAACTTCTCCCCACACTGGAGCACCTTTATTTATAGTGATCTGAATCAAATGTCCCTGTCTGAATTCTGCTGAACTAACAGAAGTTTGATAGTACAAATGAGAGCAGCTATCCAGATACAAACTTGTTTTCTTATCTGGGCACTAAGAAGCATTTGTCTGCCACTCTTTTCCCTCAGGAAGTGAACTGGCATAGTGGCATACTGAAAATTATCTTAAGACCAGGGTATGGAATGAGCTTATTTTAGCCAGAACTGGCTATTGTAACAAACTAGAACCTCTGAACTTCAGGGATGTGAACAAAAGAGACCAAGGTCTGGGACCCAGAGGTGGGCTAGCAAACAGTTCCACTGCAGTAGGTGTTACAGCTATTTACCTACTTCTAAATCTCATATATGATTCCTGTCATCCATGTGCAGGATCTCTGAAGGTGATTTACTTATGGCGACACTGTGGAAGGACATGTTACACTAGCTATAGTTTGACTTTTATTGTCACAAAATTGCACTTGGTTTTGCACAGTTTTCGATGTGCCATATGGCAGGGCTAATGGTTCAAAGGACCTTAATTCTGCACCTGCTGTTTTCCTGGTTTTGTAGGTGGTTGTGAGAAGGTCAGTTTTTCCTCTTTGCTCTTTCTGCACCACTGAAGTTTGATGTCCTTTGTAAAACACTTTTAAATTTGTGAATGAGAAATACAAGATGCTGATTCACAGTGGTGAGAATATGAAGTATTATAGTATTAGTAAAGAAAGTCACTTTTATGTAGTCTTCTATATCTGGACTGAAGATTAGGACCTGTTCAGAGATGTGATTAGTTAGGTTTTCACAACCTGGCTAAGTCTCTGCCCATGATGCCCTGATAGACCCAAGGCATCATTAAAGGGTGGGAGGCAGCTTCCTTATGCTCCCTTACTATCTAGTGATTTGAGGAGAGACAGTGGCCAGCATGAATGGCCATAATAAGCAGTACACTCAGCTGCCTGCCACAGTCACATGCTAATCAGGGTACAGTAATTTGTGAGAACACTAATAAATACAAATCACTCTCTAGGGGACTGCAATACATTATTTTACCTCTCAACAATAACAGACCTTATTATCTTGCAGGGAGATGTTCCTGTCAGGGCAATCAAGGATGGCCACTTTTAATGAAGACAAATGATCTCCTTCAAAGGAGCAGCAAGCCTTGATTTGGTTTAATGGCTCACTAGGACAAAGCATGGATTTAATCAGAGCTCCAGCTTCTGTCATGCATGAGCCTTGAAGTCAGGTAATTGGAGGCAGGTGCTAAGTACAATTTAAATGAAATGTCTGGCTAATAAGGACAGTTTGAAACAAGCTATTTACACCCCTCCCCCAAGCTCTAGCCCTCTCAAGGATGTGAAGGCAGCTAGCTGTGCTCAGGAACCAAATGACTTGATTTCTCAGCATTGCCTTTCTCACTTGCCAACGTTGTGCTGCTAATTTTAGTTTGCCAGATATCCCAATTGGAGTCATCTTCTTTCAGATGAGATGGGCAGCTGAGGGACTGTCAGAGCTCAGTATACTTTGTTTTGTTTTGTGCTGGAAGAGGCAGCTGAGCTAAAATCCAGACAGAAAGGTAATTCCTAAGATTCTGGCTTTTAAGCATCTTGAAGTTCAGGGAGGGAATGAGAAGGAACAGAGTAGCAGTGTTTCCCTAAAATGTGTAACATTGTTCAACCCTAAACTGTGGATCTGAATGAGGGAATTTCACTCTCCAGGCTGTATTGTACAGGTCATTTTAGATGGTCACAATTGCTATGTTGAAGTTGGAGTATGTATAACCCACAATGCCTTTCATAATCCAGATTGAGGAGCTTTCTGAAGAACAGCATGGCCCCTTTCTTACCTGCTAACCTGTTACGTTTCCTTCCAAGAACATCATCACTGTTCATATTTATATATTTTTCCTCTTTGGTGGTGATGGGGCAGGAAGGAGAGCAGATCCTTTGAACCTGTGGATGCCAGCAAGAAACTTCCTACAACCTATGACCTAAGTGCAGTTCTATTTGGAACCATATAGAAATTAGTAGCATCACTAAGTCTTGTGCTTTAAAGGAAAGTCCTGAAACACTTGTATTTGTTTCTCTCCTTGAAAACCCACCTCATAGACCTATGTGCTTATGAAGTAAAAAATGCTTGTGGCTTGGGAATAAAACCTGAACATGTTACCTAGAACAACTGCAACACCAACCCAACACATCACTGAAAAAGAAATACTTATTTTTACATCAACCTTACAGTTTTGAAGAAAGGCCTCTCTAATTTTCAGACATTTGATGCCAGCAACACTGCACCTTATAGGGAATATAGGAAGTCAAAGGAAGTTCAGTGAATTATCACGTTTGTCATATTCTAGATTTTCAGACATGAATCAACAGCACATAAACTGGGTTTTAAACTTTAATTGCCAATTACTTAAAAGCTGAGTCTAACAGACAAAAGTGTGATAAGTGCAGTACTACAGGATCTCCCTTGTCCCTTTTAGGTCTTTTTGCCATCTCTTAAAACTAACAGTTAAAAGGTAGTGCATTTATAACAAAACCAAGATTTTACTTCTGAGGGAGCAAGTAATTAGGCACTGGGTGTGGAAGTATTTTCCATTAGTAATTTTTTAAACACAAGCTGGAATGCAACTGTGACTGTAGGGACTGAGTGACTGGGAGAAACCACAAACTTATACTATAGGGGGATTTCTATGATCAACTTCTATGCCACTCTTTTCTCAGTCAAGAAAATACACACAGGCAAGCAAGGACCAAATGCAATTAAGGAGCCAGATATCTCTATGTGCTTTCTCAGGATGACATGTGCTGTTTTGCTTTGCTGTAGAGCAAGACAACAGGTAGGGCTGCCTCTCTACAGCAGGACCAAAGCTACTAAACCTGAGCCATGGTAGATGCACGCATTTCTGGGAGCATGACATGGTAGTGATATTGGAAATTGATTTATCTCCATTAATATTTTGTTATTTCAGCTCAAGATTATTCAATTCAAGATTAAATGCAAGATTAATTTAGTTAAAGATTAGTTGCTCTCTAAGGATGTTTCTTAGAGAGGAAATAAAGTAACCTCTGGCTCAGATTGCTTATTGAACTGCTTGGAAACAAGAATTATTCCTGGGGGAATCTGCCATTTTGTCTAGAGGTTTTGACTTTTCAGATACGTTTTGAAATTCATTCTTGAATTTTTTTCTCATTCTTTTATCTTCATCTCTTTTTTTTCTTATTAGGAAATAATGACAAGCTATAATTAAAATATGAGGAATAAAATAAACTTGAGAAGGCAAATGGATCAGGAAAAGAGTCATAAGTAAAATACAGGCCTTTTAGATTAGAACTTTCTGTTCAGCTGATCAGAGTCCTGCTGTCATTCTGCTTTATGGCTTGAATTCCTTCCAATAGACCCAATGGTGGAAAATTTCCCACTGGTTACAAAATAATTAGCAGGCAAAATGCTCAGATGGCCTTTCAAGTTTACAGCAACATTGGGGTCATGGATGTGATTGCAACTCAGGTAGCTACAAAAGAGCTGCCAGCTATTAAAATTACTGAGTTAGGTACCAGAAGCAGTGGAAATTCAGTAGCCTGGCCTGCACCACAAACAGAACAAGGCTGGCTGGTGTGTGAGCAAAGATGGTGTGTCAGTTGTGATCATGTCTATTTTTAGTGGAGTAAAAAACGCAGCATTCTGTAAGTCCAGAGGTTTGTGCTTCCAGTTCCCTAGTTACTTCCCATTTGTGTGTTTGTAAGTAGGATTTGTCATGGATGTGCATAACAATGAATGCTAATGGGAGGGAAAAAAGAAGGGTAATGTGATTCTGTACCAGAAGGGGAGGATTTACAATGTCCACCTTGCCTTTTGAATGTTGGTTGTTTCTGTGTATCTGTTGAAGATGTTTATGGCAGGAAGAGAAACTATTATTCTGTCAGAAAATGAAGCATTGCAGATACTATGATACTGTACTTAGTCATTGTCCCAGCTGAGGAAAAAAAGAAGTTCCCAGAAGAGAAGGAGTTTGTGATAACTGTATAGATTGCTTTCGTTGATGTAGGGAAAAAAAAGAGAGAAAGCCCAGACTAGGCTTGTAGTTCCCCTTTCCTCCTTGGAAAGCAGTATTGGGGGCCATGTAATCACAGAGTAGTGAATAGTTTGTACGTGTTCTTTCTGCAGCCATGAACTTTTTAAAAAGTATATATACAACTCTCAGGAAATGACTCACACTTTAATAATGAGGATATTCCAGTTCTAGATTGGAAGCTATTTTGGTAGGTCAGGAGGAGAATGTAACATTGAAAGCTGTAGTGGGCAGGAGACAAGCTAAGGGTTACCTGCTGAGTAACAGAAACAACACATAAGACTAACTCCTTAGCTCAGTCACCCTGTGACTGTTGTCAGCCTGTCAGGACACCAAAGAGTAAGGCCAAACTGTATTCACTGTTCTGCATGCCCTTGGCTGCTGTCTAAACTGTAGGGAGCAATGTGCTCTCTATTCCCAGCTACACAGGACAAGCAGACTTTGCTACTCTTATGGACAAGGATCCCTTCATTACAATGTTATTTGTGAGAGCTGGTGCAATAGAAACCAACTGCCATGCTTCCCTAGGTGCGTGGCTGCAGAAATAAGGCACTAGGCCAGAGGTTCATTTATACTGACCAGGATTCACTTTCCCAGCTCTGGGAGTCTCACCATGAGGCCAAGTCATTTTGTCACAGCACATACTTCAATGTCTGTAAAAAGCCCAGAATACTGTTACCAGCCTCTCAGAAGTGAAATGATTTGAAGTCCTCCATGAAAGGTATTATACAAGCCCAAGATGCTATAGTCAAGCCAGCCTCCACAATACCTCGAGGAGTATGTGCCTTTCATGTTTGTTTTGGGACCGTGGGGAGCAATGCCCTGTCAGGACAATAGAGGTCTGTGATTCATAGTGAATTTCCTTCCCTTCTCATTAAAATCTATTCATTTCCAGTTCAGCCTCTTCATTCTCAAATATACATCTTGGATATTTGTCAATTTCTATTCATTTCACTTAGTCTGCACATCTAATCTGTTTGAAACTAAACATTTTCTCTGATGACAGTGCCTTAAGAGTGCCGTTCTGGCAATTGGGATGCAGTGAGGAGAGCCTCTTGCCAAGCTGGCTCATTCTTGGGGAACACACGTATTTCAGTAGCAAGACCTCATGCATTTGTGCTGTGGAAGACACCACAATGCTCAGTAGTCAGTAAAATTCAGAAGAGAACTACTACCTTGAAAAGCAAGATGCTTATTGGCAAGTGTTTTTTCAAGATGGGTATGGAAAGCTGACTTCAGTGCCCAGTTTAGGTCATGCCTCCCTCTGCAGTTTCAGGCAGGTCACTTCATCTCAGAGTCTGTAGCCTGTAAAGCATTAGCACAAACTTCCTTCTTGTGCATGTTATTGTATCTCCCACCTGCTCTGTCAGGTGTTTCAGGTACAGAGAGCAGAAGAAATGTAGTGGTAGTGTTTCCTAGGGTTAATGAAGGGAGTTTGACTCCTTCCAGATTAAACTATCCAACAGCAGTGTAATCATAGTAGATTTGGCTTGGTAGAGATTAAACAGTGTTTCGTCCACTGCCACAAGAAAAGGCTCTGTCTTCAGACCCTTACCTTTACTGATTTACCCTATTCTTGTTAAAAGTGAAAGACACTGTACATGACTGGCACTCAAGCAGGAAACCCTGACTCCAGAGATCCCTGAAAGCTTGGTGACATCTGGTGGGAACTGGAAGGATCACAAGTTTTTTGTGCTCTTTACTCCCTAATTATTTATTAAAACCAATTTAAAAAATATTCCCACCCTAAACAAGCTACCAAAATTGCTATTGATTTTATGCTCACAGTCACAAGAGTACAAAAGCAAAACATGATGCTATAATGTTGCACTCTGAACACTATAGAGATCAAAGGGCTTGAAATGCTGATGGGACGTTAAGAGAGCTGAAATATGAGGAATTTGGCACTGGATTTTTGCAGGCATGTAGATGCTATCTTTTTATCAGCCTGGTCCAAACATCAGTACAAAAAGCAAATTATGCAGGTCATAGGCCCCTGTGGTATAATCAGTCTCCATCGTGTTTAAACTTTGCACAAAGCACCTACCTGCCTTAGCCTGGAAAGTACCATTGTAGGTATGTTCAGAAACCCACTTGTAAGCAGTTAGGTATGTGTGCCCGTAGTTTGGATTAGGTGTGGATCTGACAATGGGCACAAAGCTTCAGTGAAGATAGTGAAGTTAATGTCATCTTCAGGCTAATTCTGGTAAGTAAAGAGGAAATAGTTGCTGGAGGTTCACGTGAATTATCCCATTTGATCTGCATGCAGATGCATGTGAATGATTTTTTCCAACTTTTTCTACATCTTTTTCATCCTTTAAACATAAGCACTATGCTCTCATTTTTACAAGTGCACTTTTTGGATGTAGCTGTGTACAGCATGTCACAGCCTCACAAAATGGAGCAAGTAATAACCAGGAAAATTTTCTCCCAGTGTCTTTTAGATATTAGAACAATATGTCCCCTGAAAGACAGAGGATACCCTGCATTTGCCAAGGGTTTTGTGAGGCATTTGATGAAGAGGGAAGATTCTGAAATGTTACCAATCAATCTCCTTTTCTCTTTCACCTCTTTTTAGGATTTGTAATGGGAAAGGATGGTTAGGATTTGTAATGGGAAAAGGATGGATATAGAAGGAGGAAATGAATAAAATGATGGTCAAAGTTTCCAGAAGCAATCGTGAAGGCTGCACCACAGGTCCAGCTACTACTGAGAATCCAGAATGTGGATACATAGCACTTCCTAAAATTCAACTTCCCTTAAAGAATGCTGAACTGGAACCTTGAAGTCACTGGTTTAAACAATCACAGTCAGTTGCTGCAGCCTACTTATCTTTTCATCCTTCAGTAAGAAGGAGTTAGGTTAGAGAACAAAGCAGGGCGGATTTTCAGGGTGTAATCCATCAGGTGCAAAGCAGATATCCTCTTAGCTGCTTACGAGAAAGATTTTCCCTCTAAGGATTCAGGTTGCCTGCCTCAAGTTCCTCAGAACTCTGTCTGCCTCTCCATACCAGCTTATCTCTGCAGTGGTGTCATGACATGTAGTATCGCTTCTGGTAACCTTATTAGCAGAGCCAATTGTCCAAAGACCTTCGTATGGGAGGCTGCTTGCCATTATATGAGCTATGGCCCTCTTGTTTATGACAGTACTAGGCGACCTAATTCACTCCAGTGGATCCATCACACATATCCTCATAGGGTGATTTTTCCCTATGACAGACCATTGTCACCATCCCTTCCACAAGTACTCTGCGAGCCCTAGCCTTATGTTCATGTAAACACAAAGCTACACACAGATGGGGCGCTTGCTAAAAACTCATCTAGTTCGTGGTCACTTACATGGACATAGGGAGCACAGGACATGAGGCTAAAGCTCCTTAGACAGAGCTTAGGACTTTAACATAGCAGACTATATGGAGTCTTTGGAGTTCAGTGTTGACTAAGCCCATTGTTTTAGCTTCCTAGACCAGCACTGGAGCAGGAAACCATTCTGCTGATATTGAGATGTTCATGGCACCATTATGACACAGTGACAAGCTGTTAAGTCCATACCTAGGGAAAAAGCCATATTCACCACCACACTACACACATAGGGCAGAAAGAGTCTGCTACACAAAGCACAGACAGAAAGGAAGGCAAAATACCCACTGACAAAACCTCTAGTAGCTGTAAAGGGGCACTTAGTTGAATGATGTTTTTTGTGTCCTGTAGAGAGCAGTGTTACATTCATGCATGCTTGTACACTTACACACAAACACGCACATTACTGTGTCTTAGGTTGAGGAGTGAATGGATGTCTTATTTTAGTGCAGTTTATTCTGTGATTAGGCATAGGGTGAGAACAAAGAAAAGAGGACATTACTCCAAGGAGTTAAACAAAGGTGAGAATTCTCTCTGTCTGCCCCATTTCCTGCATAATTTGTTGGCAGCCTGCATCCACCATCATCCTGCTCCTGTGGTATTGCAGGCTGGTGAATGCATGCATCCACACTAATGCAGATGCCCTTCCAAATCCTGCCAGTTTTCTCCCAGACCAGCAGAGATCGTATGTTTGTGATATGCGATGAATTGGCAATGGGTATATTCTACCTCTTCAGAAGCCAAGGCAATAGCAACACACACAGGCTTGGTACCCTCAGCTGTTGAAGAAGTAATTGAGAATTAAAAGCAGATTGGCCACTTCCCAAACAGTGTTCAAAGAACAGCCTGACAGGAAATGATGGAGTTTTGGAGGGAAACTTCAATGGGAGTTGAACATGTGTAAACCCTGTGGCTGAAAGGTGTGGAGAGGACAGGTTGTCCTCCCTTTAGCGGACAGGGAGAATGGCAGCCAGAACATGTCTCACAAACACATTAATCACAGATCATTTTGGTGTAAATGGTGGAAAAGAAGGGATGAGGATGTGAGGAAACTTTAACAACCTTGCTTTGATAAGGAGCAGAGAAGTGAATGGGACCAGATGTGCTTTTGATTAAGGATCAGCCTTGTCTATCAGCAGCAGTATGGTACAGGTCCTAGAAAAGCTAAGTGGTAACCTATACTGTGGTAAGAAACTTTATTATTTGAATTCTGTGTGTGGATTACTTTCTGAAGTCTTCTCAGGGACCTGATCTGTGTAATGATTTTGAGGCAGCTTGAACTGAAGCTACAGAATGCAGCAGCTTTGATAAAATTTTATTTTCCCTGCCCAAGGCTATAATCACTCCAGCTGGCTATAGGCCATTGACCAGTGCAGTCATGACCACCTGGAGGTAGCCTAGCTACACTTTTGATTCCTCGAGTATTTTACAAAAAACTGGGAGTCAAAGTGCACAATCTGAAGTGTGGTGTGCAGAAGAGGGCAGAACTGTTGACAAAGGGGAATGAAGAGGAGTTTTATTTAATGGATATTGTTAACATATTTACTTCTTGGTGGTGCTCCCAGATTATTCTGTGTCCTTCCCAGAACTCCAAGTAAATAACTGAATTTTCTCAGATCCTTTGATAGAGCTCGAAACAGTGTTATGTAAGTTCCCAGGAGGACTCCTTGAATAATTTAACCTGGCCTTTTAGGTCACTCACAAAGTCTAGCAGAAGAACGTAACAGCCACCCACACTCTTAGCTAGGCATCTAAGTGAATGTTGATGAGCTGAAAGGCAGGGTCATCCCACTGCTGCTGGCATTCCAGGCTTTGTCCAGATTCTGATTATGGGAATAGTTGTAAATCTTTTGACCTAAAATGACTGTCAACCAAAAGGAATGATGCTCAGTCTGTGCTAAGTGGTTCAAGTTAGGTGATACATACAGAATTTTTAGCTGTGAAATAAAACCACTTTGTTCCCACTCCCAAAACGAAAGCCTACAATCACTAGCGTGCCTTTCCAAGAGAGCTGAACATGAAGGAGGAGAAGGAATTGTCAGCTCTCGAGAACAAATGCAGGGAGGGAGCACAGTCAACTTCAGTTAATTGCTAGGCTGTGTAATGAGCTGGGTGCTGGACAGCCACTATATAGTGCCCATTGTGTCTGTGGAGGGTGTACTGCTTTCGAGCATTTTAGTTGGTATTTGGTTGTTGGGGTTTTTTTAATGGTTTAATGAGCAAATTAAATAGCTGTAAATTTCAGGGCAGGATCACAAAAAGTTCACTGTCCCTCAGGCGTGCATGTGTATCTGGTGCTGTGCAGAAGGGGCAAAGAATTCCAAACAGCCACCTATTTCTTATGGCAGAGAGCCATGTACAGAAATCACTTACACAAAGAAAGACACCAAAGAGTTAAGACTAGCTAGTCACTGGCAGATCTTGCACAATGATATCCAAGAGATACTCCGGACTGCATCTTCTCTTAAACTACCATATTGGCTTCTCAGGCCTTGATCAGCGTGTAAGTGGCATTAAAACAGCAACTGTCTTATGCTAGTAGGCACCAAAAACTCTGTCTCCCAACGTCAGCCATTGGATGGAATCTCATCCTCTATCTGAATCAATATTGCCATATTAAGACCACTGATATGATTAAGAAATTGGAATGCTTTACATAGAAGAAGCTGAAAAAACTGGGTTGTTTAGCATGGAGAAGACAATGCTCAGGGGCCGTCTTATCCATATGAACAAATTCCTGGATGGCAGGGAGTAAAGGAGTAAAGAAGGAAGAAACAGACTTCTCTTAGTGGTATCCATGACAGAACAAGACACAATGAACACAAATTGAAATACAGGAAATTCCATTTAAACATCGGAAAAAACTTTTTTATTCTAGAGATGGTCAAATATCAGAACAGGTTGCCTAGACAGGTCATAGAGTCTCTGTCCTTGGAGATATTGAGAACCCAGCTGAACACAGTCCTCAGCTGTGAAGTGAGTGGTTTAGACTAGATACTCTCCAGAGGTTCCTTCCAATCTCAACAATTCTGTGGTTTTGTGGTTCTGTGGTTCAGTGTTAACTGTTCCGTGCTATGGGGCCTGGAAAATCTTGGAGTATGAGGTTCTGTTATTCCTAGTGTGCATTATGTAATTGACTGAAACAAGAAAAATGATACCTGTGAGGAACTACAGATGACTCTTCTGGTTTCATAAGCTTATTTCTAAACCTGCAGAGCTACAAGAGTGTGAGATTATGTGGAAATCATACTTTAATGTTACACATGTCTTTATAAGTGCTGTGCCCTTCTATCACACACATTACAGGACATTTGAAAGATCCATCTAATAGCGGACTGTCACTCCGTCTGCTTAGACTCTGCTCTCTTTTCAGTGTACAGATCTCAGCTGACATCATTTTCTTTTCTTTGTAGTATTGCTGTCATTACATTAATATTCTGTTATTTTTTGCAAGCAGTAGGAAGGCAAACTTCATGTTGAGCCCAGCTTTGTGATTTAACAACTGTGAGAAATAACATTGCCCTTCACTGGTAACTGAGTGTTTTGCACCTGGAGATGCTGTTCTGTTATAATTCCAGTAAGAAAGGCACTCAAACTATACAAAGTGTCACTTAAAGTGCTATTTATTAGCACTAACACTATAAAGGAAGGGAGGATAGTATAGATGATCTTACATACCTTCAGATGTAGGAAACTCCAAGTTGTGCAGCATCTAACTGGCAACAGATCGAGGTGCAGCACACTGTGCCAGACCCTGTCTGTGGAAGGGTTACCCCATTTTGGTCATTTGAACTATTATATTATTTTCTCACAAGAAAGCAACATTCAGCATTTCTACTGTCCAAGAGAAAGAATGTTTACATAAGAACTTCTTACTGCCATTTTAGGTAAAGGCGAGAACTTGCATGTGGCATTATCCCCAGTAGCAAGTGGGAGCTGCCTGCAGGGTCTCTGTTACAATTAGCTGGCTATGTTTATTCTGCAGCTAAGAGATACTCACAGCACAACACAGGCTTTGGCCTACTCAGATTAAGTGTTGCGTGGATCCCATTCCTCAATGTGCAATGATCGAGATTATTACTCTGAGATATGTGACACTATCTCTAGTCCTCATTCTGCAGATGAATTTGCAACATATTTGACAAAAGGAACCAGTTTACAGGGATTATCTTACATTAAATATACCCCAACCCAGTTAGATTTCAGCTGCTCAGCTGTTGCATAAAACCAGTTTTTGTAAAACTCTAGAAGGATTTCCCATTACTCATAATTTTCAGTAAATTAAGAGAGTGCTTAATTCCAAAAGCACTCCCTCTTTAAGGTCAAGAGCACTTTTCTTAACTAATTAGGCTCTTGTCAGATTTGGATAGATCCTGTCATATTTCTAGATACCCTTTCTTGTGGCTGATGGAGTACTTCGTTATCATTATTTTAGCATTGGTAGGACCAGCAGCGGTATGGGTGTATAGTTGTCAGCAGCTCACAGCACCTGCCTGGCCAGGCAGGCACTCGCCGGGCTGGACTGAGAGCAGCGCATCCTGTGGAGCCCGCCTTGGTAGCACTTCTGAGTGAACCTCAGTGAAAGTTCATGGATTGGTTCTGTTCCCACAGGTGACCAATAGTGACTAGTGCTGTCGCAGTAGCGATTTACCCATAGATGGCACTATTTGCTGTTCTTTTGCAATACTAGCGGTGTTTGCATGTACTGTATTCGTTTCATCACAGAAGATTCTGTTGCTCAGTAAGACCATAAACTCCAACAGAAAAGACAGAGAAAACTTTCTCATCTCTCAACCTTTCTAAGAATATTAAAAAGAAGACATTCTATTGGTACGAGTTCTAAAAATACGAGTTGGTACTTTTTTAAAGTCAGGTATTCAAACCTTACAATGTTCTTGTAGCCAGTAGCACCCAGCAATTGGCACGTGTGGCTATTTTAAGGTATCTCACCATTGCAGATGGGGTATTAGAGTACATGGAGACATCAGTCCTGAGCAGTCCCGAGTCCATCTAACTCAATGAAGATGTTAAAGGAAAGAATGGGGACACTGGTTTCCTCCTACTCACATGGTTTTGTAACTTAATAGCTTTGAGATGGTTGTCCTTGCTATGCTTGCTTTTACACTGAGATAAAATGGTAGATGTAAGAAAATTTGGCAGCAGTCTCAATGGCAGTAAAACTGTTGCTTCCCTAGAGTAAGATGATGAGATGTGCTGTTCCATGGACAGAGGTACTATCTGAAGTATAGAAGAATATGAATATAGAATACAGAAGAATACAAAAATAAGGCATCACTGACAAAGTGTCATGCTACAGTATGAGTCTGAGGACTAGCAGGTGTTTACTTGTTTTGAGTGCTTGTTATGGCAGGCACTGCCTCCAAAAATGTGTCCTTTTTTGGCTTTTTTTTTACTGCAGCTTGTACTGATTGGGGACTAGCTGGTAGAGTAACATGATTTAGAAATACAAATAGTGATCTCAGTGCCACTTCTGAAGTAAGCAGTATGACCATAGGCACAGGTTGAGGTTCTGTACCACAATGCATCTCTTGCATGTTAGGATGTGTGGTCAGACCCCTGTATACACTAAATAATATCTCATCAGAAATGGGCCAGAGCACTATGATCCTATTTTCTGACTGAGGAAAGATACTTTTGTGAGTACGCAGAGAAATCAGAGCTTATATCATCTGGGTTTAGCCCAAGTCTTCCAAAAGCTCTGCAGACCTTGGACAAATCACCAACTCCTGTCTCACTTCCCTATGACTGAAATGGGACAGTAGATCTTCTGTTCTTTCCAGTTTAGCCTGACTTGTCAAGTAGTGTGAGCTTGTTAAGGAGTGGGTTATCTCTTGTTCCAAATGAATGCATATCGATGAGTTTTGATATCCATGGGGGATTTGCATGAATAAAGAATACAGAAGTGGGACTATGATTTGTGCTATGTATGGGAGGAAACGGTGTATGAGCTGCTGGATGTAGTCAGATTCCCCCACTCTTAAATGCTTCATAACAGTCTTCTAACTGCTCTCAGTTTATCTAGACTTTGAGCTCAGTGGCCCCATCGATAAAGAATATGAGTGAACCCCAGTAATGCAGTGTAAAAGAAGAAACCTGTGAGGTACAGAGAATCTTGTTTAAGGGGTTTGTCTTATTCAGGGAGTCTGCAGCAGAGCTGGAAGTTGAATCCCTGAACCCCACCTTTAAAGTGGAAGCTGAGAACAAATGGTTCCTTACCATCTCCAAGAGAGAATCTACAGCAGCCACATCTGCTAAGCACTTTCTGGTGATGACTCATTGTTTATTTCTCCAAACATGGTGTCTATTGTAGGAAGAAGCTGCATCTGTCATTTCAGTCCTTCCCTCCTCAAAATTTATCAGCTGTCTAGGCTGACTGTTAGCAGTGGAGCTCATGAGTGGTACTAGTACTGATGTGACCAGCCTTTAGCTTCAAACATGGGCCAACACTTGCAGGTCTGCAGTTTTCTTAAAATGTTTTCAGATTGCTGTAGGATCACTTCAGGACTGTGACAGATGCAGGGCCTGTCACCCAGCATGTGGTAAATTTCATCTATCTGGCTCCACTCAAAGAGGCTCTGAGATTCTCTGTGGGTTAAAGTTTCTTTGTTAAATAACAGACTACAAAATATCTGCAAGGACAGTTCTGTTTTATCTTACTCTGCCAACAGACTTAGAGCCTAGATCTGTGTAAAAGTGTATGTCTCCTCCAAAACAAAGTTCAGTCTGAGTGAGGATGTCACTATGGGGATCATAACCATACTACTTGTTTAAAAGTATTTAATTATTATCTTAAAGGATAAGAATATGGGATATGGCAGAATGTCTCAGAGGTCAGTAAACCTGCTTCAGGGGACTGCACAAAAGGTACCATCATTAAAAAGTCTGCCTTTAGAGGAAGTTCAAATATAAGCCCCAATTAATACAATATTATTTTCCCTAGCGGTCATACTGGTTAGTAGTTAAGCACTGCAGCTGCTTTTTCATAAAAAGAAATTCAGAAGAAACACAGTGTTTTCAGAAATCTTTTTAATATCCCTGTAAAACAGGAAAAACATCTGTCAAGCAGCAAACATTTCTGTCAAACAGCTGCAGAGATGATTCATAAACATGGATGAAGAAATAATGCTGTGAAGATTGTCTTCTAAATCCAGAATGATTATTCTAAACCACAAAAAGCCCCCACCTTGCTTAAAGTATGTGAATATTTTCACTGAGAATCTTTTTAAAGCTGTGGTACAAAAAGTGAATTGTGCATTCATTGCATAGTAGTACATGTACAGTAATTAAAATCGAAGTGAAAGGCCAAATACCAAATGAAGGTAACAGTTAGGAACAAATATTTGGCTGATGACATTTGACAAAACTGTACAAATAGTCCTTTATATGCAACATAAAGATAGTCAGTGCAGAATATATGGAGAATAATGCTTCTGGGAAGGCTCAAATTCAATTAATTTAAGACAAAACATTGAATTTTCTTTATGTTTATACCAATATAAGTCCATGGTTACTCCACTAATTTAGTGTTACCCTGGATCCCTACCAATAAGTTTGAAATAATCATCTGGCTCACATTATAAATTTAATTTCTATCTTTTCCTGACTCCAGAAGACTATCTGAGGGCAGAAAGAAAAAAAATGGCCCTCGGCCTTAATTAAAATTGTATTATAGTAGCTTTTTCTAGAAGTCATACTTTTAATTTGTATTTAATCCCTCATTCTTTCTGAACCATAAACATCTCTTTCATATTGAAAAGAAACAGCTATTTTATTGTCTTGTTTCTACTGCAGTTTTGTATTAAAACACCTCTTTATATTTTCTCCTTCACTGAAATCAAAGAAGCTTTATAATATGTACAAATTAGTTAAATAAATACTGTTATAATTTCCTATGTTTAAAAGTTACTTTTTCAAAGCACATCTAATATCTCCACTTCCATATATATAATATTCTAGACAAAGGACTTAGAAGTAATACTGTACAAACAAGTACAATCTTACAAACTTAAACAGCAGCTTTCTGCTCAAATCCACTCAAACTTACAATAACAGAAACACTTTTTTATGAGAGAAATAAACTGTACAGAGAGTTATTTAATTTAAAGCTCTGATTTAGCTCTTACTAAAACCAATGGGACTTCCCATAGATTGGTTCAGGTCCTAGATAAGAATTACAAGATAGTTAATCGATTAAGAGTCAGGGTAAGATGAAATGTACATGCGTGCCACAATGCACACACAGGCATTTCATCTAGCTTAATATTGCATTCCTTTTTACAGGGATGCAGAATGAAAGAATACAGCTATCTACAGCTGCTCGTATTGCTGGGAAAAATTAATATTTCATCCAATTATTAGAACACTCTTCCTGCTTTGAAGAGAACTAAATATGGTTTAAAGGCATCCTATTTTTCTGCCAGTTTCTTGTTTTAAGATATTTAGTGATGGTGGTGTAAATTCCTGGGCTGGAGTGATGACTGGAAATGGTTCTTTATTGTTCAAGCAACCAAAGATAAACAAATTGAGTCCATCCGCACAAACGCATAACTACTGTAGAAAATACTGATTGGCTGTCCAGAAGCCAATAGTGCAGAACAGTATGTGAGGGACAACTAATCTTCCACCAACACCAGCAGAATCTTAAATCTTTGTAGTTGCCCTCTGGAAAGCAAAGCTAATTCCAAAGGCTGCTTTCTCCTCTTCACAGCCCCAAAATATTTTGGGACATACAAATTGTCCATGGCAATTTAACCACAGTGTTGCAGTGCTGGCTAGCTGTTTCTTCAAACTGGAGCCATTATTTACATGACTTACTCAGGAAATATTAAGCAAGGTTTTGAAATGCCTTAGAAATCAGAGTAATCTAAAAAAAGCATGTAATATAGCACTTGTCTGTGCTGGCTTGACTTCTCTTTAAAGCACTTGCTGAGTGGTCCCTGACATCCAAGGGCAATACCAATAGGAAAGAATCATGTTTCAGTCAGTAGGAATCCATTGTTTGAAGGTTCCGAAGGACTTCCAGCACAACTTCGTAACAGAATAAATACTCATCCTGTATGCAGAAACATGAACGTGAAACACCTAGTTACATTCAACATAACTTCTAGACAAAGAAGGATGGACTGGTTAAGTGCTGTTTATAGCATTACCATCTTTGTAGCATGGATATGAAAACTTAGATATTTAAGAACATCCTTGTTCTTTTTGTTCAATCACTTGTAAAAATTCAGGAATGCTTTCTTATTCAATGCAGTACATGTAAGCATGTGCTCAAGTCTCATTTAGGTCAGTGAAGGCTATCTGTTTGCTTAATTTTAATCACAGGCTCAATCATTATCCTGAAAGAAAAATATATTGAAGCATGTGCTAAAATATTTGTCTATAGGAAGGACTTATCCTGGTCTTTCTTCCTGGCTTTTCTTCCTGGCTTTTCTTCCCATTGGCTGTTTGCTCTAAATTGAGTTAGCTGCATCTTATGTTTTCCTGCGTGAAAGCTCTTTTCATGGGTAGGTTTAACTCAGCAGTAGAAGGTTTTACTGAGATGGTGATAACTCAGCAATTGCAAGAATTCAGCTGAAGGCTGCAGTTCTGCAGAGTAGAGCTTATGGTATCTCACTGCTTATGTTGTTGATCCCTGCTTTTCTTTTTGCTTAAAAAATGGCGGGGGGGTTGGGTGGGAGTAGAGTTGGGGCTGGTATCTGTACTATATTGATGCTTTGCTTTTATTTCAATAAGTTAGTATGGGCCAGACTTTTCATATTTAAATCTAGACACCATTTGCCTGGAAGGCTGTTATTTTCCTCAAATGAGAGGGCTAAAATTATGCTTTAATTTTTAATATTGAGGTCTTACCTTAGTTTGGATCATGCCAAAACGCTGATCTCTCAAATCTCTCACTATCTGCTTGATGTTGAACTATAAGAAAATAAAAGTTTTTATTTTGTTGACATGCAAGTTATAAAGAAAAATTGAAGCATGTTCAGATGAGGAAGCTGTGACTCAGTTCTTTAGTATATTTGTAGTTATTATCTTTGTTGTTTAAAACAACAAAAGCTGGGTTTATTCCGTTCTGTTAGGATGAACTCTACCAGGAATTACTCTGGTCTAAGATACCCCCACATTGTTGATATCCATACCAGTTTGTAATACTTAATGATGATCTGTTGATACTTACACGTAAATCTTTTTCTATATAGCTGAGCAGAACTTCAATACACAGCAAAACACCACTTCTTCCAATGCCAGTGCTGCAGTGAGCAACAATAGGTCCTGTACTGTGAGCTTTTCTCATGTAACAAATAAATCTGACAAGCTGCTCAGCCAGTTTGGGAGTATTGTGTTCTGGCCAAGTGGTAAACTGCAAATGACTTAAAATACGCTTCTCTTCTGTCTGGAGGAGAAAGACCAGAAATGTCAAAAATGATCAGTCCTAAGACCAGTTTTCAAGGAATTTCATTGATAAATTTTCCTTCTGCCTCATTCTTAGCCAACTGTTTGTCTACCCTGCCCTTCTTCAGCTTTTCATACTTGACCCCATTAAAGTCTCTTACAAGTTTTCAGAAATGCACTCAGAAGACATAGGCCTAGGAAATTTACTTAATATGATTTTGATGAGATACTGAAGCTACCTCTGTTAGAAAGAAAAAATAAAAACATTTTAAAAATTAAAACATTCCAGTACTGTTTACTAAAATTGTCTTTGTACCTGATCTAAGCCATAGTAACAGAAGTGTAACAATATGACAGCCACAATAGCAAGATTGTAAATGCTATTTTGGCTATCAGATATAAGATAACAATTGTGATTAGATACTCTAATATACACACCAAAACAACTATAAAAATGCTTACCAGAATTATGATAATGTAGATAAAATATAGAGTGTTATTAATTGAATGGTCCTGGGACAGTACTTCTTGTTGCCAACTTGCCAAAACACAGTAAGCTGAATGCAAAAGAACTACCTGGATTTTTACCATCAGAAGAATTTGAATGCCTCTACATTTCTGCTGAAATAAATCTGTGGCTTTCTGTACTAATTTGATACTGGTTTAAGTCAAACATAGTAAACATAACATGTTTGTTGAAACAATGACATAGAACAGCCCATCTTCCCATTTTAGTAATCTTTTGTGAGGACTCGGATCAAATACTTAACTATGCTTCACAGTCAGTGACATGAGGTGAATTGTGTTTTCTTCATATAGAGGATTTGTTTTCTTGATGCAAACAGACGCCAAGTTTGACTGACACAAGTACGAGTCTTTTAATTATTCCATTAAGTAATATGTCCTGCAGAAATTTTTGCATGGCTTTACTTAATATTGAGGCAAGACTGATGGACTAACAGTTGCCCCAATTTGCATGTTCTTACACCTGGATTCTATATTTGTTAAGTTCCTAAAAATTTGCTGCTAAGTTTGTAGTTTCATGTGCATTTGTGTCTTTTCATGAATGAAAGAAGTATAATCTGTTCTAAATTCTACGATGAAAGCCACCTTCTCCTCTTTCTTTCCAGCCACCATTACAGAATATGAATCCACTCTGGCAACCCTTACTGATCTGATTTGATAAGAGTAGTAAGCAATTCCGCAAAACACTGAACACACCAGTTCTATGACTATTAGACTAATTTTTGGACATTCTTGTCCAAATGTATATAAAGTTGAATCCACAACTCTAATTTCATGCCTGTTATTCAGACTTTTACATTCCTAAATAATACTGAGCAAATGTTATGGAAGAAGCAAACAATAACACTACTCACTATGTACTCATGTAGAATATCTAATCAATTTCATCATATATGAATGTATAAAGTCTACTCAACTTACCTTCTTATTGACAATTTCTATTGTTCTAATTATGAAACATTCCAGAATCTGGAAATTGTCTAGCCTGAGTAGGAAATTAGCCAGGTCTATAGAGTCATGGGGAGGTTCAGGCCAGTATCGATGACATTTGACGTGCCCTAGCTCCACTTCTTTTGTCATCATGGCAATCACATCTGATTCACTCTCCCAGACCATTTGCCAGAAATCAGACATAGTGGATGGCAGGGGCCCTTGGGTTATTATGTAGAAATGTTCCTCTTCTCCAACTTTCATTCTAATGTAACTTGCGTTAATGTAGCCATTCTTTTCTCCCAGAGGAACTCGCGTCTTATCATCTGTACAGAAGCAGAAAGTTACTATTTAAGCTGTACTTCTGAAACAGTTTTGTCATCTCTAGCACCAAGAAGATGGGGAACCTGAGCCCGTAGCAGCAAAGTGTGCCTCCAGATTTGAGAATACATTTGGCTAGTAGCACTAATATTAATCACTGCTATTAGAAATTCCCACAGATAAGTTGTATGGTTCACTGCAGCTTTATTTCTCTTGAGATACTTGCGTAACATTCTGACAAGCCCTCTAATTACCATAGAATTGTTTAGCAGTGATTCAAAACAGTGTATCCAGCATTGCTTTTAAAGTATGGCATGGGAACATGGTCACTCGATATTGGTGTTATAAAGCAGAAGACTTCTGAGAATTCATACTGTATCACTAGTATAGAGAAGTAACTGTGCTACAAATTTTGCACTTGTTGTCCTGCTGCTGCAGTTTAGAAAGACATCAAGGGTTCAGAAAGTGTTCTCCTTCTGTTATGATACCTCTCAGGGAATCATTTGGCAGTACATTATTTTTTGGGAATCTTTGTTAACAGCAGTTATTCAGCCCTTGGACTCAAATCTTCCTTCTAAAATGACTTCTCATCAGCAGTGAAACTTGTTTTGAGTCAGATCAGAGCTGAGCAGCAGAAAGATCTGGTTAGATATTATGCTTTCAAATACTTCTGAAAGAATCTTTTTCTTTCCAAGAGCTACATAACTCCATGATTTCCACTGTGCTTTTCAGAATTTCACTGTGTCACAAGCAGTAGACGTAGCTGTACATTTAAATAGATTTTAAAACCTGCTATTATAGTTCAAGTTACAGTTGCCCATAGATCATTATCTCTGAGAAATAGGGAAGGAAACACCAGATAACTGGCCCTCTACCAGAACAAGTCCTGCCTTGTGGAAGATGACACTTCAGAAAATTACATATTGTGCAATGCAGACATCCTTACATGAACTCTACATCTTTTGGAAAAATCTCAACACATTTCATTGTCAGTGAAGCTCTCTGTGACTAAAGATGTGTCAGGATTTGCACCTCTTACATCTCAGTGTTGTAACTTTTTCTGTTTTCTAATGTCTTTGTTCACTGAATGTATGTTCTCATTAGTGTGCATACTTACATGGAAGAATATCTCGGTATCTGTTTTTACCCTGGTTTTCTGGTGCTTTGCCAGTTCTGCAATCATCTATTGGTTTCACATTTTCTAAAGCCTAGATCAAAGAGAAATAGTCAATCTGTGTTGTTCACATGCTTTATAGACAAAATTTACAGATTCAATGTGAGCAAACTTTACTGCCATATGTGACCTAAGACTGGCAAATAGACTTCTTACAGAAGAGAATTAGTACATCATTCTCTAAACTTCTAGGCAAAGAATTCAAATTGCTTTGTATTTTCTTCAGCCTGCACACAATCTCTGTGGTTTTCAAGTGAGATTTCCAACCCACATCCTCAGCCCCTCTTATATATTGCTATAAAATAGATGTTTGAAATACTGTCTTGGCCAAATGTCAGCATTCATAATTGATAAAATACTAACTAAAGCATCAACTATTGCATTGTTAACAGACAGTGAATGTCAATGAATACTTTAAAGTGAAGGAGAAAGTGATGGTTATAGGGAACAGCATCAGTGATGTTAATTGCAAATAATATGGTCATTAAGTACTTCATAGCAGATTTTGGGGAACAGAATGTGGTGTAGCTGGAAGCGGGAATGTGTAAGTCAGTTTAATTTATGGTTTTGAGTTACCTTCACTTTTCTTTATTCTTTTACCTCTTTGGTATGTATTGCACAATGCTCAGCCATCTCATTATGCCACTATGCAGTGTTTATAGACTGAAATATGTGACAGTTCTTTAACATCTTCACCAGTTACTACAGCTTTTACCCATAGGAAATATGCATTGGCTTTGGTAACCAGTGCTTTCTCTATTAGACCTTTACGTTTTCTGTGCAGACGCATGACTCAGCGCATAGTATGACATGGCTACATCAGTAATGGAATTGAATGGATGGAAATCAATACATGCCCTTGGGCCTTCAGGGAAAGTCAGAAAATCCTATACACTTGAGCCTATGGGAGTTTGTACCAAGAAAGTCAGAGATACAAAGGCATGTGAAAGAAACTGATAACATTGTAATTACTACGGAAAAGTGGTAGCAATCTATTTCACTGTCAATGAGTACATCTTTTAAAGGAAATTCCAGTACTGTTTTGAAAAGTTATTAAATGATCTGTTCTTTGGGAATTTGCTGATAACCGAGTACTCTATTTATATCCTGGAACAAGAGACTTCATATGCTTTCCTCATTCTACACTTTCTCATGCTTTATATGCTGTAAGATGTAATTATGTGTTTTCATTACCTATGGAGGTATGTTACTTTTTCCTTTTAATTCCACAAAGTTCCTGACTTTAATAGCATCTTGTGGCAATGGTGTTTTAACACTAGTGAATCCCTAGCAGCATGGATTTCTCGCTTTAGTGCCATCTCTAGAATAGTTCTTAGGCAGATGTTCAGCAGACCTGAGGCGGTAATAGGAAGAAGTCAGTCTAGAAAAAAGTGATTCATACTCTAATTTTGTGTATTATTTATTTTTCATTCCATACTGGCAATATCTTTGGGCAAGGAACTGTGTAAGCCTGACCTGCAAGGAAGGAGAGAGATCCAAATACTGTAGCATCACCCAAACAGCAGAGTAGAAGCCCCATTCTGGCTGGAACAATTCTCTAAGGAAGCAGCGTCAGTAAAGATACATAAGCTGATCTCCCATACAGTATGCAGAAGGCTGCTAAAAGCCACTTTCTTAGCTCTGCTAAACACTTGGATCTTAAAAAGGAACCACACTTTACCATAAATTCCTTTAACACCTCTTGATTCTCAATCCGCAACTGAAGGCCTCGAATAAGACCTGTGATTCCAGTCCTTGGAACTACTCCAGTACATGGTGGTTTAAAGTTAATTAACTGAGTCTGTTCATCTCCAGAAGCAAATGTTCTGCCTATATATTAACAAAAAAGCAAAGGAGTTTTTAATTATTATTGTTCAAAGTGCAAAATCTTGGCTTTAAAAACTAGGGGGTTGTAGTACTTAAGTACATTTTGATGTTTATACTGTTGAAGCGAAATTTGAACGAAAAAGGTTTTGGCTTACTTATGTTCACAGCATAAAGAAGAATAAGTCAGCACCATGGATACAATTAACACCACATTTCATGTAATTTGGAAGCAGATCCAATTATTGCAACTTATTTCCTCATACAGTTTATAAATACAATCTGTTCTAAATAAACTATTCTTATGGAATTGTAAATTTTAATGCTAGTTTATATTGGTATAGGAGACTTTGGCCACATCTTCACAGGGAATATATCTTCTGTTCTTTTCATCTTACCTCACACTCCCCTTCACATAAGTGAAGAATCATAGAATGGTTTGGGTTGGAAGGGACCTTAAAGATCATCTAGTTCCAATCCCCCTGCCAAGGGCAGGGACACCTCCCTTGGTTGCTCAAAACAACCTCTAGGTTGCTCAAAGCCCCATCCAACCTGGCCTTGAGCATATCCAGTGATGGAGCACCCACAACTTCGCTGGGCAACCTGTTCCATTGACTCACCACCCTGAGTGAAGAACTTCTTCCTTACATCTAATCTAAATCTACCCTCTTTGATTTGAAAATGTTACCCCTCATTTTATCACCACACTCCCTGATAAAGAGGTCCCCCCCACCTATTCTGTAGGCCCCCTTAAAGTACTGGAAGTCTGCAATTAGATGTCCCTGGAGACTTCTTCAGGCTGAACAACCCCAACTCTCTCAGCCTGTCCTCACAGAAGCAGTGTTTCAGCCCCCTAATCATCTTTGTGGCCCTCCTCTGGACCTGCTCCAACAGATCCATGTCCTTCTTGTGTTGAGGGCTCCAGAGCTGGATGCAGTACTCCAGGTGGGTTCTCATGAGAGCAGAGTAGAGGGGGAGAATCACCTCCCCCATCCTGCTGGCCACACTTCTTTTGATGCAGCCCAGGATATGGTTGGCTTTCTGGGCCGCACTCACACATTGTTGGCTCATGTTGAGCATTTCATCAACTAACATGCCTTTCTCCTCAGGACTACTCTCCGCACATTCTCCAGCTAGACTGTATTTGTGCTTGAGATTGGCCCAGCCCAGGCGGCAGGACCTTGCACTTGGCCTTGCTGAACTTCATAAGGCATGGGCCCGCCTCTCAAGTCTGTCAAGGTCCCTCTGGATGGCCTCTTTGATGCACCAAAATCAGGATTTGATTTTACTAATTAGCTCATCCTGAAGTATATGTTCTGATCCAAAACCTGACAGATTAAGAAGATGGATAAACATTCATAGCTCCACAAATATCACTACTCTACTGGAAAAACTTTAATTGCCAAGTAGAATAAAAACAGTAGTTTGTTTGGCAAAAAAAATAGTGGTTTGAGGCAGAGGAATTATGGAATTTGTCCTTTTAGTCATAGGATACTGTTGGCAAAGAATAGCATGCCAGCTGTCTCAAAGAAAACCTGACCTATTCCACAGGTTTGCTGTAGGCTGATGACAAGGAGCAATGCTTTGTTTTCCTCTTGTAGGATGTCATTGCTGTTCCTAACTAGTCTCTGTTACAAAAGTGTTGTGCTTGCTGTGCTTTTGTCTGGTCTACAACCTGCACCTGTCTTGCCTGAGACACTCTCTGTTTACCTTCTGTTCTCTGACCCTCACAGATATAAGGGTGTTTCTGTTAACTAGTGGAGAATGCCAGTGAAGATAGATGCCTAGCTCCAAGCAGAGCATGCTGTTTCCTGTACACCTCTTTCCTTCTGGATCAAGTGGAATAAAACCCCCAAACTTTGGGCAGGTAGTAGAGGATAGATGTGTTATAATTTTCTGTTTGCTAGCCAGCTCAGCTTGGTAGTGTGAGGGAGATAATTGGTTTACTTCTGATAGGAGTCATCAACAATTCATTGCATTGACAGGGCAAGAGGAAGCAGAGAGATACCTGTATTTCAGAGAATCTATGTGATACTGCAGCAACCTCAGTATGATTCCTTTCACTAAATATTTGGTGTTGGGCTGTGCAGAAGCAGCTTAATTTCCTATAGGGACAACTAGGCAGACTCTTTCTGTAAACTGTTTTCTGGTATCGAGGCGGGGGGGGGCACCTTAGCGCCTGAGCTGTGAAAGTGCCTCAGTATGTGTTTAAGCACATCAGTTCTAGAAGTTTTAATGAAGTTATTATAGGAAGTGAAATTTGGTGATTCTGGAAACAAAGTCTTGAGATAGAATTTGGCCCGTCATTCTGCATTTTTGTGTAAGCATCTCATTTACTTTCTTGAGGAGTAGTATGGGAACAGTAAGGGAGAGAGGAGAATGATGTCAAAAACCTATTGCATCCAGTGATAAAAAGCGCATTTTTTAGTATATTCCTGGAATTTGTTCCTTTAATTCTCAAAGCTTTCTTTGTCATTGCCTTTCATATATGCAAATGGTCTTCTACTGCATCCAGTCTGTTAACTGTATCTCTTGTAAGACAATCCATCTGTTTTTCTTTTATAATTTTGAGACAAACTAAGAATTTCAATTTTTTAATTATGTACTGGGACGCTCCCACAAATATGCTTCTGACCTGGATTGCAATTTTCATGGTTTTTTTTCACCCGTTGAGCCAATGTGTCTTTTTATTTGTGCTATCCAATAGTGCATTATTTGAACAAATGTCATGATGTTGCTCAAATTAATTTAACAACTTTGCTCAGTTTGTACACCTAATTGAGTATTATCAAGGTATTCAGAGATTTTCCTTGGGGAAGGACATTATATAAAATATTAAAAAAGAAAAAAATCCCAACCAAAAAAAAACAAAACAAAAGACACAAAAAAACCCCATTAAAAATAAAAAGATGCTCATTTCTTTTGAAACTGGAGTTCCGAAGCAGAGGTGCTCAAAGCAGTGGTGAATGCATGCTGGCCAGCAGAGCTGCCCTCTCTAGGTTCAGTTAACTACATTCAGACTCATGTTCCTTCCTTCTAGCAGTTCTCCAAGACATTTGGAGAGCTCCTGATATAGGTCTTCTTCATGTGGATGTTGCAAATGTTTGATGGCCTTTATATGTATCAATGGTAAAAATTGTTTCCTGAGTGCTCTGGTCTTTGAAGACACAAAGAGAAAACTCTTAGCTTGTATACAAGGGATTAGTGTTCTCACTGTACTTATATGGAGGAGCTGGCCTATAATGTTAAAGAAACAAGAGAAGCTTTTGCATGGTTACTTCTACGTAGAATGGAAATCCTGCGGGGCATATCACCATCTTCATTGTTCCAGCTGTCTGACTCAGACTGCTGACTCTCCTTTCTGCAGCCTTCACATTCTGCATATTTCTGTGATCTGTAAAACAGCATTGGTTGAATGGTATTATGGAAGCACCAAAAGCTTTGATAATCTGAACTGTACAAATGTTTTGTTTTTAATCTATTTTTGATCACTTTTAACTTTCTTGAGCAACTCTTTTTAAGATTTAGTATGAACTCTAAGAACATAAATTCAAGGATTGATAGTAACATTTTGTCTGGAGTATTGTTTGCAAATACAGCTAGTGAAAAACACTATTATCTGTATGTGGTATTTTATTTTTTCAAAGAGATAAGAACACACTTTGTATAAAAAGCTGCACAAAAAAATGACTGGAAGTAAAGTTTGTCACAGTTATGGACAATTTTTCATGTATGACATTTTTCAGTTGTTAGGCAATCATAGCAAAATAGGCTTTGTGTGTTACAGTTTCCTAAAGTACTTAGAAAATTTCAGAGGACTTCAATATGTTTTAGGTAGAAGATATGCCAGCAATCCAGAATACAACTATAATGTGTGCAGAAGGGGTCAAATATTCCTCTGCTGGCTAACTCTGATGCCCTCAGACCTAGGCTTAAGCATATCACAGTCTTACATTATTCTATCCTATGTATGATCATAATACATAATAGAAATAGAAAAAGGTACACTTAAGAGGGAGAATAAGATAATAAGTAGCAGCTTTGCAAATATCAGTAACCTTTGCAGGCTGTTGTCCTGGGTTCAGCTAGGATAGGGTTAATGTTTACAATCAGCTGTGAGAGGCTGCAGCTGGGAGAGGCCAAAGCCAGGATAAACAACTGAACCAGCCAATGGGATATTCGATACCATACTGGTGTCATGGCCACTATATAATGGGAGGACTGGGCAGGGAAGCAGCTCATGTTTTCAGTGAGTGGCTTCAGCCTGTGCCTGGAGCTCGGACAGGGAGGCTCAGGTACGGGTAGAGCCTTGTGGTTTGTATCACTCGCTTTCTATGTAATCTTATTAGTATTATCATTGCTACTGTTGTATCTTCCCTCTGAGCTGTTCTATTAAACTGTCCATATCTCAACTCATGGGGTTTTCACCTTTTACTTTCTCCCAATTCTCTTCCCACAAAACCAGGGAGAGAAGGGGAGGGGAGCAGTGGTCCAGCTGTGTGGTGTTTAGTTGCCAGCTGAGGTTAACCCACAACAGCAGTGTACGTTCAAGTTACACAAAGCTTTTGCATGTGAAAAATAGAAATACCAAGAAAAACTGATAGTAAAAACTTTAGATTACAGGACAGGGGCAGGAAAGCCATCCTATTTGCAAAACCACCAGAAAACATACTTGTTATCCCTATATATCAGATAACATTGTATTAACCATAGATGCTTTTATGGATCTTGGACACAGAGCAAGGTAATTTAATAGTAATCACATCTGATTAACTTGTATATCACAAGATAATATTTTATAAGCAATGAGTTAATAGCAAGTGGCACTGAGCCTATGTTCACATGGATGTTCTTGCTTGCAGAAGCCCTCAAAGCTTCTTTCAAAATTAATTGCTGCAAGCAGGTAAGTTAGGGAAGACTTTCAACCCTAATTGATTGGCCAAGCATAGTTCTTACAAAATATTGGTTTTAATATAAATGGAGAAAGAGACTAAATATTTACAAGTGATAAAGAAAATAATGTTTCATATTTTCTGCATCATTGTAATAGACAAAACTGCCTATGCGTTCTCAATAATCCATTATGCTTTGACTTCCCACTGTACTGTAGATTTAAAATTTGAAGTAAAATTCTTCTTTTGTACTATGTACTTGCTTTGGAGTAATATCCTCAAATTCTATTGATTGTCAGGTATCTGGAGTTCAACATCTGTAACACTACAGCCATAGCAGCACAGAGTCCAGCTCATGCTGCAAGACCAGCTTGGAAAGCTTAGTAAAACCCACAGGGACCCTGCCCACACCAATACAATAGTGCTACTGCTGTTCTCTCTCCTCAGCTAGAGGCTAAAGCTATCTTAGGCATGTCTACATGAGCTGTTACACCTAGAAGCTTCTATTTAATTTGTCTTCCTAGTTGTGTGGAAGCTGTTTAGCAACTCTTACTGCAGATGGAGCTGCATTCCAACAGAACTGTATTTCTACCATTCAGGACACGAGTGCATTTGCTTACCATATTAGGACAGCTCTGGAAATATAAGAATAAATATAACTATTTATACTGTTTATTTTAATAGTTTTACTGCTTTTGAAATACTTACCCATCTGAAATGTTACTGATTATATCCTTATAATCTTGTCCAGCCAGCAGATGGGAATTGTGTATACTTTCTATATCCTGCAGGTTTAAAATAAGAAAAAGCTGTGAAAAATCAGTACACAGAAACACTGAGAATATAGTTACTTTCATCAGGATTCTTTCTTACATCTAACCGAAATGTGTTCTTCACTGAAGAAGGAAAGGGAAAATAGAATAATTTCTACTTTCAGATGAAAGGATGTAACTTTTATTCAGCATTGCTGTACCTACTAGGAGTAAAAAGCCACATCAGCTATATTTGTGAGTTTCATAACAATATAGTCTTCAGATTTCTCTGCAACTTAAATGCATGACTAAACTTTGAAAAGGAATGTGTTAGTTATATCCTCTCTGATCTTGTAAAGAAAATGCAATCACAGGAATCATGAGTCACACTATACCCTTTACCTCCCAACCCTTAGCAGCAGAATGCACCAGTGTCTGAGACAGAGATTGTTGGTAATAATTTCCTTTTTTTGTTATCAGACACAACCATGCCAGCTGTTAGCAGGGTGAAGCTGCCCTGCTGAAAAAACACTCCACTACCAGAGAAGGCAGACCCTTGATCACCCTCCATATGCAGTACAAGCAGTAGTATTGGCTGGTTTTCCATCCTAGAGAATAACCGGGTTCTGCATTTAATAATGACACAGGACATCTGCCATTAGTATGTGGAAGTGGCTCCTTCTCAATTTTAATACTTGGTAGATAATTATATTTTAGTTTAGACGGTGTTTCTTCTTCTTTCCCTGCTTAATATTCTGGATGTACTCAGAAACCACCCTGGCATGTTGCACGGTATAAAGTACTGAATGCCCAACAGAATCTTAACAGTAGCTGCCACTTAAACATTATTTTCTTACTATTGTGGTTGTATTTTCCCATTAGAATAGGGGAATCCATGGCTGCTTATTTAACCATGAATTCATTTACCCAGTTTCTGCACCTACTGACTACACTGATTGGAGAATGTTAAATAATTTATTTTTTTTTTGTATTTGCCAAGGAAAGGTATTTTACCACTGCTTTTTCGCATCTGTTTTTTTCAGTAGCTTGTCATTTTCAAAGTCTACATCTTTGGAGTAGATGGCAGCTGTGCTCTATGAAGTGAAGCATAAATAACTTTTGTTCATAGGTGACAGCTAAATGCTATACATTTCACCAATCTGTAACAGTTTAGTTCCAACACCCATTCCAACAGGGTACTTAAAACTTCCTCAAATAAATTCATATTCAAGGTTTTTTCAGCTTATTCATGTCAAGGATTTCTTCCTTTTTTTTTTTTTTTCTAGTTTGATTATATTGATTGAGGCAGGGTTTGGTTTTTTTTATTTGCTCTGGAGGCTAAGAAGACCTACATTTCTCACATTTTCTGGGAGAGGTTTTACAGTTATAAACTTAGAAAGAGTAGATGTTGTAAAATTTGATGTGCAATGTCTCACAGAACTTACTAAGATTCAAAAACATGACCATGTTTGAAGATGTTTGGTGCCTTGGAGTTATGAATTGTCAGTGGAAGACTGTTGAATAGAAATCTTTTAACGTATATTATTTTAAAGTACTGAAAGAATGGTAAAATTATTAAATAATTCATTCCAGTATTATAAAGTACCAGAACTAGACTTGTATACGCAACCTTCCTTTCCCTGCCCTTTTAGCATATATAACAAATCACATGTCCTTATCTCAGTGGAATCCTCTGACTCATTCAAATGTTAGCAGTTCTAGTCATTGCAGCACACTTAACCTCACATTAATCTTTTTTCATTAAGAAGGTGTGGTTCTTCCCTGCACTACAGGAAACCCGTTTTGCAAATAAACACATAGGTACATTGCTTGGTAACTTCTAGTAGTCTGATTCAGGTTTTTACCTTGGCGCACATCTGGCTGGATTCTTCCTTGAAAGTGAAAATAGGCTGAGCTCGCAGACTACCCTCAGCGCCATCTGAACACCAGAAAACAAAATCTAAGTAAAATGCCTATAAAATACGAAAATATAGATCCATTTCTTCCATGCCATCTGCATCAGAGGACTTTGATCATGGAAAAGGCACTGAGATATGGTACCAGAAGCTGGCATGGAATATCTCTGTCATGGATGCTCTGAAAGGGTTAGTATAGCACAAATGCCATATATCACCACTGAAGAAGCCAGCGTAATTCAAGTTGCCAGAAGATACACAAAAGTAGACCCCTGTATCAATAGCAGCTATAAAAAAATCTAAACCAGAATTTAAATCTGCTCTCCCTACCCCAGCACATTCCTTTGCAGAGCTAATAGACAAATACCATAGCTTAACTTTGATGCCAGTGCTTCTATAATGTGCATCCAGCTCATTAACATGTCCAACACAAGAAGGACATGAACCTGTTGGAGTGTTTCCAGAGGAGGGCCATGAAAATTATCAGAGGGCTGGAGCACCTCTCCTTTGAAGACAGGCTGAGAGAGTTGGGGCTGTTCAGCCTGGATAAGATAAGGCTCCGGAGGGACCTTATAGTGACCTTCCAGTACTTGAAAGGGGCCTATAAGAAGGCAAGGGAAGATCTGTTCACAAGGCTTTGTAGTGACAGGATAAGGGGTAATGGTTTTAACCTAGAAAAGGGTAGCTTTAGGTTGGACATTAGGAAAAAACTCTTTAGTATGAGGGTGGTTGATCACTGGAACAGGTTGCCCAGAGAGGTGGTGGAGGCCCCATCCCTGGAATCATTCAAGGTCAGGCTTGATGGGACTCTGAGCAACCTGACCTAGTTGGAGATGTCCCTGCTTAATGTAGGGGGGTTGGACTAGATGACCTCTAAAGGTTGTTTGCAACCCAATACGTTCTATGATTCTATAATACTATTGGGAACGGGCAAATACCATAGCTTAACTTTGATGCCAGTTCGTCTATAATACTATTGGGGTTTGCTGGTCCAGGAAAACAGTTAGAACTTTCTTGCAACTGTAATTCAGCAATGTCAGGTAAGATGCAAATAAACGTCTCCATAGCTGGTTCCTTGATTTTGCAGAGCTAGAGAAAAGGCTAGTCTTACTGAAGTAACTATTTCCACAGCCCTTAACAAAGCAAGAGCTTCAATCAGCCTTTCTATAACTGCCTGTCCTTCCCTTTTTTTCTTGCACCATTAACCCCCCAGATTAAACTAGAATAGAGATGTGGCAGTGAATATCTTCCTTCCAGGCTGGTGCTGAGCATAGGTTTCTCATCACACATGGTAGCTTCCAGTAAGGGAAGGAGTGTCCAGGGCTTATGACACAGTCTAGGAGTTCAAGAGGATTAGGTTCAGTGTAATAGATACTGAAAAAATTGAGATCCTTGAACCCTAGGGGCAGCTGCTGCCTTAAAGCAGATGTGCCTTCAATACCAATGCAGGTAAGTTTGCATCATTAAAGCTGACTAGGTGAATAAATGTTTGTTGTAAAATATGCCCAAAGCCCACAGTCAGCTCTACGTCTCTTCCTAGTCAGCTGGGGAGAAAGTAAATAGCAATGGCAGTGGCTTCCTGCCTGAGATTTGAAACAAAGCCTCCAATTTATAATCAGCAGGCCAGAAGGTAGATTAAGGAAGATTTTCTATATTCTTCCAACTGAAGCTTCTCCACGTTATAGGAAACATTTCAGTGTCCAAAGAAATAGAAAGTTGAGGAATATAAACCCATAATCTATGGGTAATAGTATATTCTTGCTCCCACTTCCAACTTTAATACTTAAATTTTGAGTATTCAAATGCAGAGCCTGCAGCATTAAGCAAGTTTCTTCCATTAGAGTTAGTCAGTTCTCTAAGTACTGCCCTTTTGAGGTGGGCGTGCTCTCAAATTAATAGCAATCAACTTGAGAGCAGAGGCTTCTGGATTTGAACATGAACAAACATAGAAGGGAGCGGAGCTGTCTACCAGGCAAATCAGGAGGTGTAGTGCTTCCAAGATTAGATAAGGAGTGCTGGGATGTGAAATTTGTGGGAAATGTACTTTAGCAACTGTGTCAATAGTTGGCTGTGATTCCATAAGTGAATTGTATAAAATTGGGTAAAATCAGATCAGGAACTTTCACGAGTTAAAAACATAAGCTGAGTTAAAGCATTTTTGCAGCTTTGCTTCTGCTATTCCTTGACTTAAAAATCACACTTGGGTATTCCTTCCACGTGGTCCTATGTCTTGAGTAGCTTAGCCAGATCTGCAGATTGGGGTGAAAAATATGTTTGTATCTATAGCTATGAAGGAGGACTAACTGTAAAGTTAGTAATATTGAATTATTTTGCTAATAGGAAAGCTGAATTCAGGAAACAGATAATCCCATTTTTATATATACTGACTGGATGTAGCTGCTTACCAGGCTCTGCTTTTGTGTTTGGCGGGGAAGGTATACTGTTGCTTTGGTTGCCTGAATAAGCCCAATGCAGAGCTGTGCTTCGGCAGACAGTGAGTTGAACAGTGCCTTGAGCCTTGCGTAGCAAATCTATAACTGTTTGGCGTGGCAGACCAGATACAACAGTCTCATTCACCTGAAAAATACAATGGTATGTACTTCCAGATTCCTGTAACAGAACACTTTCTAAAATCACCTATTTCAGCACTGAGCAATCTTTATATAACTTCTTTGCACTTCATGTGTCCTTATCCTCTCTTTGCTTATTTATGTCATGATTGCCTGCAGTATACCACAAAAGTATAGTCTGCATCTCTTCTGAGACACGAAGAGACCATTGTTTCTCCCACTTATCAGATGGAAGATGGAAGTGAGATGGAAGTAAATGAAAAATAGAAAAGCAAACAAAAATATTGAAACTCCTGGAGTTGGAAGAAAAAATAATTTGTGGTTAAAGAAAAAGATATTTGTGTTGCAAGGTGATGAAGACAGTAAGATTTTAAATGAATATTTAAAATATCTATTTCCACTGATTTTTACTTGTCTTGATAATACTTAACTGGCACCAATGATAGGTTCCTCCCAGTATCCTCATGGTTACCTGTTCTATACACACTTTGGTCAATTAACTCTTGTGTCCCTGATTTTTTTCATGTGTAACCCTTACTAGGCACAGTTACACTATGGAGTAGTTGCACTTTGCCCTTTGCCCTGCTATTCTGGGTCTGCTTCTTTGCTGGGTTGCCCAGCAGCCACCTCCATGTGTAGAGAGACCCAGTCACACATAAGCTGAACTTTAGGTGAGGGATGTGGGGGCTCAGAACAGCCTTCTGACCCCCAGGAGCCAAGGGACACCGTCTTCTACATGTTACTGTGCCAAGCAGCCTTACATTTCCAATCTGCACAAAGTTTATACTAAGCTGAATGCCCCTTATAGAGTAACTAGAGAAAATGTAGTCAAAACAATAAAGAAGAAGCATTACCTTAAGTAGGATGTCACCAACTTGAAGCCTCCCATCTAGATCTGCAATGCTGTCTGGGCTGATGGCTTTTATTAAGATAGCCCTGCCATTTCTTCCACCTACCAGTGCAAATCCAAGGCTTCCATTTTCTGCTTTTTCCAATTCAATCTTAATAATGAAGTCCTACAATAGAAAAGGATGCTGTGTAAAGTGGACTTTATTCAGGGCTGTGTTTTGTTTGCAATCCCATTATGCTTTGCTGTCCTCACTGGTCAATTATAGACATATCTTTCTCCTGAATAGGTGTAAGGTGTATAGAGCATCCAGTGACTAGCATAGCAGCTGCATGTATGTATCAGAATGAAAATAGCACCTACGTTTTTCCATAATCTCTTGTAATATTTGCTGGAGGGGAAAATAACCTCTGAAGTGCAAGGAAATGTACTTTTGTAATCTGTTTACAATACATCACCTTCATTGACAAATAAGCCACTCTAATCTCCATCATGACAGTAATGCAGAATATACTCCACCCTTTTATTGTTCTATAATGAAAATTTTAAACTTGCAACCGCAGCACACCTATCTGTTTGGCTTTAGCACTTCACTCAGTTTTAAAATCAGCTGCTTTTTTATGGTCAATTATTACATCAGAAATAGCAGCAACCTAGGACCATTTATGACTTGCAACATGACTAGTTCCAATGTTGCAAATATCATCCTCAGAAATTATTTTATCAATTTGAAGAGATAAACCATCATGGATTAAATGGTGTGGAAGCAGCAGTAATAGCGATAAGTTAATCAGAAGTGAGAATCTTGTTCCAATTTTTCTATCAGGCTGGAGGTCTAATTTTAACAAGAGGGAGCCTTTTTTTGCAAACCACAATCACGGGAAAACTAGTAAATGCATTCCCATGAAATATCAGTCCCAATGTGGATAATTTCAATTACGGGTAACGTTATTTTCCACATTTGCACAAACAGAAGTGATGTTGTAGGATGTTGTAAGAATTTTGAAGATTTGTATGTTGAGCATGGAAATTACTTCTTTTCTCAAGGAACACAACTGTGTATTTTAGGAATTAATAATTTTTAAAATGGCATTACTCTTGCCAAATTCAAACTGTTATGTTTATGTCAGTGCTACTTAATATTCCAAAGGTTTGGAGTAATTTTCCCTCTTGTAAAATGGCTGGAGAATTTCAGAATGAAACGTATTAATTTCAGGTTCAAAAATTGTTGTGGAAATGCTTCACAATTACAATGACACTAATTTTCCCCAGAATCCCATGTTGTTACATTCTGTACCTTTTTCCTATGCTACTTTCTTTCTCAACTAAGGATTAATTTTGTAAACTGTTAGGAGTACCATGAAGACCTAATGGAGGGGCTACATCATATGAGCTGTGCTTGTATTACCTGGCTGTTAAAATAGTGAAATGATACACTGAAAAACAGCAATAGAAGAGTCTGACCCCAGGAATTACTCAGTGCATTGTAGTCACTGCACTGCAGCAGTGACTGCAGTCACTGAATAGCTGCAGCAATTCAGCACTTCACAGGACACTCTCCAAATGCATTATATTCACATCTTGAAAGAAATGGGAGAGGAATCAGATACATTAAATACCACTATTGAAAAAACCTTATTTGGTACAGCTCACTTCACAGACCATCTCACACTTGGTAAAATTGTCATTTACCTTACATTCTGGAGAATCAGGAGTGTTTTGCTGAGTACCACAGTTTATTTCCTCCAAATGTTTCTCTGTGAAAAAGCAGCAACAATTTTTACACATTTGTACTGGTAAGATGTTCTACAGTATAACACTCAAAATTGTATTCAGAGACATAATAAAACATTTTATATTTGATATGTAAAATACAAAAAAAATCCCGTGAAATTATGTGGGCTTACACTCCTGAACTGTGAAATGAGCCTTATGCTGATCATCCCTGTAGAATTCTTACCTCCAGTGAGCAGGTTCTAAAACAAACTTTAAAAGCTGCATGTTACAGGGTCAGAGACACCAGATGGACAACAGGCAATGTATAAATGTTCTCTGAAACTCTGAGGGAGGCAGTTTTGTTTATGAAAAATTAATCTTTCCCAGGTGTTGCCAGTACCACCTGCAGACTTCTTTTCCTTCAAAGAGAGGGCACAAAATTTTATAAACCCTAATTGAAAAATATGTAGTTCCTTACCATGTTGATGCAGCAGATGCTGTTCTTGGGAATTCAAGTTTTCATTTGAGAAAGAAATATTTACTTTCTCTGTCTCAGCAGGTGGCCCTAAAAGCACACATGTAGGTTTGTTCTGACAGATCTCTTGCTAACCTTCATATACACAGGGGAATGTAAACTCTGTGCTTAGAACATTAAACAAAGCATCAATATCCAATACTGATACTATATGAGGCAGTTTGAGACACTACTGCATGATGAAGCTTGCCAGTTTGCACTATTTGATATAAATATTTCTGTCATGAATTGCAGAGACATTGCATCCCAGTCGTTGCTATCTTTAAAATTGTAACAACAATCAGGGATCAGACTGACTTGTTCTAGACACGTGGCAATGATCAGGCAGAGGAAGAAGCAGGGTATGTTAGTGTCTGCAGAGACTGATACATTAGAAGGCAACGTGCATTTCTTTTCATTCCCACGTCCACCCACCAACCCTCAGTTTTGGGGTTTTGTTCTATCATACCTTGGTGATCTTAGTTGTCTTCCACAAAGTACTTGTAATGTAAGAATTCTAGAAAATTATGAGTGTTCCACTGGTTTTTGGGTTGTTTTTTTTGGGTTGGTGGGTTGGTCTGTTTGTTTGTTTTTAAAAAAAGCTTCATGTTGCATTTGCAATTTTAGTATTTTTGTAACTAAGAGAGTCTAGAAAATGAACATTTGCTTCCTTAATGACAAATTATTATATGATTACCTATAAATCTATCAGACATGATAGCAAACAGAACACCAAATAACTATAGATTATTGTTATAAGTGCCTTATAAAAAGGGAAGAATCTTGTTTTGTAAAAGAAGCAGGTAACTGTACCATTGTAGAGTTCCTAAAGCTGTAAAAGAGAGATGGATCAGATATAGTAATCTACTTTGAAGGTGTATGGAGAATTTTTGGAATCTGCAAAGATCATGGAGCAAGGATGTGCAATCAAGATCCTACCAGGATATGCGTGTACCATGCTTTAGTTATACCACAGTAACTGGTGTACACATAACTTTTTCTATGTTTTGTAGTAAATTCAAAGCAGCTTGTTCTTCAGTAAGTGAAATCAGCTGCTTCAATTCACAAAAACAAACTCATGGCTAGTTGTTGTAGAGGAGGAAATCTGTAACTAGCTTGACTTGGAATAATTTCTTCAGGTAGCCATAGGCCAGTAATCAGATGAGTGTAAGCATATGAGAACTTCTGGTCCAGGGTTACTTTTCATGAGAAAAAGGTGTTGGGTTTTTTGCATGATTAAAACAATTTCAGATATCCTGTCAGGTAAATGAAACTGTGGGTGAGGCCTGACTTATCACTGCAGCCAAATGTACACCGGAAAGCATTACTTGCAGCTAAGACACTTCCTACACAGTGATGTAGATGTGATGCCTCTTTCCACATAATGGTGCAGAAGAAACCTCTGCTTGCTGAGACTCCTTCTACTGCTAGAGCAATTCTGGTCAAGTCTTTCGTAGTAAAGATGATTACTGAAGTTTTATGTCAGTTACAGTATTAAATATCATCCCCTGATAGGAATGCTTTTATATCAACTCAGGGATATTGACTCTGCCTGTTTCTGATTTTCTGATTTTTTGATAACAGTTTAAAAAATTGGTCTAGATGATGAAGTAGTGCCTTATCTTAAATACTGGCCCAAAAATTGCTGGAAAACCCCTTGGAGGATAGTTTCAATCAAAATAGATATCAAAATATGACCAGATAAAATTCCCATTTAATAACAACAAATTAAAAAAATAGAGACTGACTATACAAATTATTTTTATTTTTTTTTACAGAGAACTATACATCTTATTTCTATCTTTAAAGAGCTACCAAATTTTCTTCAGACCCTTAGAATGGCCATAACAGAAATACTGAATGCCACATTACAATCAGTTAACAACTTTTGAAATGCAAGTAATCAATACCTTATGATTATTTCCAAAATCAGAAGCAAGTTTTGAATTATAAACCAAAAATATTAGCCTTACTTACTATTTTCCTGCTCTATAGGAACCACTGGATTGCCATTTCTGGGGGCAGAAAAAGTGAAATGTGTGAGCCATTAAGAGCTGCATGCTTTGTGAAGCACATACGAAAAATATTTTTAGAAAGTCAGTTGTCTAAATTGTAGTTGTACTTCTATGATTTTGTTAATGCTGCTTTCCTAAAGAGCATTTATATCAGTATATAAAATATTTGACTGTATTTAACAACAGTGAAACATTTTATTTAAATGGGTTGGGGAAATAAAGAACATGTTAAACCATCTGTCCCGATTCAGATTCAGTTCTCCCTCTAAGTGGGAATGATCTTTTCTCATTTCCTTTACCCTGTTTCTGTTTGTCTCCTTAGATTGTAAATTCTTACTGTGAGGGTATGTTGCCTACTAACTGCTTGTACAGCAAGAAGTATACTGAGGCTGCAGTTTCTTCATCTGCTAGACCAGTGCAAGTTGATAAAACATTGATAAAAGTTTGAACTACATTAAGACAGCTGTGACAGACATACTATTGCTCACTCTGGTTATGTAACTTAATTATGCGTATGCTTTTGGGTTACAATTTTACTTTTCCTCTGAGATCTTTGGAAACTATTTCTGTATCGGTCCAGGACCTCTGCTGGTGCTATATCAAACTATAGAACACAGTAACTCTAAAAAGCAGCCAAGAACTGATGAGGGAAATTCTTAACTGCAGATTATTGATCAAGCTTGGAATGACTTTTTGTTACATGCTGCATGTTAAGTGCTGCAATTTTTATACTGTTCTAAAATGTTTGGTTGTTGGAAGTAACTCAGAGAATCCCATCAGAAGTAGTTTCTTGCCTGTAGTTGTGATTCTGAGATGGTATGGAGAAGGTTGGCACTAGTGATGGAAATATAAAGCTTTTTCCCTAAAGAACAGGATATCTGAAAATGGTGGCCAGCCTCACAGTTAAAGGATTTGCATTTGTGTTTGGATGTTGAAGTTTGAAGAGTTCTCATTTGTGTTGTATGAGTCTACTTGCACTCACTGTATTAGCTGTAATTACAAGGTGTTAGGTTATCTTATGGATGTTATGTATCAGGTTGCAATGTTCAGACCTTTGAAGTAAATAATTTTTCTTGTAGTTTGTCTTGGTTTTATTGTTTGACTTGTTGATGTAAAATTTAGACACCTGCTTCAACACTAGGATTCAGATTGAGCATGCTCAGATTTACCTTGTGGCTTTGATTTGGACATTGTGGGTGGCAGCTTCACACGCTCTCACTGCATCATCCAGGCTAATGCCCTCAGTCCACAGTCCACAGATGTAAACAATCTGATCTCGTGGCTGCAGACTGCCTTCCACACTGGCAGGAGAGCCAGGCACTATGTCTAGCACATAAATACCTTGTAACTTGCTTCCAGCTCCTCCTGTCAGCTTCAAGCCTAGAATAATGCAGAGAAAGCATCTTTTGTGGCAGCGTGTTTTGAATTTCACTGTCAGTGACATACAGCCTAATGGAATAGATGTGGGTCGTTGGAAGATGGGTTGAACAAATCACTGATGTTATAAATAACAGCCTTGCTCCAGTGAGAAGGGGTATAAGAGCTGGACTTGGAGAGTGAAATGCAATTAGATGTTTAAAAAGTCTGGAAAAAATTAAATTATATTGTCCATCTCTATGCTTCAACTATCCAATAGGGCTTTATTTCACCTTATGTTGAATAGTCATTTAAATAAGACACTTAGCTGCATAGCAGTAACTTGCTCATTCCCAGAGTGCTTAAGTGCCTTGCGGCAATGCTTGGAGTGGCATAGGGAACGGAGGCAGACAACGACTAAGGAGGTACCTATACAGTGCAGAACTGAGTTGTGCAATGATATTCAAGCAATCTTCGAACAAGATATTTTCTGAAATGGCAACAGGGTGCTACACCTGAGCAAATATAGCTATACTCTCTCTTGAATCTACAGTTTTGTGTGAAGTACTCACCACATTCTGCAGAGAATCACTTGTATTACACAATGTAGTTAAAGCCTTGTGTCTGTGGTGAATCAAGGATTTGACTGGAGATCTTTTAAATGGCAAACTATTGCCTTAACCAGTGGCTCATCCTTCTCAAACTTTGCCTTTTTTTTTTCCCCCTCTAAATAGATCTTTATGTATCTCAGTAGGTAGTGGACATTACTACCAACAACTCCTGTGTATCAGTAGCATAAAAATATGAGACTGGAGATCTGCCAGAAACTTCACCTGATACTATGATAATACAAAGATCATTTTTCCAACTATCTTCATTGGTCTAACCAGACATATTAGTCTTCCTTTTAAGGCCTTGCCCAAAATAAAGCTTTCTGTTCCTTGGTCATGGGTTATGGAGGAGAGCATAAAATTGTCAAGTTCACTCAGGATCATATTGATCGAAGACTACAGTTGCTTATGATTATTTTCGGACTGCTGTAATCCCTGTCCAAAATAGCATGCATAGTATTTACTACACACCTAGCTGTCCATTGGCACCTTTTGTGAGAGTAATTTCAGGAATCTCATCTGGCCTAATAGAGGGACGCGGATCACTGTCAGCTCGACCAACCACAAGGTGCAGATCAGGAGGAGAGCTTTGCAGTAAAGTCAGGGCTTCTTTGCATGGTAAAGATGTGACATCAATTCCATTCACCTAAATGACAAACCAGTAAATGATGTCATAGATCTCATTGACCATCATGTACTCCTCCCTCCACTCTGAATTTCGCATATGAACTTGTTTAAGTTTTCACTTTCATGTTACTGCTTTGCTGTAGCATTTATGTCAGTGAATGCAACAGTTAAGATCACAATACGATTTCTTTTTTGAACTGTTATTTTTCTGAATATGGAGCTTTCAGAAAAAATAGCTTTTTTCTTGAAACTCAAGGTCTTGTAGCAAAAAATAAGGAAGACAGTCTAATGCAACAAATTGAAGATGAACTAGGCTAAACACATGCTTTATTCATACGTTACAGAGGACTTAACTCCTGCAACCTATGTACATCACCTATCTTATTACATTAATTCTGTTTATGTCATTTAATCAGGAAGACATTTAATGTCTCTGTTGTCTTGCATTGCTACTTATTTGCCTTGTCATACAATCTATTCAGTCTGAAATTTGTCCTACTATCCTACTAAAGTCAGCAGAATTACATTTATTATACGATTCATTTGCACTTGCATGCCTAAATGTGTGATAAACAGGACCCTACAAAAGGAAAAACACTGAAGCTAAATGGCATTGATCTGCAAATATTTTGTCCTCTGTATAAATTCAAATAATTACTATACCATAATGATTCTGTCTCCCCTTCTTAGTCTTCCATCAGACAGGGCAGGCTCATTCAAGATTTCATCAACATACAGGCAGGTGTCCACTTTGTTAAGAACTACAGAGAAGCCATAACCATTGTTCTCTGACTTTGTCAAAGTCACAAAGATCTCCATTTCCTATTAAAATAAGCACAAGATACATCTGATGTAGGCTATTCTGTTGCTTCATTAACTTCTTCCATTATGTTTTACATACAGCTAGGAATCAGATCCTCAGATAGTATAAATAAGGGTATACATAAGGGTTCTCTGGTCTGTCACTGCCTTATTCCAGAATTTATTCTATGTCTTTTTACCTAGTGTTGCTTCATGGTGATTGATTGATAGGGTCTAACAAGGCAGAGAATGCCATCAGGGATGGGAATTTTGGCATTTGAAATGTGTAAAGAAAAACTTGGAGTCCTCTGAGCTGACAAGCACAATAGTAGAATTTGGAGATTACTGTTGTTACTGTTGTCACTGTCCCACTGGAAGGCTGGAGATAAATTTTGTCCTCAGTGCTCTCAAATTAGTAGGATTTCAGAGCTCATTAGTGTCAGCAGAAATGCAAGAGGTTCAGCATTTGGCAGCACTAAGCCTCATATTTTGAATAATAATTAGCACAAGAATCATACTTTCTTATCAGGACATTACAGTAGTATCACTGTAACAGAGTGATTTTCCACATGAGTTTAAAACATGACAAAAAAACCAAGTAGCTGACTCCAATTAATTTTAGAGGCTACTAGAGGGCTTTTAGGCCTTTGTATGCTTGGAATAGTACTGCAGAATGCTGGCAACGTAAAGAAATAGTAAGATGGCAAGAGCAAGGAGATGGCCTTAAGGCAAATGGTAAAGAATTCTGGAGAACTGGGCCTAGTAGAAGGTCTGCTTTACTTGAAGATTGTGGACATTAAGGCAAGTTAAAAAAAGCCATGCAGAACTAGCATAGATAATGATTTAAAATTTATGTTTAAGAATGTTGCATTTGTAAAGTTTTTTCTTTTCCCTTGTATTCTACCTGTTAATAGCATGGTGCCTAGCACATACCTTAGTGCAATCTTCCTTTTCTTCCTTCTCTTCCTCTAGTTCTTCCAAGTCTTCCCATTCATTGTCACTGTCATGTGTCTCTCTAGCAGGCAGGGATGATGAGAAGGGACCACAAACACATGGTTGTGGGGTTGCCGTGGTTGTGGAGAGCATCTCGGAGCTTCCTCCTCGTGAAAGTGAGGTCACAGACATTGAGCTGATAGTGAGATATTCTTCATCAATAGGGGTTAGAGAGGGAGTTTCAGGCATACATTTTGTGTTTGATAGGTCATCATCACTCTTATTAAATATGTGGCTGTAAAAAAAGAAGATTGCAGTGCTGCAGTTTTCTACCATACTCTTTATTAGATGGCCACCGAAAAGTCTACTATGTATACATGACCTTATTTTAATTTTAACTGAAGTACTAGTTATGGTATTAAATTGCTGTCTGTGTCCTCTAGTGTCACTATGAAAATAAGTAAGTAAAGCTAATTAAAAGATTAAAAAGCTTTCAGAATTAATAAACAGCCTTTGCAAAATCTTAGTTTCTACATAAAAATACGAAAGCTGGCAGTTAAAGGCCTCTAGGAGACCTTTAAGTTGTCTTTCCACCAGTCCTTTCTGTTCTGATAATTTATATTCTTTTGCACTGGAAAAGATGATTAAAATAGAATGGATCATCTGCTCTATGCCAGTGTCTGGTATATCCAAAAGAGTGTAAAAGGAGGCTGAGTCCATTTGCACTGTATTTTATTGTGTAACTTCTCTGGCTCAGGGAAATTTTTTCACTCCTCGGCTATAGTTTGTCTTCTGAAAAGATTTTAATTTAAAAGATCATACAATAAGAAAGAAAATTTTGGTGCCTAGTTAAGTCAAGTCTGAGAAAATTAAAAGATTATATAAAAAATAAGAAAGTCTTTGGTTCCTGTTTAAGTCACAATAGTCTGTCCACTGATTTCAAAGTGCAGCAGCTTTAGCTGAATGGCACAAATTATTACAGTAGTGCAGTACTTGTACAACTGTTCTGCAATGCAGACTTACCCAAAATTCCAATAAGATGAGAGTAAATAGAAACAGCAGATTAGGATAGTCAGAATAAGACAGTAAAACAGAATCTTCAGTAATCAGCGGTGATTAGGAGCAGATAGCAATGTAATTAAACCTAAACAATTCACTTTTAAAAGTCTAGGAGCCAAAGGAAGGGCTGCAGAGCAGATTTCAGTATTCCTTACCTTTTGGCCCATCTAAATTCACATGGTGAATAGCAGTTCTGCTTCATTTCTTCCTCTAGAGACTGGAAGACTTCAGAACTGGCAACTTCTTGATGAAACTTCCAAAGATGCTTATAGAAACCTTCCCTGGAAGACATAATTTTCTGTATGGGCTTCTCTTGAAACTCAGCTTCCTGCTCTTCGTAAGTTGAGCTGTCCTCTTCAGGAGGCTCACTGAAATCTGCTGCCACTGGAGAATCAAGGCAGTCTTCAAGGTCTGGAGAGGTGCTACCTCCATCACTGGTAGACTGATCCACACTATTTCCTACCTCTGTAGTGCCTGGCATTTCTGCCGCAAACTCCTTAATTGGAGATGGTGCTGGAGTCTATCAAAATAACAGAAAGGTTAGTGTAACTCATTTTTTAATCTCTCATCTTCTTTCCTTTTAGAAGAAAATAATTTGAAGAGGCAATATCAATAAGCATCTGAATGTGAAAATATCAAATAGCTGCAAAGGAGGGAAAAATTGAGTTTCTCTCTCACAAAATAACTGTTTTGTCTTTATGCTTATCTTCCACATTCTTTAGGAGTTCCAGCCAGGGAACTACTACAAAAGGTCACTTTCCCAAGTGAATTCTTTGCTAGAGGTGGCCCCTCTATTTCTTTTCATATCATGTCTCAACTTTCTGTCTCTATTCTCGTCATTATGTAGAAGTGGCTTCCAGATTTGACTATTGTGCAACTGACCATAGAAATCATCCAAGGGCACATTGCAGGAGAGCCACAGAAGCCAGTTTGTTATCTGGAGATGGACCTAACAGTCATTTCTGTCCATGGACAGCTCTTGAAAATCCTGGTGGAACAGGAACCGTGAATGGGCCATAAATGGAGCAAGAGTAATGCAAATGCATGTTCATTGTAAGAGTACTTGTGTATGTGTCCATGAGTTGTGTTCACGAAGCAGTAATAATAATGCTCACACACCTAATGGCACTGTTTTAGTCTCTACAGTCTCTACTGTTTGGGTTTTTTTTCTTTTTTTAATTTTTTTTTCCCCCTGAAGATTCTGCTAACTATCAATAAGAAACTGAATAACTAGCTGAAACCACTCTTTCATTTATTTATGTTTATTAAGAGGTAGCCTGGATAGATAAAGGTCTTTATTTTCCTCTAACTTTTGAGAGTTATGTAGCTGCCTCAAACCCATTAGGTATAACAGCTGCAGCTGATAATATTTGCTGTTTCTGTCTGAGGGCCTAGTAGAGCATTTTTAGAAGCATCACTAGAGGAGCTGCTGGGGTATGTGCTGTTTCGCTCCAATGGCAGTACTACACTTCAAAAGTTGTTGGACTAGGATAAATGTTTCAAATCTGTCAGATTTCTATTATTTTGGTTGCTAAGGAAGAATCAGTTGAGCTCTAGAGGTTGAGATGAAGCTGGGAAGGGAAAGAAATTGAATAGAGAGCATTGGAGAAAAGGGAAGGTTGCCTTGTTCAAGACTGGATAGAAAATGTAGTGTTTTTCCAGGTTTACAGAGGCAAGTTTACTGACAGAAGCTTTGCCTTACCAGGGCACTCTGCTCTATTTCTGGAAGAACACCTTTTGGTGGTCTGCAAAGTAGTAGTGTGACTTCTGGAGGAGCTCCTCTCAACAAGTGCAGGACATCCTAAACAGGAAGAAGGAATATTAGATTTCTTATGGAACACGGTCTATAGTACATGCCATTTTACCAAGTGGGATGGAGACAATTTTCATTCTGAATGTAACATTCCTAGCATTTGTGTCTCTCAGAAGTGTCTGAAGGCCAAAATTCACAAGTGTATGTTTGTCATATAAGTGGACCATAGTTTTTATGTGAATGTGTATTTCAAGTAAAGCCAATTCTGTTCATAAACTTTTGTTCCACAAAAGTTTAAATAAATTCTTTTGCTTTTCTTGAGGAAAACAGGATTTGCAGACAAACTCAATCAAACTGAATGTGGCAGGGACACATCTTCAATCAATTATATCAGCATAGCTCCACAGACTGCCATATTGACATAAGCAAAAGGAGACGTTCTCAAAGTCCCTCCTGGACATAACATCTCTTCAGTGGCATTCAGCTTTTGGCTATAGTGTGAGATGAAATAATTAATCTAGACCAGAAAAAAAAAATGCTATAGGCGAAACACTCTGTCTGTCCCTCTGCACAAGCTGAGTAAAAAGGCTGTACATCAGAGAGCAAGGTAGTGCTGGAAAAAGACAGACTCCAGTTGAGAAAAAAAAAGAAAGGAGTACAATTATAGCACCCCCTCAGATGTCTAGGGCTCACAGCACCTTGTTTTTTCCTCTAGTTATTTAATGATATGAATGACCTCTTAGTGGGAAAATGACATGATTTCTTCATTTTTGTTTGTTACCCAACACATATTGATATACAAAACTCAGGGATTTTTCATGAGGTGAAAAGTTTACAATGAAAAAAATAAATCAACATATAGCTCTTTTTGACCATTTAATTTCTTCATGTGAGTATAGAATTTCTCATTCCAGGTAAAAAAGTTACACTGAATCTACCTCACCTGGTAGAGATTTGAATCTGAAGCATGGTATTTAGCATGGCATTACAAAGCACAAAAGACCACAGGGAAAAAAAGGTTCCAATTATGCATAACAGCAACAAAGATTCCAACTAATTAACAACTGGTGTGCATCTAACAATAGACTTTGTGTATGAGTAGTAGAAAGTTATAAACCAGATAGCAGAAGAAATTATCTGTAAGAATAAGGAAGGAAATTCTTCATAAAAAATCTCATGTAGAAATCAGATTCATTATACACAAATTCTGACTCCCTCTGCTGATAATTAAGTTTAAAAGCGGTTTCATCCCATTGTATTTATTAATATGTTACCCATCTGGAGTTCCAGTGATAGTACTGCCTGGTACCTGATACAAGAGTCCTTGAACAGGTTTCCCATTCACAGCTAAAATGATGTCTCCAACTTCAATTTCACCATTCTCTTCAGCTGGCTGCCCTGGGAACAGTCTTTTGATCCTGACAATAGCTCCTCCAAGGTGTTCACAAGCCTCTCCTTCCATTTGCAGAACACTAAAGCCGAGGCCTCCAGAATTCTTTGTCAATTTGACTTCAAATGTATTATCTGTTCAAAGCAGAGATTGGAAAAAGAGTGGGAGCCATGGCATATGTACCCCCTAAGGACCTGATGAAAATTATACCTCAGTAGACCTTTTCCCTGTATGCTGCATGGGTAGATCTGCTGATACTAATAGCAAAAAGAAGGGTTTACTGTCCCTTTAACTTATGTCAGCCCTTGAAATCGCACAGGCAGAATGGGGAGAACTAGATTCTATTCTACTGTGTGTTCACAGACTTTATGCCATCTGGTACAAGATCATAAAGAGAGAGGCTTTTGTACCCACGTAAAAAGGTATCATTTTCTGACAATCTTCTGCAAGTGTTAGGTAGATCTTACTATTCTGTAGCTGCCTGGTGTTAGTTAGGGTCCTGGGCTAACCCCAATAAGTTAGAGTCAGAGCTACTGCTCTTTTCAGACAAAAACAAGAGACCAGCCTTTTCCCAAATACTGTACTTGCAGCTGAACCTCATTCTGCTAGGGGCAATGTAGAGGAGTAACTGCCCCATGGGAAAGTATGGTTCAGACTTAGTGTTTATGAGACAGCCTTACAATAAAAGATACAGCATTTGTTTGTTGGCTAAATTTAGTGAATGTGATCTCTGAATCTTCTGCTTTTAAAAAATGAAGTGATGGCAGTCTCCGGTCCTGGTTCTGGGGCAGCAGTTTGCTTTAGCTTCACCACTGACACAGCATCAGCAGCTGTGCTGGTGGTGCTCTCTTTAGATAACAGACTGGTAACATCAACACAGCTATTTCCTGCCCAAGAGTGCTATAGACTATGGACAGGGACATACTCTGCCAGCTCATGAAGGCTGAGAGATACAGTATTTATGCCTAGGGCAAATTCATTTGTATCTACCAACTGTAACTCTAAGTATACCAGAAATATTTTGTTCAGAATTGATTTTTGATAATGCCATTAATATTGCACATTATATTCAGTATACAGTTTTTCATAGAAATTCATAGTTCTTCACAGAAATTTCATAGAATTATTTTCATTCATTCCTTTCTCACACACTGTAAGAATTCACCCTGAGTTCCTTTTTTATCGCTCACCATCTGTCAAAAAGCAGTAGTCCATGGTACCATCTGTGAAAGCTGTTGCCACAGAAACAACTGCACATTGGTCCTCTTTTCTGTCATTAGAAGTCGGGCTTAGCTCTGCCAGTTGGTAGTTCCCCCTTTCTAGAACCAGCTTGGCAATCTAAAATGATGATGAACAGGTTCCAGTTACATAACACACAGCGAGCTCTAAGTCTTTTTGCTTTTCTTTATAGGTAAATGGTGTTGGATGGGGTGTGGGTAAAGTTTCTTTTGGCCCAGCTTTGCTACTGTGCTTCACACTAAGTGCAGTTTATTTTAATGGGTACCTTATTGAGTACCTATTGAGCTCTGCTGTTGTACAAACCTGGCCAGATTTCTTAAGGTGTTCTACAGCCTGTTTGTGGGTGATGCCACAGAGGCTGATGCCATCTACTTCCAGCAGACGATCACCTGAGGTAAAAGAAAAAAAACAAACAAAAAAGATCAAGTTGTTTTGATGTTCAGGTTCAATGGGTGTAAACTTTAAGGCTACCCATGTTGCAATAGATCGTCATGCTTATGTATGTCATATTGTCTTACTTTGGATGAAAGAAATACTGCTTGTTGTATAGCACTTAAAACATATTAGGGTGTTCTGTAAGTAAATGCAACGATAGTATCCAGTTATCACAGCAACACTAGAAGTAGATATCAGCCACTAGACTGATGTGCAGCTACAGAGAGTAACTGTACAGTGTTTGTATGAGGGTCTTGGTTTTTACGAGGGATATCTACGTGTAGTACAGGGACAGGCTGAAGAATGATGGACTGCTTATTATGTTTTGCAGTTGTATGACCTCCAATCCCAAATGTACTTAATTATCCATGTGGCAAGCATTCCACACTAATATTGAGTTCTGCAGCCAAGAGTTTTATTGCCAGATGTTACCTATCTTTATTTGTCCATCCTTGTCTGCTGGTCCCCTGGGAATAATTGACTTTACATATATCCCACCATGACGCACAGTAGTGTTAATTCCACCCTGCAAAACATATGCCCACAGATTAGAGTGAAGTCTTCACATGTTCTTCCTGTGACAAAAATCAAAGCAACTTACACGTGTTGCAAAGCAACTGCTCCAAGAATAACTTTTTTTTTTTTTTTTAAATATGGGAAAAAAGGAAAGAAGATGTTACTAAAAAGTCCTATCTAGTTATAATATACTTCCCTAGGCAGTAGACTTGTTTTATTTTCTCAGGAAAATGCAATGCATTTCTATGTGGCTATATAAAAACATTTACTAAATGTCCATAATTTTTTCCCTATGCTAACATAAAGATGGGGCTGCATCTTACAGTCTCTAGCCCAGCTTCCAAACTATGCAATATCCATTCAGCAATTATGAATCTTTCAAACAATATATAAAGCATGGACCTGAACTTGTGCAGCCACTTGAGAGCCTACAGCTCAGAGAAATTCCAGATTAACCTAAGAATCATGTTCTGTCCATCTACAACCCCTGGCAAAATTCACCCCTCAATTTCTTCTGCAGACAATAAAACGGCTGTTGCTTCCCACTCCATTTCAGCAAGGACTGTAAAGATATCTCAGCCTGGAGGGGTAAATTCAAGTTTGATAGCCAGGACAAAGAATTATTATTCAAATGTGACAGATAGTTTTACTGCTCCTTTCTCTGGTCCTCTAAATATACACAGAGAACTATATTTCCTTATATTAGGAAACAAAAATTCTAGGGCCCTTTCTCTGGCCTTGTAAGAAGGGCCTTTCTCTAGCATGTAAGAAGCATGGCATATCCTGAGTCCATACAGCTAAACTTTCAGCCTGCCAGCATGGGATGGCCTCTGTTAAACTGCTCGTTAAGGCACAGGCCAAAGCCATATTGAGGGGCTGTCAATAATTAAACAGTGCCCGTGGGCCACTGATTGAGCTCATGCCATGGTCCTGTGTAATCTGCTTGTACATACACAGCCTTCGAGTTCCAGGAGCTCCAGGGGAGCAGCCAAACCAGTCATGACTTGGAGAATTCTTTGCATTGCTGTATTTTCTAGAGACTTTGGTTATATGACTCTCTGACCAAACTCCACTTTCAGTGACAGGTCTTTTTATCAAATTGAGTAAGGAGAAAAAGGGCTGGTACTGCCACGTGCTTTATGCTGGCATGCTTCTTTCACAAATTCTGCAGGCAAGAACTGGGGAATGGGCAGAGCCAGTACTTTATGTTTTCTTTGTCAATCAATAGGACACTTAGGTTTGAAACATGCCATACCAACAGTTTTTGTTAACAGCCTATCTTCTATCTTTCTTCCACATAAATACACTTCCCTATATGTTTCTTGGTTATGTAACAGTTTGACAGACACACTAAAAGATTATCAATAACACTTGCAGTCACACTGATTCCAAAAGTCCCATCTTCTTTAACAAGCTCCACTGTATAGATTTCCTTTGAGCTGGTTTCAGATGGAGATGGTAAGTGCGAAGAATCAGCTTCCTGTCTCAAAAATATAAATGCTAATGAGACTACAGCATCTCAATAAGAAAAAGAATTTTTTTAAAAAAAAAAGACAGAGAGTTTCCAGAAGAAACTCTAGAGCTTGATCTCGCTGTCACAGTAAGCCTGGAGTGGTACCATTTATATCTGACATTATTTCAAATTTACTCTAATGTTACTAAAAATATAATCTGTCTAAATGTGCATAAACGGAGTAGAGATAAGGAGGCTGTGTAATAGTAGGAAATTAGACATAAAATATTGTTCTTTTGTGTATGGTTAAAAACTCAAGAGATGCAAGGAAATAATCAAAATTTTGTACCTCCACTGGAAAAGGGAGGAGAATTTTTAACAACATTTTGTAGCATGTTTTCCCCATTTTTTTCACATATTCTAGACACGTCTATCATTTTGACATTTCCAATGAAATTTAGCAAGCAACATCCTCCACAGCTTTCTTCTTTCCTCATTTTTTAATTTCTTGTTTACTTCCTGTTCTTAATATAGCTGGTGTGTTGTTAAGACACATGCCGCACATAATGTTATTTAACAGCATCAAAAACTCAGTTACCTCCACATCCAGGCTATCAGCTGAAGGAACTGTAATCCTAGGACCCCATTTTGGTGCTAAACTCCAGGAAAGAGTCTTCTCAAGTTCATCTGTATTTATGTCCTGTTCTTTGGGGAGCGCTATATGACAATCCTGAATCTTTTTTCTCCCACTGTCTACACAAGCAATCTCAGATCCACTAGTACTGTTTCCTCTTGATAGATTCTTTTCTTCATTTAGTCCTTCTTCATACATGTCTGTAAAGTCATACCAAAATAAAATATTTCTGAATGCAAACAGTAAACTTGAAGGCAAGTATTCTATCTCAGCACAGGAGGACAAAATGACTTCCTACATCAACTCTTTGTGAAATTGGATCTATAAAATGAACCAGTCTTTGTGAAATGGAGCAGTGCTATTATAGGTGTGGAGAATAGTGTTTGCTTCATTGCTACAGAGGGCTATGGCTCTCCATCAGAGAAAGAAATGCTAACATTCTCTTGGTATCCAGCAGTGCAGTGCATAATAAATCTCTTCACACTGACTAGAACAGAGATCATATGATACCTACTAGAAGATGACTATTTTCACTGCTGGCCTATGGTGGTTATAACTGGCACTGAGCAGCAAAGAAGTACTGCTACATCCCAGTGCCTAACAAATGCCAGTGTCCTGAGTTAACTATTAGCATTCCACAGCCAGCAGAGGCATTTGCCTTTATACCTTTGGGTTGAGAGATGATGAGCTCCACTTCATCAGGAGAATTCTGTATGATTTTAACTGCAGTATTAAATGAAACACCCTCAAGGCTAATATTATTCACAGAGATGAGTCGTCCTCCTTAAAAAAAAAAAAAAGGATAAAAACAAGACAAAGCACATCTAAATAAGGAAATAAATCCAGAGTAGCTAACTTTAAACCATGAAAGTATTTTATTTATAATTAAAAACTAAGCACAATGACCTGGTTTGATATTTCCAGCTCTGTCTGCAGGTCCCCCAGGGATAATTGAAGCAATAAAGATACCGAGGTCTAATTTTCCTACATTTTCTCCTCCAATAATTACAAAACCTGCAAAAATGAGATAGTATGAGAATGCAGAGACACTGCCAGTACTAGAAAAGATGAACCTTGGGAGCATAAAAGGCTCTTATTTCAATGATGTAAGTTTTATATGTGGTCTGGAGAATAAGAAGCTTAAATTTACGTGGCATAGAGGTCTTGATTTGGGAGAGCTTTAAACACACATTATAATTAAAGTGTTCTGGTGACTTTGGATATTTAAGTATAATTTTTTGACAAGAATACTTTCCTGGCTTGGGATTTTAAAAGATTCCATCTACTTTCTTACAAGAGTAATAAACTATGTGGACCTTAGTATTTAATACCTACAGGAAGAAAACGGTACAAAAGCTCATTAAATAAATTTGAACTTTCTTCAACATCATGTAGTCTAGGGTCCCTGAGGTGGGCCATGTAAACTTCTAATGGATATGTAAGAGATATCTAAGAAATGTAATTCTATTGTCAAGTAGCTCAGTTTCACTATCCTAGCTCAGAATATTCTGCCTATTGCAGAATATATTCTCCTCAATGATAGAATAGTTGGGTTTAGGACCAGGATATTCCACACAGACCTGCACCATTTAGAAATCTGATGTTTAATTGTAATAATGGTCAGCTGTGAAACCTGATGGTCCTCTGAGCTCATCCACAAGAACAGGATACAGTGAAATAGCATATTACATAACACTATGTTATCCAAATAAGAATTCAAAAGTCAGGAAGCATTCACTTTAAGATTGTGTACACATTTTGCACCCCCACAGGCAATGCCTGAACATCATCTCCTCCTGTCTAAGGTCTAAGATAAATAAAATCACTGCATACATATTTCAGATACATAACTAGACCCTTGTTCCTTTCACTCTACTCTTAGCACTTGGTCCCCCTGACCTCTGTGGCCTTAGTTAATACTCTGAAAAAAATGTAGTCTTGATTTATCTGCTTAGTCCTTTTCAGTCTCAGAAATTCTAAATTCTTCACAAATATTGGTAGTTTTATTCTCTAAGAAGAGTAAATGAGGTGAAGAAGGCTACAGTCTTGCCCACTTTGAGTCAGCAAGGATCAATGTTAGCACCTGGATCTGATAGTCCTCGTAAAAAAATAACATTCATGTTCCTTACTTACCAAATCCATTCTTAGGGTCACGTTTTAGGCTGACACAAATAATTTCTCTTTCTAGACCACTTAGCAAAACTTCCTTTTGAGTGGCTGGTGATCCAGGTGCTGCAGAAACAAAATGGCTAGAATAAATGCAGATTAATGCAGGGAGACAGTAGATTCATACAGTATGCAAAACTGGGGCTTCAAACATTATAAATATATTTTGTCCTTGTTTTCAACATTGCCATTACTTCTGAATCAATATAATTCAGGAAGGAAGGTCAAACAAGTGTTTTAAAATTTACGTGCTTTAGAAAAGTATATGTACAGTAGCTGTGGAAACTCTTCCTATACTGTTCCTTTCTGGGAGAATATGCATTTATCTGCAATGTTTTTATTAAGATTAGGACATCTAAAGAGTGAGGCATGTATCACCCATTGAACATGAGAGCGAACATGAGGAGATTTTTTTTTCCACAATATCTCCTATGGGTTCCTTTGGAAACTCTAGCCCTTGGCCCTGTGGGCCCTTTTGGCTCTGTAGGTACAATCCAACCAGCACTGATTGTGATGGTGACTTTTGTAGTGTAAACACTACTTAACATTGTGCAATTGCCACAGAGCGTTTAAAGTACAGTTCTAAATTAAAAATTGGCTGACCAAATAATCATAGGTTCACATTCCATAGATTTGCTTACTATGTCTATGCAATGTGTCTTCTGTTAGAATGTCAGGTGTCCAGTTCTTATTCCAGTCAACGTCATGTAAATACAAGAACAGAGGAGGGTCCTGGAGCCTATGTTCTCTCATGCATTATTTACTGAGTTGTAGATCTCAGCTGCAAACCAAATGATGACCTCTGAGCATAGGGATATTGTCCCATGCAAGAATCCTGTCCCATGCAAGAATTCCTATGTTTCTGAAGAGCATTAGACACTATTGATAGAATAATTTTGTCATGAAGTCCTTTACTGCTGATCCTGATGGAAAGCAGGAGTCAAAGGGAAGAAAACAGCTTGCCTTGATAAACTCTGGGTTAATTCCCAGGACTAGAGGCGCAAAACATTATTCTTTAATCTGCAAGTAGAATGTATTTTGGTCTTCTGCTATTGAAACAATTGATATGGAAGGGTACCGTCTCTATGTATGATTATTATACTCACCACTGATTGTGTTCTGAGTTGAATGGATAGAGAGGTAGTCATAACTCCTTTGCTTTCCATTCAAATTGATGTGCATTTCTGACTGGGATAGCCCTGATGTGGATCTGCATGGCAGGAAATGAAGACCACATTACAATAACAAATCAGCAATGGTATGTAGCACTCTTCATTGTCATTAGTCTGTCAGAGCCATGTCAGGAATGCACGTTTATAGCCTTTCAATGAGTATTCTTATTTCTGGGCCACATTTCATTCTAGGGGACAGGTAGTTTATCCTTTCCAGCATCTGCTTCCAAACCACTCACATCACAGCCGATTTCCTCCTCTGTTTTTCTCTGAGCTGAGTGCAGGCATCAGGAAAACACAGAACAGCCTCAGCATGACTCATGCAGCCCCACTGTCCCTTTAGACAAAACCATTTCTGAGAGTTTTCTTGGTAGTTCATGTTCTTCTTGGCTCTATTCTAACACTTAGTATTCTAAAAGGCACTAGAATTCATCAAAGGCCTCAAGAGTATGTGCAGTTATAGTAACCACCTACACTGGTGAATGTACCAATGCAAATGAAAAGGGAGAAGTTCTTACACTGTTCTCTATGATTTGCACCTTTAGACATGGAGGAATCAATTGGGTAAGACCTGCACAAAACCAGCTTCCACCGTGCATTCAGTCCACATACTGAAGTTTCCCGAGAAGATACACAGATGTTAAAGATTTTACTTTCATTCTCCCTTATTCGTATTCTTCTCCATAACTAACTAATGGTTAATTCCTGAGTCTGGTACAAATTTAAACATTATTCTTTTTCAAGTTCTTATCTGTTAGACTGTTAGCTTCCTGCCTGTGTTTGCACTAATGCTGGCACCATGGAGCCTGAGGTCTTTTGGTGTGACCACAATAAAATGCAAAAACCAAAAGTCTGCCTCACAGGTTTGCGATTATATAGTCTATGACTGAATGTTCTTACACACATTTTGAGGAAAAAGCAAACCTACCTGCCAAGATTGCTTCTGTTGCTAGTCCTGTTGTTGGTTTCCGCACTGAGATTGTCACATGATTTGCTCATCATCCCAGCAGAAAGATTTTCCAAGTTTGCTCCATAGAGCACATTCTCTGAACGAGACAGTCTCTGAATCAGGGCAAGGTGTTCACGCTGAGCTGCATATGCAGAATTTGATTTGTCTATTTCCACAAATTTACTTTCCTCTGTATACAGGAAAGAGAGGAAGGAAGGAGAGATAAATCCACTGATATTATCGTAACTTTTTAAGCTCAAAGGTGTTTTCTGTCTAACCTTTTCAACATGTGAGCAAAAAAGATTGACATCAAAGGTATATGTGTTCTGTATCCTTGAGAATATCTAGGCCTTTGAGTGAATGGAAAGGGTTTCCAATTAATTTGTTTCATAGAAAATATATGCTTTAGATTTCAGTTCTATGAATCATACTGCAAAGGCAGTTTCCACAAAGACAGATTAAATGTACAACCCTGTATATTTAAACCTGAATATCTCTGCAATGTATCTTTTGTAAACGTTTAGTGTATGAGAAATATCTGTCTGTCGTAGACTGAATTAGCCAGGTTGGTATTTTCCCATCCTTCATATATTTGTCCACTGCTCCAATATATGTGTATCTGAGAAGGCAGGAGCTCTCCTAACACATGCTCTCAAGTTCAGAGAGAAACCAAGGAGCTAGCTGTTTGTTTTGAGTGATTTTCACAAGTGAAGTTGAATAGGGGACCATCTTCAAGGCAATGCTTGCTACCTAATTTTCCATCTCTGTGTGAAATCTACTACTTGTCTAATGACATCTGGGCTCTGCTATGTACAAAAGTATCCTATCAAAAGATTTTATTTCCCTGACTCAAGATAGTGCTGGAGGAGGCATTGTTAATTTATTTAGGTTCTCAACTGGTAAGCTGGAGACAGGATTTGAAAGAGAGAGATAGCAGGCAATTGGAGACATGTTGGAAAGGAAAACAAGAACCCTGCTTGGTACAGGCTAGCACAAATATAGGCTGTAATTCTACTTGTATGGGACAGCTGATCTCCTGTGTGTTTTCCTAACAAATATTAGCCTGAATACAATTTTCTAGAACACTACTCTGTGGTGTTAAACCTAGGCTCCTTCTTTCCTCAGTGACTTTGGTCAGGGACATTTGTTAAGGCATTAGAAGGCTTAACTGTCCACAGTATTAGTGCAGGCTGAGAGTTGCCATTATGATCTCAAAGTAGGGGATTGCTAGCAAGTTTTGAAAAGATGATGACTCACACATCCAAACAGTGCAGCAGCAGCAAGAGTTTCCCTCATGCAGAAAGAGCCTTATAATCTCTTACAGTCTCATTGTGATGGCAAAAGCAGCATTTTGAACTGCTGTCCATCATTGCCTTCACAAAGCCCTTTTTTTCTGGGACAGCAAGCACATAGAGAACGTCAGAACCTGCAGTCACATGGCTTGTGTAAGTCTGGCTTGTTTCAGTGATTTGGGGTACTTATAATCAGGACTTGGGTTATAGTTTTTTGGGGTCTCAATCTCTTTGTTCTCTTCTATATGAAATGTAATTTTTATTAAGATATATTCCCACAAGCACATGTCACATAGGAAACTTTTAAGATTCCCTATTAGCACTCATTTTTGTCCTACAAATCACAGTCCCGCTAAGTTATGTTTGAAGCTACAGGACCTCAAGCAATAAAGATGCCTTGAACCTAAATGTCATCCTAACACCTTTTTCCATGGTAAACAAATTTGTGCAGATGGAATTTCACTTCTGATGAAATAATTTTAGTGGGAAAGAAGCAATATATCAATCATCCTGTCATATTCCATGATATAATTTATTGCCAACACTTTTACAGCTTTTCTAGAGAAAGGAGTATCCTAGCAGATGAGGCATGACACTTGATTCTCCTGCTATGACTCACTGGGTCAGATACTCAGTGGTTGTAAATGATCATGATTGTGTTCAAGGCAATGGATGAGCTAGTGAAAACTCATGTTGTTCCACTAAAGTCAAGAGTGATGACGGTTGTCAGCTTAGGCTGTTATTTCTTAGATGCCTCACTTTCCCAATAATGATCCTCACCCATCTTTACAGATCATGTGGAGAACCGTGGTTGAGAAGTGCTATGTAACTGCCTTGGGTTGAGCAGAACCTTGTCTTGGAAACTATGGAAAATCTGTAATCTCAGGAGGTGTTACTCATATCTTCCACAGACATGGCAAAATCTAAGATAAGAGCAGCTAGCAGCTACTTAGCCGAGTGTGTGTGACTCATGTGCCTTTGATTTAGTGATTTTGTCGTGGGACTGAACCATAGGGTTGAACTTCTGTCTTGTGCAAAAATAACCAGTTAGCTAAATTCAGCTCTAGCATATCTGGGTACTACTATAGTTATTCTTTGTGTGGAACATTTCTTAGGTTACATTTAGGGTATGTCTGATAATTTCTTCAGAATTCTCAGCAGATTTCCTAACCAGAAGTGTAATCATGTTGGGTTTTGTTCTTTTTTTTGAGTTTAGCTACATAGTTATTATCAGAAGAGAATCCCTCGCCACCCCCTGCACATGCCCAGTCACATGCACACACTAAATTAAATTTACACACCTCTAACTTTCAGTGAAGTAGGATACATTATTTTCTAGTTTGCAAATGAGAAACCGAAGCACAGTGAAACCAATGTGCCAGGTTCTGATTCTCAACTTCACTGAGTGCACCTTTCCTAAACCCTAACCTTGTTCTATGGCCTGAATAACAAAAGTGCATTTATACCTCACCTGATAAAGTTTGCCGGAGTTGCCTAGAATTCATCTGTGCATTGAATTTATGCTGAGCAGAGCAGAGGTCCAGTAAATATTTACATGTCTTTGCTGTATCGGTAATGAAGGTGTGTTTCTTGCCACTGAAGCTGCTTTCAATCATGAATTTTTTTCTCTAAAGGAAAAAAAAAGCACAACTTGCTTCATGTATCGGTCATTACACTGAGGCACTGAAAGTTCATTTGTATAATTTTGTTGGTTTGTTCAGTTGCGTTTATGCATGGCTGCATATCTTTTCGGTGCAGTAAATGCCTATCATAAATGCAACAGTTGTTAGTGAGGTATCTGTCACTGGGATCATAACTGCCCTGTGTTAAAAGTCAAGAGTCTTTGGAGACTGACTGCATTGAGAGCAGGTTAAAATTATTAAACCAATTTAATGTGAAAATGAAAAAATCTCTAAGGTGCATTTTTGGGAGAGCAAACAGGCTGGGAAATGTATGATGCAGGTTGACACGTACACCCTGTATGATGGTAGACTGATATACCTCTGATGGCAGAATACCATTTAGTAGGGGTCACAATCTTGTCACCAATACTGGTTTGTTAATAGATATCAATATACTAAGAGATGAAGATGGGAATAATGAGATCTGGAAAGAGGGAGACATGATCCCATGACCTGATGGTAAGAAAACAAAAGAAAAGAGAACAGGAAGTGAAGATGAGAGAGGAATGAATATGGAATATGCCATAAAGATTTTTTACACAGTCTCTATAATAGTCAACACCAGATTATTCAGTTTTATAGCAATTTGACACCAGCCGTGGCAAAAAAACTCCAGAAATAAACCTCACTAAGAACTGCATATCTTGGTATCCACATCCAGATCCAGCCTTGATTTTAGACTGTTTTCAAAAAGTACTTGCCTCTACAGACTGAGTCTAATTCTGGCTCTGAATGCAACAAATTTATCAAAGTGACAGGCAGAAGGGGAGTAGAGTGTAGAAGAGATTCACTTGGTTCCAACTCACATGAGCTGAAATTCTCTCTGTTTCACGCCACTGGAATCTTAAACTGGCAATCCTTGTGTGATTTTTAACCTCATACACAATGATGCCTTTGGCACAGATTCCCAGGATGATGTCCCCTCCTGCTCCTTTCTTCTCTTGGGACACTCGATAGAATAACACTCCATATTCAGGAAGTTGCTGAGTCACCTTGTAGAGAAACAGTGCATTTACCATTCGAAAAGAGGCATGGGAGGAAAAGGTAAGTAGATGGGAGAGGAAATGGCTTTGAGTGTCTCTGCTGAATATTCTTTCTCTCTGCCAAAAAACCTTTAAAAAGCCTTACCAAATTTTCCTACCTACTGCCTCACAGTATCATCATGCACTCCTTTTCCATGTGTTAAATTGAAATAACACTTTCCCACACACCTCATTTGAAGAGGTAGGAGGATTATATAGCTTCCTGCACAATAATCTAAACATTACAGTGGCACCGAGGTACTCAGCCTTACTGCTGCTTGGCACTTGGGTGCAATTCTGAATAGAAATCCATGCAGGATAAATGCTGCTTGACTAGTGTTAAAGCTTGTTTCTTTCCATTTTATGGGTTTATGTGGTTTCCTTTCTACAATAGTGATGAACAACTGGAAATCTTAACTGCAGTAAGACCACAGCTCCCAGCCTGCAATGAACACACTCAGGTACATATGCCTATTCCTTCATGGATACCATCTTTTAAAATCCGACATTATAAATGTCCATTGCCAAGATTCTTAAGTTGTAGGGTTTGCTAAATTGTACCTCAAAGTATCTCACCTAAGTATAGTGGTGACTTCTAGGGGAATATTACTGCCTCAGAATTCCCTTCAATGCCAGACTTTGTAGTAACAGATCTTCAGTATCACTCTTTCTTGCACAGTGCTCATTGCTAGGTGAAAAGTTAAATTAGGATTAGACTGCAAGAGACTGAGGGGCCACCTTCCACCCCTGCTGTATAACTGTGCAGAGGACAACCTGAGGAACTCACTCAGAGGTTCTGAGTGTTGTTGCTTGTCTTTCTACCTCCTGCACTTGGCCACAAAATGTTAAAATGTGACTCAGATCCTCTACAGAATTATGGAAGGTTTTGTGTCCTCTTCTGTGATTTGCAGATCAATATGGCTTGATTCTAAAACGCGCATTTTTTTTTCTGGGAAGCTAACATAGAATCCCCAACTGACTTTTCAACCATGAATAGAGATTTGCAGTGACTAAATTAAAACACTTTAAGATCCGTTTTTCAGAAAGTATCCAGAGCACAAATGTTCAGGTCCTGAAAACTGGGGCATCTATAATCACTAGCTGAATCGGGGGTTTAATTTCTAATCTCTTTCATATTTGGAATTTGCATGCTCTTGCCACAGGGGCTATCTTTCTCACTTTGTATGATGTGTTGGCTCCTTCTACAGACCTATTCATTGGAACAGATACTAACAAAGCTGCTTTTCTTCATTGGATTTGCTACACATGATGAGACTGTCATTAAGGCTAAACTTCACTCTATTTCTTCAATGCCACTGACAATGTTAGATGTGGAACTAACATAATTAAACAGCAACTGAACTAAAATGATGCTATAAATAAAAGTATGTGGCATTGCAGCAAAATGGCTACTGATATTTGTCCATTATCTAATCCCTGATATTTTTCATTTGATGGAAAGCTGAGAAGTTTGGGGGAGAAGGAAAATATAGGTGACAAAAAAAAAATTTAATCCCACATCATCATGACACTCTAGAGCCCTAGAGAAATAGTAATATGAGAAAATACTTCAGATAACTCCTTCCTCATTTCCAGGATTCAGTAGGTATGCTTATAATCATCTGGAACCGCACATGTTGGTAACATATGGAAAATGTGCATCAACCCTTAGGATGTTGAAAATACCATGAAATGTGCATTAACCCTATATAAACTATCAGTGAAAGAAAACCTACCAAGTAAATATGATGTAAGTTATTTAGAGTGACAGTATCTACAGCAGAATGAAATTCTGAATTGTTTTGTTGACTATTCAAATTTGTTCACCATCTCTAAAATCCACTGTATCAAGCAAGAGGGAAATAATAGACAATGGTAAAAAGAGAGGGGCTTTCTATAAATAAATAAATAATGTTTGGGGTATGGCAAGTTACCTTTAAAAATTCTAGTTCAGCTTCATCCTCAAATAGGGAATGATTCATACGATGTAATTTAGCAAGTTCTCGCTGTACATACGCCAGGGTCATTTTGTCTATTCGGCTTGCTGGAATGTAGTCTTCAACACGAAAATAGCTCTTTCCATGCATCTTTGGGAGAAAAAAATGAAAAAAATCAACCAAAACCAAACCAAAAGAGAAAGGAGCCTTTTGTTCTTTCTTAACTTGTCTTATTCAGTGTATTTCCATTTTCACGGTACCCTGTATGCTGAAGTCACCCTGTTGCCATTTCCTACAAGAAGCTGGGGAACAGCAGGTAGTATCCTGATAGCCAAATGTTGCTCTTGCACCTGTGCTCAGCGAGGTGTTCAAAGCACACACTACCTTTCTGTGCAGAGGGAAGAAAAGAGCTGGGCCTGCAGGCATGCCTGAGGTCTTGCAGCTACAGCTGCATCAGTACAATTTACAATGGGGGACCCAACACAGGGATGGATCAGACCACTCAGGTTGAATTAATAGAGGTACACTGATTTATATAACTGAAGCTATGGCAGAGAACATAAATGGGTGCTTTTTGGCCACTTCCAAACTAGGATAAGTAGTTCAGTATACCATCAGCAACCTTCCTGTCTTTGCAGCTTATATATCCCAGTCTACACACAAATTAGCGGCGAATTCTGTAATGTTTATTTATTTTCTTCTTCCATGCTTTCTAATCTCTTTAAGCACCTCTGCATGTCCAAGGTGTGCCTGTGTTGGAAATTTTCTATATATTTTCTGGAGTTTCTGGGCTATGTTATCAATTATGAAGGACGAAGAGTCTCATCATTCGGCTGTATTTCCTGCCAAATTTCCAGCTCATTACTGCTCCTTAATCAGGTAAATTTTGTAATTTTTTAAATTAAATCTGAAATGTGATTACTGAAAGACTTAGCTGAAATTATGTGCTATTCACATATCTTCTTTAAAATCTACGTGAGAAACAAAAGTTGCAAAAGCTGTTGAAAAAGACCTCTGAGAAATATTCTATTACTTATCCACACCTCAGAAACATAATTGCCAAGCTCTGCTTGTAAAGCCAAAGCGCCGAGTTTCAGGGCAGTCTCATCATTGCAATATAATCTCTCCTCCAAAATATCTTTACGAAGCTGCAGGTAAAACTGATGTCTTGTCAAGCCATGCCTGGAACACAAAAGGGTTTAGAAATACAGGAGGAGCCTTGAACCTTGAACAGTCACCCTAAATGCTACTGTTTTTCCTGCAGTCAGCAGAACCATGCACTTACTGGATAACATTAAAGTGATTGACAAAGAATTTTATCCTTAGAAAGAGTGTGAAATTAATGATGGAGGTTTTCTTCTTGGGTTGGTCATTCCAGCCATCTGGGGCCACTTTGTAGAGTTTGGTCTCCTCATCCAAAAAGAAGAATTCTTTACCTGAAATGAGAATTTTGGGTTCTGTGATAAGTTTGGAGATACTTCAGTAGCTCAAAGTTCTGCTGTCTTCATTCACTGCATCATTAGCAATAAAAATTAAAATGGATCATAGATTTTAGCTGAGATTTAATCTCTGTGTCATGGCTTAGCATATTGCTTCTTTGATGGAGAATTTAACACTTCGTGTGTAATTTCAGATTACAATTGTTAGATTCTGGATAGGTGTGGTATCTATGGAATCACTCAAGAATTGATGGAGCTACCATTCTGCTTAGCATTCAGGTTCTGTACCCATTGTAATCCTCATGCCCTACACACAAGGTGTTCTTCTTCCTATTGCCTCAGCTGTGCTTGCCATCAAAATGGGCTAGGGAGATGTAGGTCTTGCAGATTAAATAAGTGAGCCTGTACTCCAACTTATATCTAGGAACAAAGACAGTCAACATTCCTCAGTACAGTGCTTCCTGAAATTTCTGCTGGAGCTACATGGCACAGTATTATTCCAGCGCAAGGCTGGGACACAGCCTTTTCTGCATGGGAGTAATGGCTAATAACAGTATGCTGTGCTGATACACAATCCTAGGATAGACAAGCTTTACATCAGTGCAGTATGGTTTAAACCAACGTCCCTTACTTTTGCTTAAGCTTTGGATCTGCTTTCATCTGAGGATCTTAAAGGATCTTACTGGAATTCATTAATAAAGGGACTACAGAGGCACTGAGGGAGAGAACTGTTACTGTAGTTAGCTATGTCTCATTACCTTTCAGGTAAGCCAAGCCAAAGTAGAAATGTTCCACCAAGTTTGCATATGCCACCACGGTGTGGAAAACATCTCTTGCCTTGGACTTGATGTCACATTGCACCTCAAGGCACTGTCCGTTGAGTAGAATGACATTGAGATCCCTTTGGGACAAATAGGATTTCCCTTTTTTAGTCTAAGAACATGTAACAAAGAATGAAGAATGAGTGCCAACTACAAGCAATGCATGTTCCACAGTATTTTATTACTGAGGCCCCCGAGTCTCCTGTCTCTATGTAACCTGATGGAATTGATCACAACACCATGCTATTCCTGTCTCCCTTCTCACAAGTTGATATCACAAACATTTATAGTTTTTAAAAACCCAAGGAATCCCAGCAAAAGAGTTGAGAAGCAGCAGTAGCAGTCTCTACACTCACCAGGGTTATTCTAGATTTGAGAGTAATTCTAAATTTTCTTTGCTCTCATTTTTACTGTCAGCTGTACTGTATGCTGTCAGCCTTTTTCCTTCTCTTAATGGAAGATGGAGGATGTGCCTGCAAACTGGACGAGTCCAACACATTGGCTCTATATGTCACATTGCATATTTGCTCTGCCTCAAAGGACTTGTGCTAAAGTGAGCATTCTTAGCTGAGAAGGATAAATTAAATTAAACTATTTCCATACCAACTGAAATAGCTGAAGAGCATTGAGAATTAAATGACCTCCTTTCAAGTCTCAATACCTCTGCAGGAACCCTAACTTGGTTTGGAGGAGGACATGGCAAGAATACTGGGTTGGGACTCAGATGCAACTTACAAAGAGCTTCAGTTAAAAGTTCACTAGATTAGTTCTAAATTCATGTTCGTACTTACCACAATTGATCCAGGCAGCTGTAAGGTCACTGGTGGTTCACTAGACAAAATAATAAATTCTGGACCTGAAAACTGCAAGGAGGTAATTATAGAAATATAAAAAATGTCTCCTTAATGTAATGAAGATCCCAAACACCACTACCAATTAAACCCATTTCTGTTGATCTGTATGCTGTAGCTAATTGACTTCAGTGTCTAACAAGGTGCAAACGCTGATTGAAGACTTCTCTCTGTTTGGGGTCTCTCCTGTGTGGACTCTCTGGGGTCTAATTGCTGAAGGCTTTTCTTCTACAAAGGATCTTACCAAGATCCGTGTCCTTTGTAAGGCATCTTTTTTTCATGGCACTTAACAGAAACTTAAATTCTTCTGAGACCTTTTCCCATTTTATTCCCAAGTTACTATGAGGACAGTCACTGATGTGTACAGACATAAATACACGTCACTGTGATTTCATAAGCCTACCTTCTATAGGGAATGAGACTAAAATGCAGAGCTGCTTTCTTCCCTGTAATGAAGGTTGACTGATATTTCTTATTAGCAGATGTTGTATTTTGCTTTAACTTCAGTAAACTTTAACAGCACAAGATACTTCTTTTCTTGCTGAGCATCCACCTCAAGGAATTTTGCATATTGGGTTTTTTTCAGATTCATCTATGCTTTTAGATCCTTGAAGTGGACAGAAATAATAAATGTCTGCAATTGGTAAGATGTGGATCCTTCCAACCATTCTCCATGACTTAGTACCTTCACCCATTTAGATCTTTTTATGACAAAATCCCACCAAGAGACAATGCAGTTTTGTATCTTACATAAAGAGGGACTAGCACTTTGCTGTAACAGTTGCTAGACTCCTTCTGAGGAACTCAATTATTATCCCATCATATTAACAAAATTTTAAACTAAATTTATGTATGAAAAGATAATTTTCCAAAGTATCTATCTGAATCTCTTGATCAAAGTTCTGCCACTGGTCAGCCTGAAACCTGTCCTTTCTACTTCCACAACAGAAAGCTCCATGGGCACCAGCATTGTGGAGTTCTCTGTGATTCAGTTATTTCTGGATTTTTGTGATCCTGCTGCCAAAGAAACATTATCTTCTCATTTAGCATATTCCCACAACAAATCAACAACTAGAAATAGACCTTTAGGTGAACTACTGGTTTGCTACACTCACTGCTAGCCTATGCTTTCTGTCCAGGCATATGCTGTAAAAAAAAAAATTCCTTTGGTCACCACTGACCATCAAGTTTTTGGCTTCAATGTCTCTGTAAATTATTTTGCTGTTCTGAAGCTTCTGTCAAAGTGGTTGTTGAAAACGGTCCATATGGTGTTTGATGCTTGCAGAAATCACACATGTAGGTCAGAGAGGGTTCTATTACAAGCTTTTGCTTAGTCTTTATGGACAAGAGCTTTCACTGCCTTCAGTTCTGAGTTACCACAACTGGATCATGCCTAATTTGGTGTCTGTCAATTTAGAATACTAGTCTAATGAGATGGCTCAGTAGCTAATATGCACATAACTGGTGAATAACAACTGGATGAGAGATTTCCCTTTAGTGATATGTACATTTTGAAATCAGCTTATATGTTTTCCATTACTCACCTTTTCCTTCCTGTGGAACAAACATTTCTGTGATGCAGCAGCTGCTGTGTAGTCCTTTGTAGCCACAGAGAAGGTGGAACCTAAACTTAGCAGGTTCTGTCTGCTGTTCTTCTGAGTTCCACCAGGGATTTCTTCTACAGCGCTAACTGACCTTCAAAGGAAATGTCATAATGAGCAATACATACAGCATGCAATCACAACAACAGACCTGAGGACAAAGAGCTTAAGGTACATTGACTGGCAGAATATTACAAAATCCAGGACAGTATCAGTTATAAGTTGTTAAATGTTTCTTTACAGAAAAATAAAAAATAATTTTACAGGTGTAATATTACTTATAACCTTATTAGGTAAATCTAAACTCTGCTTAATTCAGTAACAGTCTTTTTTTTTTTTTTTTTCATTTGTTAAGCCAGTTTTCAGTTTTGTAGCTGGTTTAAGTCTGGTGAAGCCAACAGGTAAAGAATTTAGCTCCATGGCTTTCTCAGAATTCTGCAGGATGTACTCCTCGTTTCTTATTTTCTGAAGCAAAAAAGCCTCAGACAACCGTAACATTTGTTGTTACATTATTCAGAACTTTCCAGTAATGAAAACTAAATTATTTGAATACTAATTCATTAAAATAAATTCATGTCTTAGGGAAGCAAGGGAATTTTCAATTTAATTAAGAGAAAGGTGTGGGAAATCTCAGATCAGAAAGTTGTCTTTACACTATACTTTTAACCCATAAAGAAGTAATGGTGTCTTCCACAGGAGCAGACATATACATGCTTAGAATAAACTTAAAATAAAATATATACTCTGATCAATGAGGAAACAATGATTACATGGTATAGAAGGAAAGGTTTTGTTGAGGTAGATTTTCATTAATTACATTTTTATCAAATGCCAAAGTCACACAGAAGCTTTTTTGTTATCCCAAAGTTTTATCCTTTTCTTCTGCATGTTGCAGTTGCTTCAAGGAACTATTCAGGTAGTGTCAAAAGGTTTTTAACAAAGTTACTGGATAGTTGCTGAGCTCTTCTCTTTGGTATTCTGTGACAGGACACATGGGAATGGTTCAAAGCTAAGTCGGAATGTTTAGGCTGGACATTAGGAAGCATGTATTTACTGAGAGGGGGGCCAAACACTGCAACAGGCTTCCTAGAGATGTGGTTGTCCTAGAGCCTGTCAGTGTTTAAGGGGGACTTGCAGGAGCTCGGGTCAATCACGCCATGATCAATGTGATCAAGTGAAAGCTGTTTATTTAGTAAAACATCACTCTTTTATAATCTTTTTGGCATAGCACGCAGTACAAGCTATTCCGCTATTGGTTACATTGTGCACATCATTTACCTAGCAACAATTTCTAATTGGTAGCATATATTCTTCAAGCTCTTGTTATTGTAGGATAGTTCAGTCCATTCTCCCTACACATGCTGATTGGTTGGTGCTCTTCTTGTTCCTCCCCCTGTGACCGCTGACTTCTTGCCAGGTTGCTGTTCTGTGGAATTTGTTAGGTTTTTTATTTCCTTCACTCCCTGCGACTCTTCAGCCTCAGGGCTTCCCGGGCTCTTTCAGGGAAACATCATTATCTGCTCAAGGCTAAGGTCCATCCCTGATTCCTCAGACCAGCTGTGGACTCCCACAGGGACTTGGACAATGATCTTAATAACATACTTTAACTTTGGGTCAGCCCTGAATTAGTTGTGCACTTGGACTAGATGATGCAGGTCTGTTCCAACAGCACTACTCCTATTCTATTCTATTCTATTCTATTCTATTCTATTCTATTCTATTCTATTCTATTCTATTCTATTCTATTCTATTCTATTCTATTCTATTCTATTCTATTCTATTCTACATTCCTCTGTCTATAAAGGTATCTAGCTATTTTTGTTGCAATCAATGCAACCTCATAAAGATAAGCATTAGAATCATAGAATGGTCAGATTTAAAGATCATCTAGTTCCAAGCTCCCTGCCATGGGCAAGGACACCACACACTAGATCAAGTTGTGCAAGGCCCCATTCAACCTGGCCTTGAACACATTCAGTGATGGAGCATCCACAACTTCCCTGGGCAACCTTTTCCAGTGTCTTATCACCCTCATAGTGAAGAACTTCTTCCTAATTTCTAATTTAAATCTACCTTTTTCCAGGCTGAAGCCATTACCCTATATCCTATCACTACAAGCCCTTGCAAAAAGTCCCTCCCAGCTTTCTTGTAGGCCCCTTTCAGATACTGGAATGCCACAATTAGGTGTCTCTGGAGCCTTCTCTTCTCCAGGCTGAACAACCCCATCTCTCTCAACCTGTCCTTAGTTCATTTAACTAGGAAATATGCCTAAAATGACCTGAAGTGACTTTTGTAGGTATAAATATACTACTAATTCATAACCCATGATGCTGTATTAAGAAGGCTTTCTTTTTCTGTGGAAAACATTTCCTGTTATTAATACTGTGAGACAAGAGATCGCAGAATTGACAGCTGTGTCATCTTTATATATAGGCAATAACCCTGCATATACTTACAAATTTAACTTTATGAGATGCAAGTTGTGTCAGTCGGTTTGCTTACGGAAGTGAGCATAATGATATTAGTAAGCTTTATAGATAGTAAACCCATCACTAAATTTTGTATTGGCTGTCCTCCTGTATATGAACTAATTATTTCAACTCCTCTGTTGTCATGGTATTTACAAGAGGATGGTGACCTTGGTAGAAATTCAGTTGCAGATGCTTACAACCAAATGTGGAGTTTGCAGTCCCTGAAGTTCTATGTGAAACAGCTTGCTGGAAATTTGGAGAAGAGAGTTCATCTTTCAGCAGAGGAGGGGAATATTTTCTTGCCAGCATAATTTTAGATCAAGGATATCAAGGCGATACCCAGGTTGGTAGTCAGGGGCACGGCAATTGCTCCAAAATGCTCAGTAAATAAATCTTCTACTACTGATGTCATTGCCAGGAATGCAATGCACATATAGATGTCTGGATAGACACATATGTTTGTGTGTGTATATAGTTAGGTAGACAGGGACTTCTTTCTTCACAAAAGCTGCTACTATCCTGCAATCTGCTTCTACTTCATTCTTATTGCAGGTTTAGAGGTGTACTGGGGTATCTCACATCACTCAGATTTTCATGGCTGATTCATTAGGAAGCTCAAACTGTTTACTTGGGATACATTTAATTGGGAGTTGATCTAAATGGAGCATTTCCTGTAGGCCTGAATTACTCATGTCACGGTTAAAAGAAGAAACTCCTCTTTAACTGGGTCAAGAACTCAATTTAAATGGGATGTCAGTAGGGATTATATGGTGCTTAACTATGGGACTCTGGTCCTTGTGGTGCCTAGAGACTAACAGTACTTACATATCTTCTTCATTTGGAAACAGTCATGACTACAGCTGCACTATGCAAACACTTAGTCTGGAAAACTCTTGTTTGGCAGCAATGGTGTTTTCCTGGTTTTTGAAAAGTAGTTAGTATCTGCTGTACAATTCTCAGCATTCCTTATCTATGTCTACAGGGCTGCTGTACATGCCATGGCTGAAATGAGGCTAATCCTCATGACAGAGTAGAGGTCTTAACTGTTTGTGTCCCTGGGTTACCTATAAGTCTTCAGTAAAGTGGTGGTGCAGGTCTCAATAAGGCTGACACAAGTGAGACAAATCAATTTAAGAAGTGAGATGGAAGTACAAATAATCCACTGAAAATGATGAGTTGTATACATGGTCTGTCGTAACCACTCTAAACGCATCAGGCCTCTGCTAAGGTGACAGCAAGGCAAGACCAGATCCAAAATCTGAATGTAGACAATAAGGACTCTGTTGAATGCCTTGCCATGAAAGCAATGACTGTTCATACCTCTCAACAGGTTTTCCCCTTCCACACTCCCTGTGGAGCTGCTTCGCAGTTGTTCGTCACAGCAAGCTATTGCTGCTTATCTAATTCTGACAGAGTCATGCTAGGGGCAGCTGTTCTGGGAGGCCAGTGACATCTGGCAGGACAAAATGGTGAAGAGTAAAGGTGGAAAACTTCAGTGTCTTTGTTTCTGTATGGATTGTACAGGGCTCAAGCTCCATTTCACTAGAGCATTTGGACTGTTTCACTTGGAACCAAACCAAGTCTAAGTGCACTTTAATTCTACATAAACAATATCTATTACCAAATAGGTTCAGATGGTGATCCAAGCTTTTTCTGATAATGACATTGGCACACTAGTTATCTGCTTCACTTGGCAATAAAACAGCTTCTATCTTTTAGGAATATGAGTTTTGATTACCTGTTTATGAAGAGCTTGTAGCTACTTTGTGTCCTTGACCCACTAAGGGTGGGGTCCCATGACCTGTGTGTTTGTGGAACTTTCCCTGAAATGAATAAAGGAAATTTCACAATTGAAACAATTTGTAGCAGCATCAGAATTTGGGACAATTACAGCATGGAGGAAATTTAGACTGGCTACTTCCTTTCTTGTGTCTTTGCTTGGGCATAGTAAATGGCTATTTGATAAGGCTAAGTGAATACTACCTAGCAGTATTCCCAGTTCTCTAGTTATTGTTAGTTCCTCTTAATAATGCTTTATGTGTATATAATTTGGAAAACAGCTGTGTAGGTACCTTGGCTGTTATTTCCATATGTATGGGTGTAATTTGTGAAACATCTTTTGCTCTTCAGAGATTATTGTTAGTATTTATTCTCCTATTTCCAGGCATAAAACCAGGGGGGATGGAAAGCCATGAAACTTCTGTTTAATCAGAGTAGGATATAAAATCACCAAAATGAAAAACATTTGTAAATATTCCACTCGTTATTTGCTATATTAAATATATTGTGAATGTTTTTACATCATAATTCTGGTAAGAATACGGGATGGTTTGTGAGTCATTAGCAAATAAGATTTGTATAATTTTTCACTTTCAGTTATCTATGCTGCTACAGAAGGATAGGCATTGCGTTGTCCAAATACATGAAGGCTGAAATTTAAAGATGGAACCAGAAAGGGTCATGCAAGTGGTAGTTCCATGAACATTTCTTCTAGCAGCAGAGATGTTTTCTGAATTCCAACATGAAAACATGACATTGAATTCTGGTGTACCAACTACCAACTGCAAATTTAAAAAACATAAAATCTACAGTCACATTGCTAAAATATGCACAAATATTTTTTTTTCAAGCTGCAGATGGTAGTGACAAAATGTGAGATTTGAGATAAGCCAAATACTCAGGGCTAGTTACCAAAGTTAAGATTCAGTCTTGCGTTCTGAAACTACATGCTTTTTAATGAGGAAGCCTTGCAAAATTCTCTGCCTACACTATAAGTTTCACAGAAAGTTTTACATAATAGTAGACATATACTTTGACAAGCACAGAAAATTCCCTGTAATTTTTCTGTCTCAGCTGTTACGGGTGTGGAACAAGGTGGCTAGTTTCTGTGGCCAGGCTGCTGTGCTTTGATCACAAATCCAACACACTCCTGATATTTAAGTAAACAGTGATCCTGCAGATGATTAATTTATTAGATGTTAAATGTCCTTCTAAAGTACAGTCGGAATAGAGATATTGATCTCCCTTGATAATGGTGCTCTACTAGATTTATGATTCTTTTCAGAGAATAATGTATTTTTCTAATACATTGTCCCATGAAAGAGTGTCTGTGGCAAGCAAGTTCTCACAATCTATGTTTTCTCCTGCATTTTTAGAGTTTTGTCTTACAAACTCCTGAGTACAAACAGTGACCAATGTTTCAATGGAGACTGAGGCAGGCACAAGGCGCAAATTAACTTTTGTCAAGTTTATGACCAAAATTTTTTTTAAAAGGACTTACAAACAGGCTCCTGAGTTTATGTTTATTATGTGCCACTAGGTATGTGACTGACCCACGTGCATCATATATCAGCAGCTGCAACTTCAGGTTCTTATTGCTGCTGATATTGATTGCAATTCTGGAGCTTCAGGAAAGCGTCTTTCACGAGAGAATCAACAGCAGTTGTATGAGTAACCTCACCTTCCTCATCCTTGGGGCTAAAGGCTTGGGGCTGAGAGGTTATTACAGTTTTACTATTTTTCCCCCAGGTTGTATTTGTTTTCTCTCTGTGAATTATCTCCTGGTGGACTTGTGACCATGCAGTAGGCATCCAGGTTTTTGACATCTTTCCTAGGGAAATTAGCCCCTTGAGATCATGCTCTAAGCCTTTCATTTTTTGCCCAGTAAGTTTCAAACCTTTCAGATTTGGAAGAGTGTGGGTAATATATTCTCACAAATTTCGTGACAATCAGCAGCTGGGTATTAAAAACCCAAATTGATTCTCCATATTGAGAAAAAGCAAGGACTACTCAGCAGTTTTATGTTATTTATGGCATCAGTGAACTAAGCAGTTTACGTGCATACCTTGTTGCATCGTAAGTGATGTAGTGGACACTAGGGTTATTGCCTTAGAGAAGAAATTTCTGGGATAATATATCACACATGCTTACAGAGCATGTTTGAATCCATGCCACAGGAAGGCCTAGTACTTCGTTTTTGATGGACACTCATAGAGGGAGTAAGTGACCTCCAAAGTACAGAAGCAAACTTCCACCTCTGTGCTAGAAGCTCAAGAGAAGCATCCCAAGCAGGATAGAAAAGATGTTTAAAAGCAGATGGGAGGGCATGTTACTGTGGAATGGAGAACAGAATTGGGCAGGAGTTTGAGAATGGGGAGCTGGCATGGTAAGCCTGTTTTTTTAGGAGACACTGATAATATTTGGCAACAGGAAATTTTTGCTCTTGTGCAGTGTGAACATCCTGTCCAGGTATCCCTAGCTCAGATTTCAATTTAAACATGAAGATTCACATGCACAGCAGTACTCCCCTTCCTGCTGAATTCCTTTCTTTGCTTCATAGCACCCCCCTACACTGTGATTTAAGTGGCTTGGGAAGGACCCTGACTGATATCTACCACAATGTCTTTGCTGAATAGATCCTCTTCCAAACAGTTTGTTTCATGCTCTTCCTGCTGTAAAAGGATTGAAAGTGGAGCTAAAGTTCAAAGTAAATCAGAAGAACAGCATTGAAATCTGGTATTTAGCACAACAAAAACAATGCTGAGAGGGAAACACACAATGGCTTTAGGACACATGAAAATAAAAGGAAGGGTTGTTTTTTTCCTCTAGATTTCAGAATTAGTCCCTGAAGAAACATAAATCCCCACCATTCAAGTCTTAGGTATTATTCATAGATTCAGCTGATTTCAATGCTGCCATCTTGACATTACCCATCAAACGCATTTGTGGGGTAGCTCCACCATTTCTCATCTGTTTCAAGACCCCATGTGCCAGCAACATGCTGTCAGGCTTTGTCTGTGATCTGCTGAACAGATTAACCTGGCAAAGGGGCATGAAGCAAGAAAGCGGTGATGGTGCTGCATGGTCACCAGGGAATATAAAGCTTTACAGTAAGACACAAGTAAAAAGGAATCCAATATAAAAGGGTCTTTCTTCTCTGCAGCGTAGCACAAATATACCTCCCTAGTCACATAACCAGAAGAACATGGGAGTACCTATCACCTGATCATACATAGGTAGTCTCATAATTCATAAACATAATCTTGCTGGAAAATCTTACCTCTCCTGTGTCCTCGGTTAGACAGTATCAAAGATGTACTTTCAGAAATACTATTAGAGTCACTGTAGTCCACAGAGAGTTGTCTGTAATCTTCGGTTGACCGACTATAATTCATTAATCTGGACCCTTTGGCTGGTAACAGAAAGGAAATACAGTGAATCACATACGTCAGTTATAAATCATTGTATCTGCGTGATAACATAAATAACATTTGGCTTGACTAATTTTCATATAGTCCATGTCTGTTTGTCTTCTAACACTGACTTCAATTCCTTAAGGACCAAGGAAAGCTTGGTAACCACATTCTATTACTTGCATAATCTTATTCTGACCCAGAATAGTTTTCATAGTTGTCCTCAATCATTCCTTTTAAAACAAATCTAATATATTAATTCTATTCTGCATGTTTAACTGAAAGGTTGCAAAGTGCAGAAAACCTGCAAAGTTTTCCTCCCTTATATTCTAAGGCCCTTCAGTTATAAAGTATTCTTTCTGTATGCAGGATGGACAGTGCCCAAACACAATCCACTAGCAGAGCTGGCTGTAAAAATTCCATTAAGGGGTTACCCTAAGTCATTACAAAGTATATATTTCTGTTGCACCCTAACTTTACTCTGGTTGCATTGTCTCTTGTCCTTTTTCAGAATCTCTGAAGGTGATCATTTTTAATTAAAAAAAAAGGGAAAGAAATGGAATGCTGCCCTGAAAAGTATCTTCTTTTCTTATGACCAATAATACCTAGTAGAGATGTTCCATGTGTGTATAAGCATGTGTTTAATTCTAGCTGAAGTTAATGGAACATATATGTGATTTGCTGAATAGGAATTGGATTATTAAAATACGTCATGTTGAGCATATCCAAGAGATAGTCTGCATAGTTTTGGCCAACCTTCCCCTGCAAAATCAGATATTTCTGTTGAAGTGAACAGTTCAATATAGAGATTATAAAAAAAACCTATCTAAACCTGAAGTCCACATTTAGATACAGTTAGGAAATTACTCTGAGGGATAATCAAATCTTGATCTTAGTCAAATGAAATGTGAAATCAGTATATGCTGGTTTATTTATATAGTGGGCAGGATTTGGTCTTGTGTCTTGAAATCACTCCAGCAGTCTGTGTGTGAATTCATAAAATCTCTTTAGAATAGGAAAATGGAACTAAAATAAAAAATAAAAAAAGAAACCACAAATCTTTGCTTGAGTAATCAAATAGGAAGGATGAATATACATTACTTAATGGCAACAGGATAACTTTGCAGAATCCCACTTCGAAAATACACTGGAGTATACAAACTGCAAAAGCAGTTCTGAAATTAGGCTGGTTTTTATATGAACAGGTTTTATACAAAGTGCTTTAAGAGTTGAATCTGTGCAAGCTGATTCATTATCACTGCTTCACAGCCCTCAGACTACTGTCCTTTGAGGAAATAAGGAAGAGAAACCTTGCTGACTTGTCTCAGAGTCTTTCCATTATGAAGTCATTTATATGTAAAGCAATAAATATCCTATCCAACACTACATGTAATCACTACAGCATGAAATTAAAGAATTCACCTAGCCTGGGAAAGACTCAGAAAAGGCTGGTGGTATCCTTATTTGATAGTTCAGATTATAAGTCTTTCTTTACCTTCATGAAAATTCATCTGGGAGGACAGTGGTGAGGTGTCAGATATTTTCTCATGCAGTCTTTTCCTTATCACATGACTTCTGTTAAGTTGAGAGGCTGTGCTGTCTTCAGTGACTCCCCACTCTACCTAGAACACAGTACTGCAAGTCAATGTCATACAGTATGTGGACTTCAGACTCTCACACTGAAGTGATCCTTGCCCTTTGCTTGTCAGAGGGTGGTGATTTGCTTGGTATAAGCAACTTCATCTCCTCAGATTAACACAAAGCAGGATTGAGTTTTTGTGGCTTCCTGCTCTCATGCTAGCTGTGTTTAAGAAGGGACACCCTCAATTACAGTGGGAAACAATAATAGAGAGTGCAAGGAAAAACATTATCTCAGAATGTTAATGAATACTGGTTGAAAACAAAAAAAAAGTATTTGCAGTGTGTCTTCTTCCAGTTTCATTCAGCTTGTCAACAAAAAAAATGTTTGTTAATATTTCAAATAATGAAAAAGGCTCAGATGCTTATTTATTACAGACTTCACATGGTCAAACTTGATTGCAAAGCAAATGTTCAGTTCCACTCAAGGATGATGAATGAAATTCTCAATATGATGTAAATGTGATTTCTTCAAATTTCACAAAGGAAGTCTGAAACCAGAGTGGCAATGGGGAAATCTTTTCTCTTGTGTAAATTCCATTCCTTTGGCCAATATGAGGTCTCTGTAAAGGTTATGATTGCCTCAGTATTAACCAAAGAAATTAAGATACTGTAAGTGCAATAGCAGGATTTTTATCATTTCCCAGGAGTGTAAGAGTGATGTGAAAGATGTCTTCATTGCCTCATTTGCTTGTACACATGCCTACTCAATTTTCTTCTTAGAAGTCTAGAACCAAATATCACTTCCTTAATTTATACAAGCATTAATTTCAGGCAATTCCTCACCTGTATCCCATGTGTCTGCTTACCTCTCTCACCAAAGAAAAGGAGAAGATGAAAGTATGAGAGTAGTGCTTACCTCACTGACACTTCCCACAGCAAATTGGACCATTTTCTTTATGTAGACATTTGCGGGTAAGGAAGCAGATTCCCTCTGATGTGCCTCACATGCTTCCAGAATTGACTCAGGAGAAAGTCTTTTATGTGGCAGATCTTCACATAGTGTCAGCAAGATCATGTGTAGTTGGTCACTCAGCTGGAGGGACTGAGTCAAAATAGAGGTACTGTTAAATTATGTCTCCCAGTGGTCTGAAATCCTGCTTAAACTGGGACCAGGAATTTCTGTAAGCCTTTCACTGCAGGTGAGAAATGGGCACTGAATTCCTTTAGACTTAGGGAAAATTCCAGACAGGAAGCATAACAGCACTAAATACAGCCTCTAATGGGATCCAGGATAGCCTTGGAGGGAACTGGCATCTAAAATGGAGGGTCATCAGCCTGTATAGAGGCTTCTTGGTGACAGACAACAGCTCAGTCTGCTCCACAGCTTTGCTAATTAGACTGTAAATCTTAAAGATTCATGCAAGTAAGACATGTGGTAGCATTAGCTTCAAAAAGGTGAGGAGTAATACAAGTCAAAACTGTTGCCATAGAGACCAGATACTTTAGAGTCATGTAGCTTATAGAGCCTTTTCTCTTAGACCATGTATACCCATGAGAGGGAAGGTAAATCTACTAAAAGCTTGTGCCCTCCAAATGAAAAACATGCAATAAAAGGCATGGATATAGAAATGAAGCAAAATGTATGTTACAAATCTTTGAAAGGGTTCTGGGTAAGCAAGAAATGCAAAATTTCAACAGCAGAAATGCTGATAAAATTTGCTCAGAAATAAGGAGAGTTAGTTTTATTCCAGCATCTCGTTCTTTGAAAAAGTACATAAATGTGCACAGCACACCATCATGCCAGCATGATGTTTCTTTTTTAGCCCTTCCTATCTTGGAATCACAGAATCGTAACACCTTTAAGATCATCAAGTCCACCACTAAGTCATGTCCCTAAGTGCCATATCTGGACATCTTTTAAATACCTCCAGGGATGGTGATTCAACCACTTCCCTGGGCAGCCTGTTTATTATTACAGTCTTGGAATAAATAATCTTCACTCTTTAAAGCAAGATGCAATTCATCTTAATGGGAATAATTCTAGGTTTTGAAGAAAAAGAAAAGATGAGGCCTAACTAAATTCCTGATTTGGATGAACTGGTATTTTTCATGAAGTCTGGACCTTGACACAAGCTTTCCAATTCTTTCTTGTGGTCTAAAACATAAAGCGTCTCTTACTGTGACTTCAGATTATGCCTCTCAATCTCTGAACCTACCAATGTAAGACAGAATAAAAGAGAACAAAAATGTTTGTATTACTGGCCTGGTTTGGAGGAACCTGGTAGTCTGCTGACCAATAGAGGGTCATTCCTAAGGAATACACCAACATCTGTCAAAAAAGAAAAGCAAAGTTTTTATGAAGTCAACATTAAATGCAGAAAAACCTTGTACTAGAGAGATCATCTTTTTTTATCTTTGTTCACAATATGGCAGAAGCCAAACAGATTATTACTAAAAAAAAGACTAGAGGAAACATACATAAAAGTACAATAGTGGCTCTGGGCTTATGGACTAGACAGCATGCAATGAGTATTATTCAGCTTGAGAGGCTGAGCCAAGCTGTCCCCTCTCTGTGATGCTAAGAGTAGGAAAAGAAATTTTAACTCCTTCCTTAGTTTTGAAGGTCTCTCACTGGCGATTAAAGCTTTCCTCTATCTGTGGGACTGACTAGCAGTCGGGTCCAGAAAGAGGATTACTAGAGTAAGAGCCATCTGTTTCAAAGCTTCGTGATTCTGCATAGCATCTAAGTGATCTGTTCTATGGCAGTCTGCAACTCCTGTGTTCTGCCTGAGGGAAGTATGCACTAATGTGGTTCTAGTGGTATTTAAAACTTTTAGGTACCTGAGTATTGCCTCTTGCTGTCTTGTCAGAGAACCTCATTTGGCAGGGAGAAGAAAAGTAAATTGTTGACAAAGCTGAACATATTTCTGAATTCCTGGGAGTGCTTCCACTCTCTGATTTTATGGGCTGAATTAAAACCCACAAGCTGTTCTTCATGAGGTACTGTCAAGATTTATTTTGTAATATACCTCACCTTTGTTAGTCCAATGCGCTGGTTTTTACTTTGTCTGTGGAGCAATTCTGGTGCACTGAAAGGGACAGCTTCTGTCTGAGATGCATTGTTTTGGAAGGACAAGTTTCCTTCAGCAGACAGTAGTACTGACCATGGACAAATCACACAGGTGGCAGGGTCTGAAAAATGTTGAAGATAATGGAGTCCTTAGTGTTGAATTCACTGTCCTCAGCAAATCATACTGCTGGCATCTCACCTACCTAGCCAAACCCATCACTGAAGTTTCCTGGAGATGTTCATCTATGCCTGTCTGATTTTGTCAGCTGGAATTCAGTGATGGTTAAAGACTTGATTGCTCTCTCACATCATTTCAAGCATATAAACAATGTATTGATTTCAATGGAATTCCAAAGCCTAAGAAAAGGGAGAATTACATCCCAAGGGCAGATTCTGGAGATCTCTTGCAAAGCACAAGAGAATATTGGAGAAGTAGAACACTCCTTCCAATACCACATGAATACTTTGAAGCTGGCATTTGCAGAAGACCTTAAGTTAGCTTCCATTAAGTTGCATGACCATGGTAGAAATCTCTTCTCTGGGTGATATTTTTTTGTTCTGTGTGTGGCTTCCAGTCAGCTAGCTCTGCATTTTAGTAACTGGTCTTTCAGTGTATTGTGTCTACCAAAGCCGAGTTACTTCACCAGAAAGTCAGTGGCAGGAGTTAGTATCTTTTTATTTCCATTGTGCAAATGAAGACATTTATGCAGAGTCTGGCTGTCATGACTACACCATGTCAGTCAACAGAAGCTGAGGTTGCAATAGAAACAAACTTCCCAAGTGCCAGTGCTGTAACCTACAAAGCTTTTCCTTAAGTAGAAACATCATTTTCAACTCATCTGAACTTTGGGATTTTTTTTTTACCAGAATGCAAATATGAAAACTATCCAAACTAAAACTTAGACTAGATTCTGCCAATAATGTGACCAGCCATGATATTTTAGCATTACTCAGATTCAGTCTTTCTGTCTGCATGTCTGTTCTGTTAAAAGAGAGGGGACATTTCAAACAAAAGCGTTTTCAAATGATAAATGTAAACTCTTAAACCTGACAAAGTCCTGAGGACTCTAATAGGCCTTAATGGCCCTGACCAGCCTCATTTGGGACCTACCCTCTGTCCATAGTCCTAGGCTCCTGTTAAGTACAGCTCCAGGGTCTTGAGTCCCTGCCCGAGGTATGGTGTAGCAGTGCCTGTCTCCAGCTCAGCCACAGCCATACCGTGCCTGAATGTGGATCATATTGATCCTGACCAACAGGCTGACTTCCCAGCCTGACCTCAGACTTGTCACTGTGGACTTGCTTGGTGATTACTGGGCTGCCCACACCAGACTTGAACTTGACTCAGCTTCCCAGCTTGACCTTGCAGCTGCCTTGTCACTACAAACTTGTGTGGTAGTCTGGATGCTCAGTTGTCAACCCTAGACCTGCCCTGCTTGCCTTATTTCAGTACTGTGGGATAGGTCCCTGGCTGGCACAGCCCCTGTCCTGCTACCCTTGTAACTGTGCCTGAGTCTGGGCTCCGTGTTGCTTAGGGAACAGCTTGCCCTTGCTGTTCTCTGAAAAAGCTATTTGAAGATGTTTCAGTAATGGATCATATTCTTCTTGTAAAGGTCTGAGTAGTCTTAGAAAATATCACTGCAGAGATACACCGAGGTCAGTCCCAGTGGTCTGAAGCAGGAGTGGAAGCGTGATGATGTGTAATCTTCTGCAAACACTCTGCACTTGCATACATATGTAAAGTGAATTTGACCAAAGACATCCAAGTGATTTCATTAAAATATTCATTTTAAAAAGCATGATAAAAATCATCTAAGATCAATCTGTTTATTTTAGAAAGAGGAAAAGCTGTGTTAAGTATGGCAATATTTAGATATAGGTTTCTGGAAATACAGGTAATTTAGAAAAAAAAAAAAAGTTGGCTGTTCAACCACTTTTCAGTCCAGACTATGAGAACAGAGGCCATTCAGATCTTCTTTGGAGAAGAGCTCAGAATCATGCCCTAAATGCTTTGGTATTTTAACTTTTAAAAGTTATATATTAAAAATTGTCTACTTAGTTCTTATGCATGGTGGAGGAAGGATAGTAAAAATGGATAAAAAGTTAAGCTGGGAAATTACATACACCTGGGAGGTTTTACAGCTAGAGGACCCAGAGATTCAAGACTTACAGAGCACTGGTATTTGCAACAGTTATGGCATTTACTTCTTTAGAAAATTACAGCTCTTAAAATTATCAGCTAACCTTGTCTTTTGCTCTTCTCCTTCCCCATTTTCTGTAGTATTTTATGGAAATACAACTAGCACATTCTAGGAAATTTGCCTGTTTTAAAAACAAATCAACAAAGATTACCTGGCCTTCCATAATGTTGGCCAGCCAACGAGTGAGTATACCTGCCTAACCAGTCAGTGCCCAAGCATATTGGAAATACCACTACAGCAAGTGGTTCTGACCATTGCCAGGTCTAGCAGGATTTATTGCAACAACTACAGTGCAACAAAAACCTGGCAGTACAAGCCCCAAGAAAAGGCTGGTTCCAGAAGCAATATAGCTGTATTTAAGAGATGTGGAACCAGAGATATGCCTTAGTTAACTGCCCTCCAAGAAACTGGAGCATTGGAGATTCAGCTTCAGAGTGAGTCCAACTTGGCATTAGACTAGCTTGGATCTACATCCCTACTACCTCTTGTTTTACTCTGCATCTTCTGATCATAATACCCTAAATTTATATGGTGCAGCATAGGAAAGAAAAGCTGATTATCTCAATTCAATAGACACCCAACAAGTGTTTGTTTGGTTTGGGTTTTTTTGTTTTTTGTTTTTTTTTTTTATTTTAAACAAGAGATCATGAAAGCAAAGTGTCAGCTTAGTGTCTGGCATTGATTTCATAAGCTGTGATGGACCTGAGCTGAATCTATCCAGGTGAGTAGTTCTGTGCTGCACTTCTTTGCACATTTCTGCCTCTTGTCTTGTCCAGGCTGTTCTGTCCTCTTGTTACACTAGATAATAGAGAACCGATGATGTAGTCAACCTGCTATAGTGGTCCAGTCCATTAAAAACTAGTTGGTAATGGACATTTACCACTCCAGCTGCAGCAGAAGTTAGTTGTCACTTGTTTTCAGTATTTTGTATTTTGATTCTACATACTCAAGGAGGTAAGGACACATCTCATCCATTCTCCCCTCAAAAGGAATATCCATTGTCATAAATAGTTCTCAAAATGTGACAAGTTGCTCAGCTGTGCTGTCTTGTACAGCTAGCCTTCTTGGCAAGTGTTCATCATGATGATTTGCCTCGCCATTGTCGTAAGTCATATTATTATCATCAAGGATAAAAGTGTCTTACTAGCTGAATGAGGGTCCATGTGGTTTTGCCTGTCCTCCTCTATCAGTACATGAAGGATATAATCTTAGCTGGCACTGCACTTTCTGTTTGTGTATGTTATTCAGACTTTAGGAAGGGCTCTTCTGTTCTGTTCCACTGTATATAGTTGTACTTAGATGGATTAATATCTGATGTGTAATTTGGAAAAAAAAAAAAACAGCTGTGTGAGGATCTCTTCTGTAGGCAGAACAGTTTGCATGTAATCCCAGCACTGAAAGATTTCTTATTTTTCTTAGCAATATATTATTTCCATTAGCACTTTTTGTCTCAAAAATAAAACCAAAAAATCCCAACAAACTCAAAAGAGCTAAAATAACTCAATAATTAATTTTCAACAGTAAGAAAGATAAGAAGATAATTTTCACCTCACCTTTGTGAAGGTCCTCCAAAAGCTGCACTGTGGCCAAGTACAAGAGTGCCCATATTTCTTCTTCCTCCAAAGGGCTTCCTTTTGCCCATAGGACCTCGGCCAATGTCACACATGAACTGCTCATGACTGCTGCAATAGACCAGATTTTTGGCACACTAAAGCAGACTGAATTGCTCAAAGCAAACCATACTGATTAAAACTGTACCCTTCTCTCAGAATAAGAAATATTTTGTGAACTATGATGCTTCTTTGTTCACAAAAGGTAGGTATCATTTATCCCTATCTTAATCCGAGTAACAGTAAACACAGGTGACTAAACAAACTGACTTCCTGTAATCTTTTAGAGCCCTTTTACTTATAATTTGAAACCAAAACCCCACAAGATTCTGTGGGGCACAGTTTTTACTCAACAGATCCTTCATGATTATGTGTTGTTCAGACTTTGTGAGTGGTTATCTGAATGGTAGGGCATTGATTTTGCTGCTTAATTGGATACTCTTCTTTATAAAAAAATGACAGCATCAATCTACAAGGAAAAGAATGGGCAAGAAAAAGATATGCACTGTAACATGAAAGTTTTATAAACACAGATGAAGAAAGCAATTGAGTTTCATTCATTGCTCAGCAGATAGATTGGTAAAAGCTTGGAGACTTACTGAATTCACTGATGAGGGATTTTCTTGGTCAGATACCTGAGATGCAGAACTTGCAGTTCATCCATACCAATATACATATAAACATGCTTTGTTTCACTAAACCAAATTAAAAGATTATTCCTCCTGTGAGCTGCTGAATAGCAATTTAGTGGCTTCCACCATACTGTTCTAAGTGTCAGTACCTTATGCAAGCTACATAAGACCTGGCATACAGCAGAAGAATGTTGGTCCACATACTCTTCCTGTTTTGTCTCAGCTGCAATGCAGCACCAGATCATGTAGAGAAAGGCATCCTGTAGCGAATCACAATTTAATGTCTCACCTATTGGAAAAGAGTTTTCCTAATCCCAGCCAACTAGAAACTGACTTGTTACTTGAAGTATCAAGGCTTCATTTCCTCCAAAAGTTTTGTCATACTAAATATTGTCAAAGAAGGTTTTGTTCTTCATAAATGGGTCTTATTTTTCCATTTCACCAGCTTTACATTTCTGTAATTCACTAATCTAGGCAGAGCTGCTCTAGGTCTATACATCTGTAAGGAAAGGTGAATCCAAGCTAAAAATCTGCTAAAATTTTTTGAAGTTAATTTACATTTTTGTTGTTACTGTCCTGTAACAGTAAACTCTATAGCTTCATTGTATGCTGTGTAAACAGGGACATAATGAGAAATGTTGGAAGTGATTCATCTATTGCTTTGAGGTTTTGACGTTTTCTGTAGACCATCAAGGGAGGACACTAGAGCCTAGGATGCTATTGTCATGTGTAGGATTATAAACACGACTGTAAAATGACTTCACTCAGAGCCTGAAAACACATCTTGCCCCCTAACCATTTCTTCACCCTCTGTGCACAGCCCACATAGTGCTACCATTTGCTCTCTGTCTGCAACAGAATTTACTGTCTTACAGCTGATTTATTTGCCAGCTTCCTGTTTATTATGCAGTCTTCAATGGGTCACTGCAAGATCATTACAATGTTCTGCCAGGACCAACTTGTTGCTGATTAATAGACTACTCAGATTTTTATTCACAAGGTCTTGTCTTGGCTCACTAGCTTCCAAACAAGGAATCACAACACTGGAAGAACGCTCCCTTACTGCAATCACTACAGCATTACAGAACAACCTAATGACATTTTAAACAGAACCAGGGTCCTAAATTTAGTCTCTGTAGCTTCAAAGAGTAGCAAAGCTTCTTAAGAATCTAACCTTAATTAGAAGAGACAGACAAATCTTCTTAATCTAAGCCATCACCATTTCTCTTAATAACAAATTACTGTGATAGCATTTCACTTAACCCTGTGATACTGGGACTAAGCAATCAATTCACATCCCCAGAGCTAGAATCTATGCGGCTTCTCTAGATGGGTAATCCACCAGACTATACTTAGTGCTGTTTTATTTGAGATTGTGCTGGGGGAAGGAGCACTACATCCTCTATTTTAGATAGAAGTGCTTATATCAAGTGATTTCAGCATTGAGATTCTAACTAGCTTAAGTTCCTCATTAAACAACTATACAGAGCACAGGCACTATTGCTCTGGTCCTTAAATTTTGTAGTGAATGTTTATTCTAAGACTAAAATTAATGTCTCAGATCAATACTAAATATGAATTAAATGAATTCTGCTAGCAATGATGTGCAGACTTCTTCCACAATTTATTAGAATGTATGTCCATGGAAATAATAATCTCTTTAAACTGTAATAAATTATTGCTTTAACGCAATGTAGAGTTAAGTGATGTGTAATTTTACAAGCAAATTGGCACTTGATTTTTAAACACACCCAGAATGCCCTGTAATTTTGGGCTGTATTTTTGACTTCTGGTTTTCAAGTCCAGCATGATGTGATATTTGAAAAAAATATAACTCTGAGTTATAACTTATAACTATGTAAGTATGAGTGCTTGGGGGGAAAAATACAGTTAATTTCCTTTTATAGCCAGGCTACACTATGTATGAGAGTAAAAGTGATATAAAGATATTGTTTTCATTGTAGCACTGCACATATTCATGGTCCCTCAGTTTAATAAAAGCAGTGATTCATAACCAAACAATTCTGACCTTCAAACAAGCTACAACCGACAAGGCAAAGCAGACAAATTAGGAGTAAAGGAGGAAAAGTTAACAATAACACTGCAAAAGGGACTTGATGGTTTGCAGTAACACTACACATCAGGAAATTACGCTAGATCTGGTTGAGCCTGCAGGGAAAAATTAGAGCAGCAGAATGTAATCACCCACTTTGGAGTTTGGCCAGGATATAGAGGTTAATGTATTTGTGCCTGGAAAAAGTAGCAAAGGGCTTTCAGTGCCAATTCGTATGCTCAGGTCAAAGACAAATCTACTGCTGACTTCTATGGAAGAAAGTACCTCGATCCAAACAGGCAAAATAGCCTAAAATATCCTCCCCATTCTCATCTTTGCAATAAATTAATTATTTACATGGACTGTCTCAAGTCAATTGATTTTCCCCTGGGATAATTTAAGCTACGTTTCTTGCATAGATATGAAAGGTACACTGAGGTGAGGCTAACCCATAATTTTGCCACAAACATCCACCTGTTTATCACATTTCATTCTGAATTATTTTATTCTATTGTGGTACATTTTATTTTAACATATGTGAAAGCTTTCGTCCAAACAGTCATTGAAATCTAGGGTCAATGAAAGAAATTAAATTGATTATAAAAGGTAATGAACTACAGCTTTGGAACTGAACTTAACTCTTAATAACAATCACACATTAGAATTTCATACGTCAGGGTCACTTTACAATTGACTTTATTAGATTTGGCAATATTATTTAGTAAAATGTAAGGGAGCAATTTGGCTTTTGTCAACCTTCTTTTTTAGTTTTGCTGCTGTATAAAGAGAACTGAAGAGCTAAAAACTACTACTTTTGTAAGGAAACTGACCTTCCCTCATCAAACACAGTCATGTGAATTAAACATCCTCAGGAGGAGCAGGGCATCTGGATTCCTAACTAAATGACAGCCCTTTGCACACAAACCTACCAGAGGGAGTTTACTTGGGAATTGTTTCTATAGCATGAAAGTCTTAATTCATTACCTGGACGATTGTGAAAAAACAGATGACAAGGGAGATTATAGCACACAGCAGTAAAAAAGATGGTGAGGAAGGGGAACTGATGTTTAGGTTTTGAAAATCTGGGGTCAAGATTGTTTCTAGTCTACTTTTAAATACATGAAGCGTTAACAGATTTGCCCCACTTGGGCATCCTAAAGAATAACTGGAAATGAGAACTTTGACCAAAAAATTGTGTATAAACACAACAACAAAAGATTAACCTTGGGTAGGAACCAAGTATTCTGTGAACTGGAAAGGCTTCTGTCAAACCAGAAATGCCTTTCACTTTTACTGTCTGGAAGCTGTTCTTGCAGAGGTCTTGTCTTTCTTCTGATTGAACATCCACTTCTGCTTCATTACTCTATTTGTGTATTGCAAAATACCTAGCTGGAAACTCAACCAGCTTTTAAATTGCTGACAGCATAAACAAACATAGATTTTGTAAACAGTTGTGTCTGAGAAAGGTGTACTGCCTTTTTATGGTTTGGACATAAATGCCCATTCACAGCTTCTCTGCTAGAGGTGACTAATTGATTTAACATGAGTGAACCAGACAGAGACCACATAAGCAGGTCCTCTGACAGATCTGAGAGGTTGCTAACCTCAGCCAGTAAACTCAGTAAGAGTGTATGAGTGTATGAGCTTGTACCGACAGGCAAGTGAGAAGGGTCTTGGAGTGTAACCTCTTTGATTTGCACCACTATATCTGGGAAAAGTTGTCTATTCACAACAGCACATGTAAGCTGGTGTAAACTCACTGCACATAAAGACCTATGAAGTTGGCTAATATTGATTTTGCTTAACCACTATGCTGTGTGGGAGAATCTGAATCCCCATCAGTCACTTTGAAGGGCAACTTTAGAGACCAGGAATTGTTTCTTTTCATGCTGCACTGAAGGACACACCAATAAAACTACACACAAGTCTATAAAAACATGGTCTTTAGCCAACTTTCTTTAGATACAGTATTTTTCTTAGCTTTCTATCCCTTTCAGCTGTTGCACTCTAATTGCTTAGCTGTCTAATTGTCCCTTTTAGGCCTCAGATGCTGCATGGTAATCTAAAAGCACCTCCTGTAAATAAATGACCAAAGCCAAGGGCACATAATCCTGCTTCAGTATAGCCAAAAGCAAAACTTCTTGTGTCAGTAGAAGCAAGACGAAGTGGGGAAGAAGGGAACTTAGCTAGAGGACCTCAGGTGCTACTCTGAAAAATGTCAAGCAATCTGCTTCCAAATCTGCAGATCAAATACCTGGAAAGATGGGAACTTGAAGTGACATTTTCCTGGGGTGCTGGAGGGCTAATATACTGATTTTAAGGGCTGAAAAGGGGCCCGTAGCAGACAGATTAGCCAGACAGACTTGCTAATTCTTAAAGATCTTCTAGAATGAAAAGCAGCTAGAAAAATGCATTTTTAGTCGGCATTCTTTTATTTGACATGAGGTGCTGGACAATGGGTTAATTCAAGTATCAAGTAATACAATTTCTGAACACACCCAGGTGAGGACTTTGACCTAGATTAAATCAGTCATTCTATACTATCTTTTGATTTTCCTCTGTGGTTCCACCCCTCAAAGTTCAATAACTTACAGTAATATGTTGCATTGCAGTGCCTTATGTTTTAAGAGTAGTCCAGTGATTAATTTGTATGTTTACATCTTTATGACACAAGAGTTCAGAAATTTTAAAAAGATACTGAAAATTCATTGAAGACTAGAAGTAAATGAAAACACAAATACTATTTAACTAAGGGCAAGACAAAAACTTTTTTAATATGAAGTATTCCAAATAAATTAAGAAAAATTCTTGCAGCCTATCTCAGGACTTGCTGAGCAATAAATCAAACCTGGAATACAAAATAAGGGGGATTAAAATAGGACCAATATTAACATTTGGACTGAGCTTCAGTTTTGAAATAATCAGTGATAATTACAAAGCAAATTTAGATAATTTATGAACAGTCTGTCCTGAGCCTAGCAGTACATTGATGTGACATGAACAAGGCAGAACACCTTCTATAGTCACAGGTAGAGAAAGAACAGATGTAGTTAGCATCATTCTCACTGCCTTTGACTTCCCTGAATTGTGGTGGCAGAGACAACATTTGGCAAGAACCTGAGCCAGGGCCGGAATCACCTCTCTGCATTCCGTAGGAGGTATCTCCAGGAAGATACTTAATTGATCTCTTTTGTGCACTTAAATATTATACAGTTATAAATGTGAATGTAGAGACATTTTTGTAATTGAAAATTAACCTAGTATGCATACAAATTAAATATTTGATGTGCGGAATAATTTCTGAATTGAAATGGGAATATAGGGCTTGCTTTTTGTAAAGGCACAGGATTATAACATAGTACAGAACCTTAAACTGATTTTGGGTCTCTACAGACAGTTTGGGTTCAGGGGAATAATTCTGCCCCACTCAAGAGTGTCTACACTTAAATATTCTTAAATGAAAAATTTTCACATTAGGTTCACAATCTTGTTGTTCAAGACTGCATGTTGTTTGCTTCTTAAAAAAAAAATAAAATCCAAGCCCTGTGATTTGGAATACTGTATGGAGATTTTGAGAAGTGTTGGTCTCCAAAATAACTGCGACTAGGTGGTTAGGAGATACTGGAAGCTAGGACCAAACCATCTGTCAGTGAGAACCTTAAATCTCTGTTTTGCATCTGATTCATAACAACCCACAAAACTGTGACATGCAATTGGCTACAGAGGAAAGAAGATGACCTCTTCAGATTGTAATTGTGAGCTTTGGATAGGTCTGACTGCATGTATTGTATTGACGACTGTTCTGGTTTAATACTTCAGGTTATATTTCGTTTTTGAAGAACAGTACTCTTATAAAAAATATAGAAATTATTTACTAAGAAATTACAAGTAAATATATTGTTTTTATAGGCACTATTCATTCATAATGTTTAGAATTGAAAACCCAGATAAACTCTCAAACAGTAAATTCTAAAAATATATTAAAATGTAGTTAAAATTGAATTAAGGGAAAGTTGTTGTATCACCAAACTAATGACTGTCACTGATAATCATAAGGTGAATAGAGAAAAAACTGTATTGAAAACGAATGTAATATAATATCATTGTCATAACTGTATGAATAGTTTGCGGAAACAAAAAAGGAAAGAATCTAGGGAGGTTAGATATACTCACTGTGTACTTTAGACTTTTCTAAATGTCTAAATTGAATTCTGAGCTTCTTGTGTATATAATGCATCTTAGGGTAAATACAGTAACGCTTTAACATATTTAAAGTCAGTTCTTGTTACATGCTATCTTTCATGATAACATTTTTTTTTACCTGGAAATATAAGTGTAATAACTGGATAAAAAGCTCGATAATTACTAATCAGTTTGCTTAAGTACAACCTACTATATTTCAGTGTTGTTTGTTCATAAAATACCAATAAATTTTAGCTACATGAAACATTGGAAGAGACTGAAAAGATCACATTTTTTAAAAAATCTAGTATGAAATTAATTTAAATCATAGCCTGATATATTCACATATATTTAATATACTTTTTTTTTTTACTGACTCATTGTACATTTGTTATAATTTTGGATAGAATACACTTTATTCCTCATATCAGAGAGATGACTGTCACTAAGTATGAAATTCAACTCTCTGAAATATGAGATGGAAATTTATGGGTTTATAATTTTGAATAACCACTTAAAATGATGTTACAAAGTTATATTCAAATAAAGAAGACAGGTGGGGCCAAATCTGTAAACACTGACAAGTGTTTACTTTACAGGGAGCTGCCCTGTTGCTAAAGCATAACTTTTCCATAGAAAGATTATGACACAGAAATTATAGCTGTAATGATATAGCCTTCATTATATGATTTTTTTCACCCTCTAATGTAAACTTCTTTATTTGATTTCTTTTCTAGAAACATGCACTTTAATCAAGAGGAGAATTTACCAGACAGTGTTCAGCAGTCAAGTAGGGTAAAATTTCATTGCTGAAGAGAGCCAAATTTCATTGCTAGGAAATCATAAACTTCTCAAGCGTTGGGCCAGTCTTCACAAAGTCTAATCTTTGAAGGAGAAAGTTGAAATCTGATTCCTGAACACTGTGGTTCCCTGCCTCTCTGTAGTGAGTTTCATGAGCTGAGTGGTAAGGTGTTAAAAGATGTGGCTTTATTACAAGATCTATGGACATTGTTCCTCAAAGACAAAATGTTACTGATGCCAAAAGAAAATGTAGAATAACTTAGCATCCTACAGAATCAGACTTACAGGGTCAAATTCCAGTTTCCTCTTTACTTCAAAGGGAACCTACTTGTGAATTTCAGAGGAGAATATTGCAGTCTGCAGTCAGTTTGCAAATAGACATTCTTTCAGTAGAAATGTATATAAACATCTCACTGGATAACTGCACTCAAAAGAAAGCAGTGCTTATGTTTGTTCTTGCTGAGCTTATATGCTAAAACCTCCACCCTGGCTGACGTCAAACCCCCGGGACCTCATACAATATCTATCTATGACAGAGAGCTACTGCCAGTTTGCTGTATTTTTCATGGGCCTTTCATTAAAAGCTCATTCTACAAGAGAGCATAATGGACTCATGACCTGGAACTGAATCTAATATATCTAATATATTACCTACATGCTAGTGCTTCAAAGATTGAAGTTCCAAAAACATGCTGTCTGCTGCTGCAGTGCCAGAAATAGTAGGACAGTAGAATCATAGTAGTTTTTCTCTTTTATGTTTATTGTCTTCTTTCCTTTTTTTAGGCATTATGTAATTCTCTGCAATAAGGCAGCCTTGTTCCAGACATAGGAACTGGGAATGAAGAGTCAAATGATGTACTGATGCTGAGGTTAAAGGTAGCATCACAACACATGTAAAAGAACCTGAGCAGGCTTTACTCTAGCTTCTTCAGGTGTCAAAGAAAAATGAAGCCCCAGATTAAAGATTAGGAGCTAAGATTTTAGCCTATACTGTCCAGGCTTCCCAGTCTCTTCATAGCTTATCAAGCCACTAATCCTACTGTAGTCAATGCTGCTGTGGCTTGACTATTGTTAGTATGTTAAACAGGTATTCTAAAGCTAGTTTTTGAGCACTGAAAGTGTCACAGTTTTACCTCTGTTTGCAGTAGAGAGATATCCAAAGCTTCTGATCTTGATTCTGATGTTGATGGGCTCTATCACCTGAGAAAGTCTTTCACCACATTACTGAGGATGATGTGGTTTGCTATCATTAGTGAGCCACTTTAGATGTAAATAGTAAATTACCATTATTTGTATTCCTCTGGAATTTCCATCTAAAATTTTCTAAATCAGTAATGTTTACAAAGCATATGCCAAAACCTCCATAAAGTAAGACTGCTTTTATTTTAGAAACTGCAAACTGTAATGCAGGGACTTACCTAAAAACACATTAGAGAGCAGTATAGAAGGATTTAGGAAACCAGTTTCTTAACCAAGAGTCTTTAGTCCCAGGTTGTAATCACTAGAGACATGTCCTTCTGGTGTTTGGAGTTCAGTGCTATTTCCTAAATAATAGTACTCCGTATAAATCCATGAATAAATAATGTACTTAAACATGTTTTCCAGAATCATGTGAACTGAACTGTTATACAAGTGAAGATTTATCCCTGTCATAAGAGCAGTAACAATTTAGTGCCTTCTACTCCTTTGCCTTCAGTAGAAAATAAAAATAGGCTGAGGTGCTCTGAATCTTTATCAGTGAAATTCTGTCATAGATGAATGTTTCTAAGCCCAGAAGAAGGCAGGAGAGACTGAGCATTGACATTCTGGACCACTATCTGACCAACTCTATATTAATATTTTTCATACGAGCAAGCAGCCTTCTAATCAGAATTAGCTAATGACTTCAGAGAAATTAAATGAGCTTTAATACAAAAATTTCACAGGGCAAATATTAGATACTGCTGTACAAAGCTAAGAAGGTGAATGTTTTAATACTTATTTAATTGATAATGAGATTAAGAGAAATATGCAAGAACCTACCTGTACAAGTTGGACAGATGCTATATCCAGAATAGTCTGAAATCTTCTATATTTTTTCCCAATACTGATTATTTAGATAATTCATAGTTGTAAATGTCAAATTAAACATATTCAGGACTTGCTTGGACTTCTGTTTCTTGGGGTTTTTCTCTCTTTCTTTCCTCTCTCTTCTCTCTTTCTTTCTTGTTCCTCCTTTCTCTCTTTCCACTGCTTTGTTTATATATTGTAACTAAGCACTGTGTGGTCTGGCAAGCGGCTAAGCAAGTAAACAGTAAGGTTCCTTCTCCTGTTTGGAAGCCAAGCCTAGCAGCTCCTTGAAGTTGAGGCCAAGGTCATGTCTGCTGAGGCTGTTTACACCCCTTCCTTTTCTGTGTGGGGTTTTTGGTTTGGTTTGGTTTTTTTTGGTAGTTCACTCACAAGGTAATAAGAGTCAGCTTTTAGGAAGTGGCTCAATATAAATCCCTGGGTCCGTCAACATATAAGAACTCAATTGGATTACCTGACGCACACAGGAGCATTAGATCCAAAGCCCTGTAGACTGATGTCACTTTCAGCCCCCTGCCAACCCGAAGAGAAGCAATACACCAAAGCAGAGACTGATGATCTACAGGGGTGAGCATGTCTTTTATGAGCAGCAAAATCCCTCAGACTCAATAAACAATGCAAATAAGATTTTTATGGGTCTATCTGGCAGGAAAAAAAAAAAAACAAACAACTGAAAGAAGGAAATTTGATTTTTTTTTAATAGTGCTTAATCTGAAAAATTCTGGTTAATTATTGCAGGGTGCAGCTGTGCTCAGAGCAGGGAAAAGGGAGCTCATGGGATGCTGCAGGGCAGTTGTGAGCTAGCAGTTGTGAGAAAGTGAAGGAAAAAAAACCCCAAACCTACCTTAAGTAAAATTAAAGACTTATTCAATAAGCTCTTCACATTAGCCGTTCTTCCATTCTTCCCAGCTTTGTTTCTCTTGGCATTCTATTTTATTACTTCCATCTTCAAAACAGCTTTCTTCTGGTTTGAGCTAATTAGAATTCCTTCGGCTTCCAAAAACTCAGAATTTATTTATTTACTTCCAAGTATTAAAAAAAAACCCAAAACAGAAGAAATTATCAAAATGTATGTTATGCATTGCAATGGCAAATATCCACTTTTATTATAATGTTAGTATTCAGATAGAGCAGACAGCATTTTATTTTTAATAATTCTTTTCATTTTTTAAATTGGATGACACAACAGAAAACATGGTATCATAAAAAAGGCCAAAAGCTACAAGAAAATACTCATATCAGGCAGACATCTCTTTTGCTGTCCATATCTATGGTAGACGCATGTCCAGATTATTTTACCATCAGAAGCTGAAATCATCATTATCGCAGATCCTCATACTGTTTGATTTATCAGCTGATACTCAGCCATGTTCTTCTTTATGTCTTGTCCTTTCTTGGACTGTAAGACTGTCTCCACTCCTGATTCTTGTGCTCCATAAGTACTCTTCTGGGGAGTAGTTGGAGGATCCTTCACTTTCTCCCTCCAGCTTTGTACAAGCTTTCCACAAAGCTGCATTTGTTTACTCTTTCTCCCTATGATTTGTCCCTGACCAATGTGATTTGCAAATGCAGTTTCAGCTACAATCTCTTCATGTCCAAATTAAGACCTTGGATTGTCTCTCCTTGCATAACTTCATGGAACTAGTCATTTAAGTTCAATATGGCCAAAAAAAGCCCTCTTATTTCCCTATTTCTCACTCTGTTTTCCTTACTTAGTCCCTGGGACTGATGCCACTGATAGCCCGAGCCCATACTGTGGGTTTCATGTTCAGTTTAGTCTTCTTCCTCAGTCAGCCCATTCACTGTATCTGATTCCTGACATGTGCTTTTGAATAAAATTTACAAGCAGTGATCCTCTTTATCCACCTTTAAACAACATTTATTCAGGCTTTCATCATCCTAATTACTGCAAATCCCTCTCTTCTGACACTGGCAAATGCAGTATTGCCTTATCCAAAATGTCACTAAAAACATCCATTTTGCTGAATTCTCACACAGGACACATCATCTATCTTTTTGTATCCTTTCCCTGGTCCCTTTTCTTTATAGCAGCAAAATAAATCTATTTTTCTCTAAATTTGGTCTTGGTCCAGAAGTCATAAAACCAACCTGAAGGGCAGTCTGCCAGGAATGCCGTCAGGAATAAAATTAGGTAGAAACATCTCACATCTGAGATGTCTCAGATAGAACATTTTGGAATTAGCAAACCAACATCTACTGATAAACCTTACCAACTGTGCAATAAAGACTATTTGTTGACCCTTTTCCTATGATCACTGTGACAGGTACTGGTCTTCTTTTTTTGGATTCATAGTTCTAAATACCAACAGATCAGCAGAAGTGTGGTGATGATAAAAAGAAACTTTGAGCATTGATGCACCTCAGGATGTATTCAGCCTGATTGTCCAATAAAGACATACTAACGGGAGAAAAGCCACACAGAAGTTTGTGGCGGTTCCTTCCCCATGTAATAAGTGGGGAAGAGTTTGGAAGTTATGTACAGTGGCGCATTTGTAGGAACCAGATTCGATTTAAGTAGATGTGTGCATGTATAATGCTGTTTCTGGAGTTAACAGGGCTTGTGGCTTGTTGACTCATTTTGCTAGAAATAATGTGTTGCATGAATATGCTTCCATTAAATCAGGTAGAAATGTTGATTTGATCAACCAGTCAAAGTTCCTAAATATTTTATGCTCCATTGCTTTAAGAAAAGTCTCAGTCATTCTTTTCACAAAAACACGGGCCCAATAAAAACCTGTGGTTGTTCTGTAGGTGTAAGTAATGGCTCCAAATTTGTGAAATTAAATTCTCACCCATGGTTCCTTCTCTATTTTAAGTAGTCATTGAAAACAGCCATTTTAGAAAATAATTCACATCATATTGGTCTGAAGCAAAGTAGTGTTTCAGACTCATAAACAGACAGTATGAAAGCTTCAGTTGCATTCATTCTGTTCACTTATTGAATCCTTACTGTGTAGAGATGACATGTATGTAATTGTAGCAAAGTTTATGTAACTAGATCACTATGAAAGAAGGTTAACAAGATGAAAGACTATTTATCCCAGTGAAGGAACTGCTGGATGGAGGCTTAGGATCTCCCTTATGTTCTGTCTAGCTTTCTGAGAACTGGCAAGGGTTAGAATCCAATTATTCTCTGACATTAATGCCTTTTCATCCCACAGAAGCTGGAGTGTGGGAAGCTCTTAAAGTTTACATAAAGGTGAGGATTATTATTTACTTCTCAGCTGATGGTGGTACAAGCAGGCTGTCAGAACTACAACCACAGGTCAGTCATGGGGTTTCTGTTAAACAGAGAACACTCACAATGCTTCTGTTAAGTTTTAACTGGTTTTACTTCAGAGTCCCATGGAGTGTATCATAAACTGCTTGAGCTTCATAAACTGCTTGAGCTGTCAGAGCTAAATGGTTGTCACTTAAGCTTTCAGAAAAATCAGGGAATCTCCCTTTCTGTTTTACATTTGCTCAAGTCCTATAACAGGACCTAATTACTTCTTCTGATAGTGAACTTCCATGCATCATCCCTATGCTCTGTATACATAAAAATTAAATTTTTATTTTCATAATGGTTTCTAAGCAGACTGGAATTGGTCCATTCATATATATTTAGCTTAGCAAAGTAATATACGCGTGTGAGTCTATGCTCTTGTTGTGGTCTTTGCTGTCAGGGGTACTTCACAGCAGTATTCTCATGTCTGATTTGTGTAGCCATAATCTCAGTTTTGAAGAAAAAATGAAGAGGCCAATATGCAAGCAAGATGCAAAGAAAGTATCTATGTAAAGAAATTAATTTGAAATTCATAGCTGAACAAACATATCTGAACAGCTTGTTTCCTAAGTTAATTTTTAAAAACCCACTGAACTGAGAGTGCAAGTGTTTTGGGGTTTGTTTTTAAGTGTGTTTCAAGGGAGCAGAAAGGCAGCGTAACTCTAACCTGCCAGTGGCAACAATAACAAGTTTTCCTTAAGAACTATATTTGGCAAAGGCTGGATCAAACCACTGGGAGCTGCTAAATCTTTAGGAAGTCCAATGACTGGATGAGCTATCTTTCTAGTATACAAGAAGAGAGTGAGTAAAGCAATTAATTCATGATATAAAGTACAAACTGGCACTGTTTCATGCCAAATGCTCTCAGACTGTAATGGAGTTACTCTTTAAATAAGAACTGTAAGTTCAGGCCATTAATCCGAGGAAAGAAAGAGTGAAACTTCTTTAAAGGTTTCTGAAATATGGTGATGGAATTCCATGCATACAATCCATGTATAGTTTCATTAAAAATAGCCATTTTACCCAGCAATGACATGAATGCTGGTTATAAGGGAAAAAAAATTGTTTTCCCTCTTGGAAAAGAGATTTTCTATTTGTTTTTCTCTTGGCCACCACAATGAAACTTGCATGCATTCAGATATACTTGTGTATACATGATTAACACTTACAGAGTGAAAGTAATTTTTCTCTATAGAAGCTTGAAGTGATTAAAACATATCTTCATTTAAAAATCCTAAAATGAGTGTACATAAGTGGTCACAGAGGAGTATTCCACAATGCAGAGATGTGTGCAGGCACCAAACTAACACAAAGAGGTACTATTTGTGCTTTGGGACCAGGGAGACGCTGGGATGAGGGTTGGACTTGATGATCCTAAGGGTCTTTTCCAACCTAAATTATTCTATGATTTTACTTCACCCAAGGGGAATAATTTGCTATTGCAGCTATCCTCCTTATTCTGCCTAGTGTAGTTTGCTTAGTTCTAAGTCATGACATTGTACAGCGTAGGCATAACACACACTATTCATTATCTTCAAAATGCTTTGTTAAGTTCATAATAAAGTAGTACCAAGTCGAAAGAGATAAAGCTAAGTTGTCTATATTTATTTAGTTGTTTTTCAAAACTACATTCAGAAATTATTAGGGTGTGTGTTGGGATCATTATAGGAAATGCTAGATTCAACTAGCATTTAGACAGAATGTCAGATAATTGGTGTTGACCAATTTCATTTGAAATGCAGTCATTTTCTAGCTTTTTGCAGCAATGTATGACACATCTGACATGGGAGTGGTGTTAGTGTTTACAAATAGAAATGTAAAAACTCTGACAAGAATTGTTGCACTCTTTTTTTTTAACCAGAAAGATACATTGAGCAAGTTCAGGGCTGAGAACATTGAATGCTCGTTAGAGAGAATATAACTGAAAGTTTGCCTTTAGCATCCCCTGAGTTCAGGACCAGTTGTCAGAGATGTTCAGTGTAAGGTCACTAAATTTTGGCCAACTTTGAATGGTCCCATGTAGCAGAAACCATGAACAGAGGATCATACAGGGGCTTTTCCAACTATGATCACCTTATAATGAAAAGAGAGAAACAGCTGATACAAAAGTCCCTATTGTCTTGTTTTGAATCCTGGAAATGCCTTTTGCTCTGGAATTGTTCTTAGAAAGCCAAATACAAAGTCTTCATTGATAAGGGTGTAGGAAGTGGGATCAGGCATGTCAGTATGTAATTTAGGAAGACAGGAGTGGGGTACAGATATAAATTACAAGTACGTTTGGTGGATTGCTGAACTAAACCGTACAGATTAAAAGATGCACACAGTTAAAATCAACCTTTCCCCAGTAAAGCAATGAGAACTTGATCATAACTTACATAGAATATACTACCACAGTCCAGGCCAGTGAACCTCCTGTTTAATGTTGCCAAGCCCCAAGAACTTTTCCTAAATTTGCCCATGCAAAATTTCAATTGAGTAGCAGTATAAAACACACTATGCTTGTAAGTATCAGTGTATGGAAAATACGAGGCATGTGATACCATAAATGCTGTTTTCTAATAGGTAAGCTACACTTCTCTCCACGAACAATTCCCAGTTGGCTGATTATGTCTAATGGTTGTACATAACTTTGCTGCCTGTTTACTCTGTACACCTATTAACATAAATTGGTTGTACATAGAATTATGACAGATCATTAAGAACTATGCAGGATCAGCAAAGAAGTGGTTGATAGTATCAATGACATTTCAAAGAACACAGTTACTTGACTAGACATACAAAAACATCACTTTTACTGAGCTTCAATATCCCTTAGCCATGAACATGGCCCTTCATTTTGACATTTATAACCTGTTGCATGGTGCCCCATGGTGGCTGCTTGCCTTCTGTTCCATTTCCTCAAGCCAGCACTCAATTTGTTTTGGTTACTGTTTAAAAAAAGTATTTACCCCAGTTCATGATTATTTGCTAATAGTCAGAATTCAAGTATAAAAAAAACCTTTGGCAACTACTGACTGTTTCTAGTTCCATTCAAAGAGGGAAGATAGGTCCCTCCAGCTAGTTACTTGAGGTCGATTTCATACTGCTTTCCAAGACATATGTAAATAAAAACCACAGCTGTTACAATGTTTCTTTTACTAGCTGTTGTTTTGTTTGGGGGGGTTTTTTAGGTATTTTGTTATTAAAATGAAACATTTTAACATCATCTGTATTTATCAACAATTAGAATGTGAGAATCTTGGTTCATTTTTCTTTGTACATTTTTTTTAGTAATACATCAATTAATATGGTTTTTGATTGTAATTTGTTTCCAGCAAATTTCCATTTCACTTTCATATGTAAAGTGCAGCTCCTGTGCCACAACTAATAGTAAGAAAATGTTTAAGAAAATATGTTATTACCAAACTGTTTTATTTCATGTAGACATTGTACTACTTCTGGAATTTTCTAAAATGTTTCAAAGTCTGGATTTTCTTTCCACATATATCTTCCTTATCAAACAATATTTATCAACTTGTTTTCAGAAGAAGACATGGATGTTGATCCTGCCTGTGACTTAATCGAGCCTTAGTGTGGAAAAAATGGCCCCCCTGAATACCTACAATTCTGTTCATCTCTTTTTGATGAAATAATTAGTGAGGTGAGGAGAAGGTTTGTTAATTTGGTTAATTTCCAGAGGGCAGCTTTCACACTGCTGCAAGGTATCTAGTTGTCAATGTGATGATGATATATAGACATCTAAAATAAATTATAGAATTACAGCGGCTGCATGTTTGCATACATATCTTAGCCTGAGAAGTCCCATGAAATTCAATTTTTGGTAATGCAATCTATTGAAGGTTGTTTAAGAAAAGGTAGATGGTCCATTCTTGCAGAGAAATATTTTTAAATACATAACTAAAAAGATTTTTTAAAAAATCAGTACATACAGTTCTTTATCTAAGTGTTGCTGTCTTGTCATTACAACACATGCCCAGAATATCTTGTTTCTATTTTCAGCTTGTCTAAAAATGACTGTAGGCATAATCAGATACTCACTTGAAAACCGGCTATTATGGTACAGGCAGTTACCACCTTCTATCTGTTCACTACAGTCCCACTCAGCTGAAGTGTTTTGAGTTACTATGTGTGTTACACTAATCCATTTTTTGTGCAAAACTAAATCATATTCTTTACTATGGAAGTTTTGTGGGCAAAAATGACTGCTCCATATATTTTTGGGCCTGTTGTTTTATGTTATAGCTTCTAATTTTTGACATTTTGATTTTTGTACCTCAAAATTTGGGTCAGGTACTCAGATCCATTGCCCTGACTCCAAAGATTTCAGCCTGAATTGTTTGCTTTGCAGTTTACAAACATCAATATGTCAAAACTGTGTGCACTACCATGAGTGTGGTAATAAGAACTTAACAAAAATATTAAAATATGATAAAACTACATTCTAATGTAATTTTCTCACTGCTGAATGCAAATATTTTAGTATGATTTTCATAAACATACTTGTATACCAATGTATTCAAGTGTGAAAGTTTCAGATTTTACTGGCACTTTTTAAGCAAAATATTTATTAAACACTCAACAACTGTTTATTTTAAAGCAGCAGTCCAAATCCAAGACTAATTCTACATGGACACCAAAACTGAAGAGATAAGAGAATGATTAACAATTACATCTAAGCAGAGGATTGTTTTCATGCTCCAGATAGTTCATTACTGTAATTTTGGAGTTTCTATTATTAAATAACACTGCTCAAGAGATTCTCCTTATATATAAAATTTCATGTTTATTTTGGAAAGGAAAATTCAGGTTCTGAGGTTGGTGATTCCCCTTATTTTGCCAAACAGACCCTTTACCAACTTTCAGACTTCCTCATGGGCCACTGTGCACCTTTATTATCAAAGCTGTCGCCAAAAATCTTGTCGAGTTATGTTATTCTTTAGCCTCAGCAGGACCACAGTCTGAAAGCCCTTGCTCCAAAGACCTTGGCCTCTCACAGGTAGCTATACCTCCTTGTGTAGTCTTCTCTCTTTATATTGTTCTGCAAAACTTTCTTTTTCCCTTTGGCTACTGATCCTCTTATAAGCAAATACAAATCCCCTATATGCTTGCCTGTATGTTCTGTTGCAATGCATCCATACTCTTGTTCTCTACTGTATCCTTCTAATCTGTTAAGAGGTCCAGATAAAAATGCTGATTTTATTGATGTCTCTGGCAAATACCTATTTACTTTCATGGATTTCAGGACTTTAGTTTTGTATTTTCTTGGATAACAGTCAGGACAATCCAGAAAACAGTTTCCACATGGACATATGCAATATATGAGTATATATATAATATGTGGTCTGTAAGACCACAGGTCTTATGCAGATAACTGAACTGGCTGAACATGATGTCACCCCACCTGTTTCTTGCTGTACAGAGGAGACCAGAGGTTAACACCTTTGACAATGAATTGAATGTAAAATGTTCATGTTTACAGTTCCCTGTGCCTAGCTGGCAGGTTTTATATATTTTTAAATAGTGCTCATAAGGCTGTTTTTGTACTATCTAGTAAAAAAATACAAAGGCTTGCTTCAAGTATATTATCATGGCTTCAAGGTGTTGAGGGGCCTCCTTTTATCTCTAAGCAGGGACATTCCTGGGGTAAAAAAAAAGGGAAAAAAAGATTATGATATACCAAATGAAATACTGAAAAACCAGGAGAGAGTACTTATGTCAGGTGCCAAAAGACACCTCAATAACTCAATAAATAATAAATAATAAATAAAAATAATAACTCAAAATCCCACAAAGGGGCACTGAAGATTTAGAAGAAAAACATCACCGAAACAGATGCAGAACAAGAAAACATTACCATGATCCAGACACCCAATAATGAGATAAAGCACTGCCATGCCAGGCATGCATGGGGAAGCCCGGAGCTTCCAAGGCCGTGAAAGATGTCTAGGAGCAGCAGCAGAACTGCTGCCAGAGCGCGGTGGCTGGGTGCCAGAGCACTGGCGGAGAGCACGAAGGCAAAGACCTGAAAAATGCAATTTTTTAACGAAAGCCCCAGGAGGAAGGGAGGCCTGGCTAAGGGGCGTAATTCAGGAAAGGAACAGCTCCAGGGAAAAGGGTGCGGAGGAGTCAGAGCGATGCTGGTGCCGAGCAGGGATGCACGGGCCGCCAAGAGCCGGGGGGCCGCAGCCTCCCCTGGGGCCGGGTCGNCAGCGGGCAGGGAGGGAGCCGGGGGCGGCCTGTGCACTTGCTCGGGGGCGGGCGGCGGTGCGGGCAGTATGGGCCGGTGAGCTTCCGTTTCTGCTCGGAGCTGGGGGGGCTGGAGGTGTCTCGGTGGATAATGGCGGGGGGCTCTTTGTTGGGG
>VZZY01012823.1:242588-362585 GCA_013400335.1 Eurystomus gularis
CAGCTCCTCCTCCTCCTCCTCCTCCCGGGAGCAGGGGCACCCGGGCAGGCCGGGCTGGCGTCCCCTTCCAGCCCAGGTGCTAGCTCGGCCTTCGGGGAAGGAAAGGTCCGCGGTCGGGGAGGTGGGAATGCAGTCCTGCGAGTGACCGAACACCTCTGTGGTCGGCTTCCATGACCTTGCTCTTAAAAACGCCTCTTAAAGCAGAAAATACTTCTCTGGGATAACGTAACTGCTCCAGATGTAAGGGTCTGGGGGTGTCCGGCAGTGTCTTTGATTCTCTCACTTTTTAATTCTTCCTTTTCTTGCGAAAGGAGCGAGCTGGCTCTTGGTGGAATTTCTTTTGCTCTTGGTTTCTCTGTGTCGTTAACAGCACGCAGCTTTACTCCCAAAGCCCGTTTTTTCTAATGCCTTCCTATGTGGAGGGGTTCTGTCAGTGAAGTTTGACCTGAGCACCTCTAGTAACCTACAAATACAAATCCCACTTGGTTATTTATTCCCCCACTCCCCCACCTACAACAATGGCTTTGAGCATGTAACATGTTTTTGAATTTTGGTGAACAGAACAGATTTGCTGAAGCCTTTCAGACAATTGAAAATTCCTACATGCTTTGGCCTATCTGATGATATAGACACAAAGGGTGTTAGGCTTGTTCGGGGAAGGAAAGTATTACTTGCCCTAGGGCATGTGGAATTGAGCAAGCTAACTCCTTGCAGCTGGGTTTTACTTACAGGTGTGGAGATTTAACCAGTGATGGTCTCACAGGTCACATAAGACCTGGGCTCACTTTTAGAGATTCTGACAAATGCACTTCTAGGGCAGAATAGTATATGACATGCATCTTTATGTATTTGGAGGTGTATCAGTGCATTAGATAATCTGGAAATGCTTTAAACTGTAGCATTAAGAGAAACTGGGCCAAACCTAGTTAAGGCTAACATCTAAGTTACTTGAGCATTCTTTGTATATAATGAAGGGAAACTCTTAATTCTTCTAATAGTAGTTAAGAAAAACATGTTGAATATTAAATAATCCTCTGCTTTGATCTCGGTCTGTGGGGACAGCCATCTTGCCTTTTTACCCCACTTAGTTCGAAGATGTGTAACATAGACTAGTTTGGTAGTAGGATGCAGGTATGGAGTTCTGCAGAACATGTGATGCCAGTGCAGGGACCAGACAAATTGCAGGCTGCCTGTCAGTTCCTGGCAGTTTTCAGGGCCAGCTGGGCAAAAGTATTATAGGAGAAGGGAGAGAGAAACATCTGCTGAACAAGACTAATGCAGAGTTGCAGAGGGTGTACAAAGTTGTTTTGTCATCACTGTGAAAAAGGAATTTTAATAGTGGTTTCCAGTGCAAAAGTTCCCAAGATTTTTGGACCATTGGCTTCTGTAAGTATTCAGAGTAATCTTGTGGGCTACCACACATACTTCATGGAGACTTCTAGGTCAGAAGCATCGGTAAATGTGGTTCTGAGTTCTCTAGTTTTGGACTGTGACTGCTTGTTCTAGGCAGAAATAGAGTTGCCTTTTGTGTGTCATTTTTGTTTTAACCTCACTCTTTAGGGACCAAAGCCTTTGCTGACTTTGTAGGCTGCAGGTATAACCTCCTTGGTAACAGCTTTAAATAAACTTACTATATTGGTGAATTGTTATGTAAATATTAGGGAATAAACAAGCGTTTGGAGATTTTAACAACTGAATTTTCTGCCTGTTACTTACCTGAAATGATGTTTATTTCATGTTTTTTTTTATTTTTTAAACCATGAGCTAATGAGATAGTATTTGAGATTATATTGCTACCTCCTTATTTGTTTACTGTAAATGTTTTTGGTTTCTTTTTCATCCTTCCTCAACTGCCTAAATGGTTTGAATGCTTATTGTTTAAGATGCATGCAAAGTACATGGTCAGCTCATTTCTGAGGATTGATCCAGTATTCTAGACAAACACAAATGCCCTGAAAGTCTGCTGAAAAGTATGGTGTGCTATTTCTTAAGCTTCATTTTGCACTCACCCCCTACAGGATAAAAAGTGTTCTGTGTGTATATAATTTTACTATATGTTTTTAATATATGTAGTGTTCATTGCCATATCACTTTGGAAACTAATCTGCTTTTGAATCTAGATTTTTTTAATGAAGGCCAAATGTATTTTATTGCTGTAAATTTTTCCTTTGAAAAAGCCCCGTAGTCCCTCATTCAGAATCTCCAGAAACAGGCTTCTGTTTGTTATGGAAAGATCTCTTGGCTTCTGAAAACTCTTTAAAACTCCAGTTGAGACTACTTATATTGTTTGCCTGCTGTGAAATTTGTGGTGTTGTTGACGTGGATTCTGGAAAACAAATTTTACTTTGATTTAAGAATATGAACATCTAGTTTTCAAGTCTCTTGGGAATCCCTTTGTTTAAATGGGGATGGAAATTCACCTTTAAATTTGATAAAGGCCATTTCTGGCTATGCTCATGAAAAGATGAGCTGTATTTAAAGCGGCATTCATTGCTACTTTACAAGGTATATTTGTATGAAAATACAGCAATAATAACTTTTTTTTTGCATGAAAGAGGTTTGCTTGATAAAGTCTTTAGGTTTTCAGAGCAGTTAGAAGTGTTTGTATGTCTATAACATCACACGATAGTTTCATATTCGGTGGCTACCTTGCTTAAGCAGTTCTTCATACCAGTTGTTCCTTCTTGCCAACTGCTGTGTGGCAAAATAGATCAAGGAGCTAAATGATCCTACTGAAAAAAAAAAAATTCCTCTTGGACTATTTTTCAGCCTGATTAATTCCCTTATGTGTCTGAACAAACACCTAGGCCATTTCATGGTTGGAAGAGATGGAGGCTGCTTAGGTGGGGCTTGCTTACAGTCTTGCATATGCACAAAGGTATTCACAGATCAGGTAGTGGTTGCTGGAAGACTAAAGTGATAGAAGTGAGCAAACCACTTCTATGTTGAGAACTGCTTGTTTAAAGATCTGTTTGCGGACTTGGTCTTCTGCTGTTACTGAAAAGCATTCTGAATAATATGTTTATTTTGGTTTCTTGAATGCACTGTAGACCCCCAGATGAGTACCCATTCGGTAATGAATGCTGATCTAAAGTTATGCATCAGCAACTGTGTGGATGGACATCCACTTCCACACTAGCTATATTGTTTCAAAGTGTATGTGTAGTATCAGTAGATGCCCTAAAAAAAAAAAAAACAACCTGGAGATTTTTGGAGTGAGGCAGAAGATTCATCCTTGAAACCTGTTTGTGTTTTTGACTTTGACTTTTGTGTTTGTGAATTAAAATATTAACTATTTTAGGACTGTATTTTACATGTAGGAATGCAAATGCTCATCTTTTGTGGGACTTCAGAAATATGTAGCATTTAACTTTCAGGTTATTCTACTTGGTAGGGGCAGCCTTTAATTCAGTGTTGAAAAATTCCCTTACTATAGCTTTCCCCAGTTTATTACATCTCAATAATACACAAAGTCTTCAGGAAAAAAAAAGCTTGAAATACTCTTTTTCTGTCCCAAATCTTATTCAAAATATGGGACTGCAGATGTAGGGCACTGAGTATTTTCCCAAGTTGTTTGTATTTACCAAATACTTAATGGAATTTTATTAGTACTGTTCATCTGTACAAGTCTGTACTGTGACAAAACTGTAGCCTTCTTAATTAATATTTTTAAGAAATATGCTGTCTTAGAACTGAAGATGATGGTAAGAAATTTATGATGACTTGGTGATGGGTGGAATATGTTGCTAATACACTGTCTTGAAAGTTATGGGAAGTGAATAGCAATAAATGTAGTTCATGCATGATGTAACCTTTAATTAAGGTGAATTAATATTTAACTTTGAAGAATAGTCACAGAAAACAAAATCAAAACCAACTAGAATTGCTAGATACATTTAAAATGTATCTTAAGATTTCCTTGATATAAACTGTGTCAGCTCAAGGAATACACCAAGCAAATGGTAGCGAGCCTTCTTCTGTGAGCTGTAAGACTTCTGTGTGGCATAAGGAGCACTCCAGCTTATCATACAGCCAACAGTGAGTAGCAGTCTGCTTCTTCTGTAGATTTTACAAAGCCTTTGGATAAGAACTCCTCCAAGAGCCTGGAGCTGACTGCATCAAACTGAGAAAGAGACCTGTTTCTGGTGTTGAATTGGATCAGCGTGGAGAACTGTCCAACCAGCTGTTTATAATAGTACCTTTACCTTGACTGTTACTTATTTTGTAAAATATTTTTGTAAGGTTTTCTAAGGCCTGCATTTTTCTTTTGTGTGTGAGGAGATAATGATCTTGGTGTACCAAGCTTTTAATTAATAGTAACACATTTGTTCTTAACTATAGATGTTTTTTTCCTCAAAGTGATTAAAAAACTAATCCTTGGGGTTTTTTTTCTGTCCAAATTGATTGCATGTAAGCTTCATACTAAAATAAACCTCATAGTTGTTGCCCATATTGTCACTTTTATTGTTGGATAAATGCTGCTTGATATGTGAACAGACGGGATGCTTGTTAATCATTCTCAGTTGGATATTGTAGACTAACGCTAAAATAGTGACTGGCAGAAAATACGCTTTAACTCAATGGTCATTTTTGTTACAAACAAAGCAAATACTGTATATATGCTCATGTGTACACTTTAAAAGGGGAAAACGTTACTTCTGCTGTGCTGCTTGAAAGCCTATTCACTCTAATTATTGATTTTTGCATATTTAAAAAAATAAACCAAACAACCAAAAAATAACTCTGACAACCTCCTACTACTTAATTATATTGACATTATATGAAGCTTTTTTTTAAACTACAGATCTTAAAACCATGCAGGAAAATGTCTTAACCCAGTATTTCCTCTTTTAACTACAAACTGTGCATAAAATATGTTCCCATCATTGTGGTCTGTGCCCATTCAAAAATTTGCCTTGTACCATAGTCGGCTGAACAAAACCTGAAATGTCTCCGATCTGGTGTTTTGATTGTTGTGAAATAAGAAGAATTAACGTTAGGTATTGTATTTCTTGCTGTGTCAGGGAAATGCCCGGCTCTGTAAGTGTGTGTGTCTGTATGCATGCAGGTGCGTAAAATGAAAGTGATTCTTCTGCTGTCGAGTGCTAGGCAGCAACTCTTGCCAAAGAGGATCTGGGAATCCTGGTGAATAAGAATCTGACTAGGAGTCAGCAGTGTACCTCTGTAGCCCTCAAGGGTAATTACTTACTGGACTGTATTAGAAAGAGCGTGGCCCACAGGTACAGGGCAGGAACTGTTCCCATCTGTGGCACAGCTGTGAAGCTCTAGCTGCTGTGCTGTCCGGTAGATCACACATACACACACCCTGTGTGAGAGAGACAAACTACCCAGGATCCAGCACTGGGTTGCTGGGATGTTTGAGGGCTGGAGGGCCTGAGGCGGGGGTAGGGACTGGGTTTGCAACCTGAGGAAGGGAAGGCTAAGGGAAAATATAATTGCTGTATTTAGCCATCTTTAAGCAAGGGATTATAGAGATGATGGAGCAACATTCCCCTTAAAATTACACAGTGAAAAGATGAGGCAATGCTCACAAGATACAAGAATGGAAATTTCAGTAGGACATGAAAGGAATGTCTTGATGCATGGGAGTGGGTAAGTGCTGCACTGAGAGCCTGGAGCAGCCATAGAATCTCCATCTATGGAGACTTTCAACTGGACAAGGTCCAGAGCAGCCTCATATGAATATAAATTTGAAGTTCTGCCTGTTTTGAGCAGGTAGATGATCTCTAGATGTTGCTTTCAAACCATATGATGACTTTACTGGTTATAGACTTTGAAAATAAATTTTTTTTTTTTTTGAGGGAGTTGGCAAACCAGAGACATGGTGATGTAGATAAACAAGGCTGTTCAGAACTGTATTGAAGTTGTGGAGGGAAAAGTAATGAGATGTGATAAGCATCTTCATTCAAGTCTGCTGGTGGCAATATTGGCATTTTTCTGCCCTGCATTGAACTTTCCATCTGACTGGGCCAGAAGGCTTGCAGGCTAGCAAAAAGGACAGAAAAAAGGTTATGGTGCCTGTCAGGCATGTGATCACTCTGGTCAATATAAAAGCTCATCTCCAAAGGAACAGCCTGCAGTAACAGCATGGTAGCCAGCTGAAGTTTGTCCAGGCCTTGCTTTCTGTGGCAGAGGAGTGTGCTGGCATCTGCTGCTGGGAGGCTTTGAGCTGCTGGGTGACTGATGGTTCCTTACATTTGGCTGGAGCATGGTTACTCCAGTGAAATTAACCAAAAGTCTTAAGCAAAGGGATGTGAACAGAGTGGAAAGTTACAACCCAGAGTGACTGTTTTGTATATTAACAAAGCAGCTGTCCTGAGTTTTGAACCTGTAGGTAGTTACATATGACCAGTTGGATTCACATACTTAAGATAGAGTTGTGTGGGAAATCTGGTGTTGGGGATGGCACATCCTTGCAAACCCTAGATGTATTCTTTAACACCTCAGATTATATCGGAGTGAGGTTTACAGTAGTTATGATGCTTACTTGTAGGATCTCAAGTATAAAAGTAGAAACATAGTTCCAAGCACGTAATCCTCATTTTAAGTTTTACTGTGGAAGCAGTGAAAGTGAACACCATGGTTGAAAAGTTGATCAGCATAAATCTTGTTAATTTCTTGATTGTTCATTGTGTGAATGTTTTGAATGGTGAGAAACATCCTGGTCGCATTCATAGTAGGAAGGGTAGTAACATGATATCCTAAAAAGCTTTATTAGAAGGGTGTGGACTAGGTTTGTTTGTTTCATTTAATGCCAAAAGTGAATACTCAGGAGACACACAGTAACAGGAAGGTCCTTGTGTGTGGCAACGGTTCATGTAATGAGCAGTAAAGCCTTCCAACAGTGAGTGACTTTCATTTGCATGGTTGCTGCAATGCAAAACTCCTTGTTTTCTTTTGCTTTTTTTTTTAAACTGAAGCATTACAAGATTCTTGTGCCAGTTATATGTCAAGATGGGGGAAAAAAGGCAGTCCAGTTTCTAATAAGATTATGTCGGACATAAAAGGGTTTCATATTAGCATGGTACTGTGGGGAAGTGAGACAACCTTGATGTGATGAGAGCTACTTTATTCTCTCCCTCTTTTAGTTTATTTGAAATTTCTTCTTAGTTTTCTTCAGAAAATTTCTCACCACAACTCTTATGTGCATAGCCACTAGCACTAGTGTATGGTGCCTGGCTGTGCTTCTGAAGGGCTTTTTTGTTCTTGTTCAAAGAACAGGAATTCTCACTCTGCCTAGTTTGGGAACTTCTGTCTTAGGGATTTTTTGCTAGGACAGGGCATCAGGCACTACTGAAGTCTAAGATAAATGGGACAACAGAACAGACTCTGTTGCTATTAGTAATGAATCCTGTAGACTAGGGTAGTTTCCTACAAACTACCTAGAAAGTAAAGCCTTTATTTTGTAATGTACTGCCTTTCTTCCCACACCACTCCCAGGAAATTATTGTGCCAGGTACTGTGCTGCATTACAGGATGCGTCTGTGAAGGAATTGTCAGTACTGAGGTTCTAATATGTCTTGGAGTTTTTTGTTCCATTCTTAAGCTCTTATTACTGAAGTATTTTATGCCAAAAACTTTAGAGAGGATTTCATAGCACATTAATTGCTTCTACTTAACAGATAAATGCATGAATTAGTGAAAGTTGCATATTCATAATTGGATTCTAAGTTTCCGTAACTAGAATTTGATGTTAAAATGTTTTAAGTTTTTTTTTTTTTGTGGAACTATTGATGTGATTCTTAAGTGTAGTATTAAAACACTCTGAAGACTTTTTTCCAGCTGCTATGCAACTCCTTGCTTCGTCTAATGTTCTGTAGCCGTTATTTTCTTCATCACTGATATATAGTGGGTATTTTAGGTCACTTGGTATCTTTTGTTTGCTTCTGTCCTTTAAAAAAATTAGAGAATCTTTTGTTTTATTTCTTCTGCTGAAACATTTAGTTCTATATACTTCATCTTCCCCTACAAGAAGAGGTTAAAGAACAAGCATTTCTTCGTACCCCAGAGTAATCCTGGAATGGGATTTCACTTCTAACCTTGTGCAGATCTCATTGAAGCACTCTTGAGTCATATTTACTTATTTACTTTGCTGATGATTTGCTTATGTATTCTATGTTACTGATTTGCTAGATGCCATTGAATGGGCAGAGGACTTGCATATGCAGGCAAACTTTTGTGGTATGGTTAGAATTAATGGTCAATTGGGTAGTTAGCTGGAAAAGTATAGTGCAAAGTTTAATCATTTACTCTCATGAATTTCAAATTAGATTACAGTTAAGCTTTTTGAAATATATGAATCAGTTGAATGGGTCATGACATATGATTCTGCACAAAAGAGGTATATAAAGTGATACGGAATAGCATTCCCTTCAATGCAGTAGTTCCAGTCATTTGGCAGAATTATGGTTTAAGTGAGATTTTTAACCTGTTTTCTGGGTCCAGCGGCTTTCTGCTACAGTTGAATTGGTTACTTAAAAGGCACATTGGTTACTTAAAGGCACAGACTTCTTTAGAGTCTTCCTTCACTGAATTTTCACTCATTTCAGATTTTAAGAAAAAAACAAAGTGGAGTGATAAATAATGTTCTGCCATAAACCTGAATATTTTAAGCCTTTAAAAAAATGTTTGCCTTTATTTTCTCCTCATCTACTGTCCTTCTGTATAATCTTTTATTTGAAAAAGGATTAAGGAATTGGAAGATCCTTGCTTTATCCTGTTATTTCTGAAAAAGAGTGTGTTGCTAAGAATAGTCTTTTAATCTGCTGTCATAACAGCTTATTTGCCAAACTGTAGAATTACAAAAGTTTTCTTTTGATGGAGCCATTCTGGTTTGTGATTTCTGTGCAAAACTGACCTGCAAGAGACAGTTGACAAAGCGATATATTGCGATAATAGGATTCATCATGGAACCATCTGTAGTGGAGCTTCATGTGACATTACACTGAAGAAACTGTAGAGATACTCTCCTATGAAATGTAGCACAGCAGAGTGTTTGCAGAGTGATAATTATTTTTGTAGATGTAACACTATTCATTCTGATAATGCTTGTTCTAGAAAAATGCTACCTGTGATTTTTTTGTGTGTGATTAAAGTCACGGTTCAGGAATCCATTAAAAAGAATAAAAAGAGGGAAGGTATGGTGAGAATCTTCAGCATTAGAAGTGCCAGTTTACGAGCTGTTCAATATCGTGTGCTGCAGCCTATCTTTGTTTACAACCTACTGGCATATGAATCTAAAACCTATTTTAAAGAGGAAGATTCTTATCTTAGAGAATCTCTGCTGATGTCTAATCACCTCTTTAAAAAAACAATGTGTAGGAATAGAGAAACTCTGCAGTATATTCCATTACAAATACATCATTTCACTGTGCAACCTACTGTGTTGATCTATGTGTCATATATACCCTTATCACAAAACACGAAACCCCAGAAAACTTACAGTACAGAATACTGTATAGTAGCTGACTGTCATTGTAATAAACTAAATCAGAAGCGATTTATAACTTGGTGAGGATATGTATGTTAAGTAAGTGCTATTGGCCACAGATGAGGACTTTTCAGAGGGGGGTGCACCTGCATTCCAGAGCAGATGTGTTGACTTACTGGTTGTGTTACAGGAACTGACTTGACCATGAGAAGTGCTGGGAGGTTGTATGTGCTGCTGTCTTATTTGTTGCTGATTTAGACAACCAGGGCTGATTTGACTATCACCAAAATAAACTCATAAACCTCAGATAATGATTGGGTAAATCTTAAACTTAACTCTTAGTAAAGTTTTCAGGATGTTTTAAATACTTAGGTTGGTGATTCTCTCTAGAGATTGCTTCGTATTCAGAATATATACCTTTAAAAAAAATATATTCCAGGAACGAGGGAATCTGGATAGCACCAAGTGTTTAATATTCACAGATGATAAAGTGTCAGGTTTCACCCTCCCTGTCTCAAACCAGCAGAATTCCCTGCTTCCTTAGAGGTGAGGGAGACGGATGAAGGAATGGTGGATAAGCAAGCACAAATTTTAACATCTTTTCATGGAGCTGATAGCATGCATTCTCTTACGCTTCTTTCTTTCCTTGCCTTCAGGCTACTTGGAGTCTGATTTCAAGACCGCACTATATATTTTTACTTACCTTCTCTTTGTCTGTTTTCTGAATCTTAATTTTGTTTTCTTTCAGCTTCCTATGTTACAAAGTTAGGGCTGGTGGTGTCCATAATGTGTGTTTTACCTAATAGTCAGGCAGGGCCTAAAACAACTGTCTGTGGATAATTTTCTTCTGTGGCCATCTGCTTTAGTGACTGTTGTAAAGGGGAGATAAAACTGAGTAGCACTAAAAGGGCCAGAGGTGAGGTCAGTTATCTGACTTTTAGGTAGTACAAACCTGTAGAAGGTAAATAGAAACATGCAGTCTCATGTGTTTTTTTTCCTGTGCTTTGTGGCCATCTGTTTTCTTGTCTCTCTTCTGTTAACAAACAATATCTTAATTCTTCATAAATGACTACTAAATGCTGGTATTTTTTGTAGTGGAAGAGCTGTAGCTTATAGACTGGCATTATGTGATGATATTTTAGAGTGTGGAGAAACTGAGGTGTAAGAGTAGGAAGGTAGATTAAGTGAAACTCTCTCAATAAGAGCTTTGTTGATAAAAAGCAGAAAACAATGTCTTGTTTTGAAAAGAGAATCACTGCAAAAATTGTGTCAGTTGTGAAACCCCTTCACCGAAAGGTTGTAAAGCTCTGAAACAGGCTGCTCAGGGAAGTGGTGGAGTCACCACCCCGGAGATGTTTAAAAGACATTGTGGTGAGGGACATGGTTTAGGGGTAGATGGGCAGTGCTAGGTTAATGATTGGACTTGATCATCTTTAAAGTCTCTTCCAGCCAAAATTATTCAGTGAATATATATGAAAATATTCTATGAATAATTTACTCTGTGTGCATTTGTTACTTGATTCTTCACTTTCCTGCTTGTGCAAGGTATGTGGTGTGTTTTTCTGACTATAAAGAATTCAGTTCTCAGCTGAATTTGATTCTATATTAAACAAAACAAATGTTTTAAAAGCAGCAGAAATTATATTGATTGTCTTATTTTGGATGTTTTGTAAGAGATGTTTCACAATGTGAGAATTCTCTTTAGAAATGTGAGTAGCAGTTTAATATTGTTTTTTATGTAGAGGATACTCAGAAGTTATGAATGCAGGTTCAGCATTTGAAGTAGGTGCTCCTGAACCCTGTTCAGGAGTAGTGTTTTTTTAAACCACTTTAGAAAATATGCTCTTTGATACTTGGTTTGCATAAATTCGTGCTTTGAGCTTTTGAGGAAAATGTGATGTGAAATGGACACATTGGCCTTGCCTGCACTCCACAGGGAGCGCTATGTGAAATTGCTGTTGGAGCTTTGGTGGTTCTGTCTGTGCCAGCTGGCTTAGCAGTACTAGGAAATGGTTCAGCTGGAACAATGTTTAACAACAGGAATTGGTTTTGCGCCTTTCTATGTGTTTGGATGTGATCTTACACTATCTATTTCTAGACAAATGCTAGTTTCTCAATATTTGGCTAGTTATAGTCTTCCTTTCTCTTGATACCAATCATAGGTCTTTCCTTACTGCTAAACAACCTCTGAATTGTAAATTGCTTCTGACATTATATTAGACTATTTGAATTACTTGAAACATGGAAGTGGAAAAGTGTAAGTTCCAGTTGCCTAATACAGGAATCGCTGAGCACTGCTCACTTTCTCCAGCTTCAGGTTTCCTAGGTTTCAGGTTCAGCTGTGAACAGTTTGGAACTGATGACTGCAACCTGTGACTGATAGCTTTTCTGGCTACCTAGTATTTGAACATAAGTTGATGCAGGGAATTCAAGCACTGGTGCATAAAACATGATGTTGAAAATTAGTTCAGGCTTATTCTTGGTTTTATTACTAACCTTTTACTCTGGCTTGTGAAAACTTTGGGGTGAGGTTCCCAAAATGACGAGCTGCTTGGTGGGAACATCTACTTTTGGCTGCAGTGCTATGGTATTGATCAGATAAGTCTGACAGGAGCAGTGCTAGAGAACATGTCAGCTTCAAGTTCTTGCCTGTATGACTAACCCTGCAAATATAATCCCTAGTGACTCCAGTCTTCAGTGACACTGCAGAACCTGTCCTCAGCCTCAGTGAAATTGCCTTATTCAAGAGAGGGCAAAGAACAGCATGAGAAGGGAAAACTCAAGGGGCTGTATTTGTCAGCAGCTGCTACAGAACAGCTCTGCTTTTTCCTCTTTCCTGGAGAAGTCCTTGACTAGCTGCCACTGGTAACTCTCCTCTTCCTTCCCTCCCTCCAAAGCAAACAAGGAAGCTCCCAAGTGCTGGTGGTGCTTGTAGGTCAGGATGTTTACCTGTGCTCTGGTCTGGTGCTGCAGCTGCTGTCACAGCCCTTCCATGGGGGTCATTCGCTAACTAAAGTGACTAGAAGAAGGAGCATGTCAGTTTAATTAAGATGAAGAAGGAAGTATGCATATACCATCCTCATTTGTCTTTTTTTTTTTTCTTTTATTAACTTCTAGTCTATCCCTAAGATGGAAGCTGACTTTCAGTAGGTGAGAAACTTTATGGAAGCATTCTGCCCCCCTCCATAACACACTGGAGTTACTTCTGTGGTAACACAGTATCTGGCTTGGGTTTTACAGTTCAGAAAAAGTGTAAATAATAGGCTGGGAAAGATTTAAATTGCAGGAAGCTCACTAAAAGTAATTAAAAAGAAGTTGCTGATTGTGTTTCTGTGAAGAAGTTTTCTCTTTCATGCCCCTCAAATTCCACTGTAATAGCATTAAACAGAAAAGATAATCCATTTTTTGCAAGAGGAAAAAATAGAGGTCTGTGCCTGGGTGTCTGCTGACTTCTCTGAATTATTGAGAAGTTGACTAGCATGTGTCAGTAGCTTTGGAGATAGCCCTGGTGTCTCCCTAGAAGATTAATTCATCCTCAGTGTGCTTGGATTCTGGTCTCTTGCCTCTTCCTCACCATACAGATGGGGAAAAAAAATACAAATATTGCTCTACTAATTCAGGTCCCTCTTCATTATTCTTTTTGTCTTCATATTATCCTCAGTAAAACTTAAATACATATTTCTGCTTTGATTCAGGATGTGGAAAAACTCTGATTTTTAAAATGGCAGTTTTCCTTCTGTAATCCACAGTCATAACTGGTAGTTAGATTCCTTTTTCCAGGGTGATCCAGGCTGCTCTGAAATTTTTTAAAAGCCGCAGGGGAGACAGTTTCTTGCCTAAGTGTGAAATGCAAGGTCTGGAGTTGGTGAAGATTTGAGGAACCGCCTCTGCTGTGAGGAAGCACAGGAAAGCCTATGTGGGAAGCTGCAAATGAGGGAGGTTGGCCCCAAAGCTGGATTTGCTGGGGTATAGGATGGAAGTATTTATGAGGCAGAAAAGGAAATAAGGAAGGGATAGTGTGTGTTATTGAGTGTGGTAGGAGGGAAGTATGGGACTAGAGAATAGGAGCAACCCGAAGTCTGGAGAGGTGTATGTGTTGCAAGAAGGCAGCCTGGTTTAGAGCATCTGAAAGTCCCTCATCTGCAAAGATGACAGCGTGTACTGAGGTATGTTTAGTATTAAAAATGCTTAGTTTTCTCTGTTTGAGTTCCTACCTTCAGTTATTACTAATGTGGGTGGAGACTCAAAGCACCTCACGGTTCTTGAGTTCCTTTATACTTACATGTGGAGATGATGGTTGTAAGAAAGCTACCTGTATATGAAGTAATAGGATTACTTGTCTGTTCCAAACGGGACTGGGCTTTGGGGACAGACATCAGTTGTGGAGATTAAAATCAGATTATCAGAGTTGTTTTGTGAGTGCTTTTTTCAAGAGGTGACAGCAAGTCCTTGGAATGTTCTAGTAGACAACACAAAGTATTGAATCTAGCAGAATTTTGGATTTTACTAAGGGAATTTTTATTGACAAATTGATAAATAAGTATCTTATTTGATTTATTTATATATAATTATAATATTTATATATGTTATTTACCAGGTTAAGAACTTAGAACAAGAAGCTATATTTTAGCTATTTTATGAGTAGTTTACAAAACCAGTTTTATGTAAATACTCTTTTCTAAGCAATGTAATTTGTTGGTATTCCTTGTCAAAGGAGAGACATGCTTCCTCCTTTGCTTAGAGCCTCTTGTACTCCCAAACATCCCATGTACAGATTTTGTATTTAATAATAAAGCCAATATTCATTTTATTTTTATTAATGTCTTTATTTTACTTTTCTATAGATGAGAGTGGGGCCGCTGTGCAGGTTTGAATTGGTATTCAATATGGAGTGTGGGTGTCGTGCAAGCCTGTGCTCTTCAGAGAGTAGACAGCTCCTTGGTCCTGACTGAGGCTCCAAGTGATTTTTGGAATGCAGAATTAAGTTTGGTTCATTGCAATTGCATTCAATTAGGTGATCTTTTTGTAGAAAATATAATTATGTGAATAGTGGCCAAGAAAATGCTGCTGAAGTGGAGAAGAGGGCGGTTAATTTCCCTGCACATTGTCCTTGTCTTAGTAGATTCCTCAAATTTCAGTTACTGTCTTAATATTCAGATGACGTGACAGAAATCTATGAAGAAAACTATACCTAATTTTCTAGATGACTAGAAAAAGTCATCATGTGATCTGGATGGAGCATGAGGTGGAGCCACTGTGTGAACCTGTAAACTGCAACATTAAATCACTGGAAAGATTGCATTAATATTGATGGGTTTCCTATATTGTTAATTTAGGACCCTGCATAGTTTCCTGTAACTTGTACTGAGAACAGAGTTTAACAGAGAGGGCTCTAAGTCTTTCCAAGAGACCTATCAGTCTGGCAGTGATGTTTGCTGAACCACTGAGGTAATTCATTGATACAAACAGCCATTATCCTCTTCAGTTTCATTTTGCTATTGCATACTCAAAATTTTTTTACTTTAAAGCCATATTTATTTTTATATACCTAACTTATAGTATTTTCCAAAATTATCATCTTCAGTGGAGAAAGTAATCTACTGTTACATATTCAGCATGCTTTCGGAAATAATGAAATTGGTCTTGAATTTTCTGTAAAAAAGTAAGTATTAAAAAAGAAAACATAACAGTCCTAAAGTTTAAAAAAATCAAATGTCTTGAATCTCTTGTCTTCACACAAACTGAAGTGACTTACCCTTCTCTGTTTGAACTTGAAAGCAGTAGGCGAGTCATAATGCAGAAATCTAAATGTGCCCTTTTTCTGTTTATGCAACATTAAAAAAAATTATTAAAACTGTGATTATTTTTGTGAATAACTGAAAAAGTTATGAAGTTACGTTTAAGAAACAGAATGCTTTTGTTCTCTTGTTGCTAAATTTGAGCCTTTGAAGCTTTTTTTTTATTAGGTATCTGAAAAGTGTGCTCTATGTGCAGTATCCATTTAGCAGATGTCCAGAAGCCTCTAAATGTGACAGCTGAAAATTAGACAAGCATTCACAAACACATGATGCATACAAATCAGCTATGTGTGAACTGTATTTTCACAAAGAAATTAAAATCATTAATGCAAGAGCTTTGTGTTTACTGTGCATTTCTTTTGCTTTCAGTAGCAATCTAGCATATACTTGAAACACTTTCTCTAAGTCAACAACAGATTCCTACAGAATATTCATTTCAGTAGTGTTAGATCCTCTTCTTACTGGAGGTATTGAATCATCATTGATACATAGCTTATGTTATTATAATGTTGATTGTATTACTGATTAATGTGTTCTTATATACAATTGTTTTATTTTAAAATTACCTTTTCCCATTTCTGCATCTCTTTAACTGTCATGATCTCTTCTCACCCTACTTCTGAGCAGCTACTGTAGTAAACGCCTTCCTTAATTGTAAAATAGTTTTGCCCTAGAGCCCACAGTCTTTAGCATGTGTAGGTACATTGCTGTCTTAGTTGATGTTTATGTTGTACCTAAGACATGTCTTGCCCCAAAGACTCTTTGCTGGCCTAGAATCCTAGTTTTCTTCTAAGACTAAGCCTATTTATGCTTGCTTTTTGGAAAGGATTGCTTTAGAAGCCATGAACTTGAAAACCAAGTCTGATTCCACAAAAAACTTATACCCTAATGATGTTTGTTTCCTCCTATGATTTTTCTCATTTCTTATATTTGATTACATTTGAAGATACTAAGGTACAAAAATATCTTCTCAGCTGCAGTTCTTCACTACAGCAGGAACAAACTGAATATGTATAATTTTTTACATAAAAGGATACTTAGAGTAAGGTATTGTGTGTTAGAGCATGGGATGAATCTTGGATTTTCTTTTTATGTTGTCTAGTGAAGGTATAAAACAGCAATTAATGAGCTGTCTTAGAGACTTAGCTGTTCAGAGCATATGTTTCTCCACCCTTTAAGTTGGCAGTATTCTAGCCAGTTCCATTTCCATGTCCCTAGTGGGAAAATTATCTCTTGGGTTCTATATCTTTGTTTGAAAAGAAGAGACATCTCTCAAATGTATGCTTTTTGTCAGTTTGCAATGCAAACTTCGAAGCTTTCCTGTTAGCTGTTACTATCTGTAGTGAGGGAAAAGCACAGAAAAGGTCATAAAATATTTTGTGATCTTATGTAAAACTGAGAGATCCTTTCTTCCACAAAACCTGTTCCATTTCTGTTCCTCTGTATGCTTGGAATGCATGCATTCAGGTCACTGCATGAGAGAAGTAAGATTATGCATAATTATGTGTTATTTTTAAAGTAATCTCTGATCTAAAAAGCACAGACTTGTTATCTAGTTGATGTGATGGCTAGCAGGTGTGATAGCCAAGAAAACATTTTTTGATGGCAGTACTGCACTGAAGGTAAATACTCAGATGTCTAGTTGAAAGCACACAGTTTTCCAATTAAACACTAATTGTGGATACGTCAACTTTCTGTGGTTAACTCAAGCGTACAACACTTCAGGCTCATGGGAGCTGAGGAAGTTCTTGTAATTGTCTGCTCTTTCAGCTAAACTTCTCGAAGTCCTGGTGCAGATGAGCCTGGATTGATCTTAAAAGGAAAATGTGAGATTGCCTAAATCCAGCTGTAATGATAGCAGGTACAGGTCTGAATAATCGCGTCTGTCTATACCACAAGCTTTGCATAGGCACAAGCCTTGTCTGAGCCGCACTAGTGCCAGCTCTGGTAGGAACACATTAAATTCATGTACAGCTTGGGGAATGTGCTGTTTAGAGTTGAAACTTTGTTTCTTTGGAGGTCTCTTTATAGTGCTGTCCAGTGGTATAGCTCATAGGCATAAAAAGCATTAAATAAAATGGGATCTGGAATGATGTCAAGTCATCTCTCTCTGCCTTCTGAAGAAATCAATATGCACACTCTGCAAAGCAAGTTTACCAAATATATTACTATTATTTATAAAATTTTGCATTGCAAGTTTTTTGTTTTGTTTGTGTGAGTTCATCTGTTGATTTCTAAGTTTTTTAATGCTCCTGCTATAGGACTTTTTAAGTAAAAGCTATGTGAGCTAAGGATTGGCTCCTCTTTCCCACCCTACTTTTCTATCCCCAGATCCTCAGATTATCCGATGTATTTAGGCTGTACTGGAGAAATATTTTAATGTATACTGTCCGTATATTGTCCTGTACCTTGACTAATAAATGGAATGCTTTCTGTATTAGAGACAAATTTTGATATTAGTATTAAAATACAGCATTATGTTATCTTCCAGATATCTTGAAGTCAGCATAAGTATATAGAACATTCTTGCTGAGACATGCTAAGGTACATGCCTTTCTTTAAACAGAAGTAAATGGCAGGTATTTGCATATTTGTATATAAACATTGCTGTACATTGTTTCTGTTCTTCTAAAATCTTACTGTTGCTTTAAATACACATATTTGAAAGGTGGGTGAAGAAATTTGGTCTGTCTTCATTATCAGTATTATGTACTTGTGGAGGAGAAGGAGAATATATTGTCAATGAAACATTTCCATGCATGTCCATACTTCTTAAGGTTAGCCATAATATTCACTTCCATAGAAAGATGCTACTTGTCTTTTCAAGGAGCTACAAGTTCCATATGTCCATGTTCATGCTTTTACAACTTAAACTTTATCAGGCTGTATAAAAGAAGCGATGAGTGGAAATTGTTCACCATCTTAAGTATCCGGCAGGGCTATTGAATTCTAGTTGCTTTTAGTGGAATCAGGCTTTACGTGCAGCCTTGCGGGTTTCCTGTATGGATATAGTGTTATTTCATTTCCCACATTTTTGTTGTGCTTCCTTGGGTAAGTACTATTTATGGCAATCTGAAGAATTAGTAAGTTAATATGTCAAACCACACTGTACTACCTTAGAGTTCAGTTTTGGAGTATTTTTATCTCGAGTCATTGCAGGCTACCACTAAAAGGTTGCAGTGTATTGAAGTGTGCTTAGGCAAGGTATTTTCAAGGAAAAGCACAATAGTTAATGTGTGAGAGGAAATGGAAGTGTTCTGTGGGATTCTTCCCATGCTGACAGCTGACAGTGTTCTGCCAAGGTGACAGTTAATGGGACAAATGTATTATTAGTTTCCTCATTAATAATAGAAATCTGGAATCTGCATCCTGCCTTTATTTCCATATGTGCTTTTGCAAAATAGCTAGAAAATGGAACAAAATGTCATATTTCAGGCTGGCGAGTTTTTCTAATAGAGCTTAATCATGTTTTAATGAAAGACATTACAGGCATACATTGTGTGAGAATCTTGAAAGTCTGACAGTTTCTGAATTTAGACTTAGTTTAAAATTTAAAGACTAAGACTTTTGGTGTTGTGGATCTTTGAAGCTGGACTTCATATGACCAGTCACCAGTAAATTAACAGATAGGAAAAAATCTTTGGCTTTCTCCTGGGAGCTGTATTTACAGAGCTGGGCAATAGCAGGCACTTCCGAGGATGCTTTTGTGAGAGATGAAGAGCTGGGAAGCACAATGGGTTCAGAGCTAAGTGGGAGCAAAGCATTGAGTAGAAGTAAACTTGGTATATAACAAGAGGCTCACAATTCCCATAGTTATGGGCAAAACTGTAGAAGTTATAAGAGGTGTTGTGGTGACGGGTGCAGAGGAGGTGGATGTCAAGGCTGGTTCAGGCTGAGGAAGCTGTAATGGCCGGATGCAATGCTGTGGGATGGGAGGCAAGGGGAAAGAGTATGTACATTCTGAGACTTCTATCGTCTGTGCTGATCTGTGTATGTTATGTTCAAGTGGCTTATTTACATCCCACAATAGCTCACCCTACAAAATGTGCAAGAAATGGCTTTTAATGTACAAATGGTTTGTTGTTTTGTTTTGTTTTTTTTTAAATTTATCTTTGGATCAGAGAGGAGTAGGCTAATTAGTCATAGGCAGTACCTAGGTGACTGCAAAGCTAGTGTATTCAGAATGGAGTGAAAGCTTTAGTACAGAAAGATTACACACAGAATCCTTTTTTTTTCACCTTACTAAAAATAAGGAAGGATTTATTTTATATCCTCCTATGTCTTAAAAAACTATTATGAATTCTAAAATGGTTAGGAAATACTCGTTTCCCAGTACCTGTTGCCAAGCACATTTTACAGTATTGAACAAGTAGCAAATGACAAAGCTTTAAGGCAATGAAATTTACTTGGTAATACTATCATGTATTCTAAATATGTGAAATGTGTTAATATAAAGGAATTATTTTCTAAGGGAATACTTTATCTCAAGATCCTTTTCATAAAGTATACTTGCTTTGTTTCACCCTTTGATCCTATGAAGTTTGCCAAATTGGAAGAAAATTCAGCTAAACACTTGGTTTTTGCTATTCAAAATATTGACCTTTAAATAGATCAACATTCACCTGAAAACCTTGGATAGGGAGGAGCAGTCCTTCCTGCATTTGTTTCTGAGGAAATTATCCAAAGCGAAGTATGAAACTTTAATTATCTTGACGCTGATACCAAATAGCAGAGCTCAATCTACTAAGCTGTTCCACCTAATCCTATGTTGTTCAATGTCACTACATCTTAACACAGTTTTAGTGGATAAACTCAATCGTTTCTTTTCTCAGCTGACAATGAACAGATATAAGATTGTGTGAATTATTGTCTTTGTTCTTTGTTTTCTGATTCAATAATTTGTTTGGCTGATTTAACAAGCTTTCTTTCTCCTAATTCAGTTGGGCTTCTTTATCATTATGTGTTTGTTGGGCATCTTTATTCCAAAATTTTGTGAGTACATCTGTGAAGAAAGTGTTGAGAAAGAAGCATAGTCCAAAGATGTAGTGATAAAAGGGATAGGGAAGAAAGAGCTGGGGATGGTGTTGTGTATTGCTACAAAATTCAGCTTTTTGGCTCCCACCAGTCCACCTGCCTCCACCCCACAGAGCTACCATTTACAGTCTAGATCACCAGCTTGTATACAGTTTTTCTTGTGCCGAGCAACATTTCATGTCCAATTATGCCTCCTCTATCAACTGGAGAAGAGAGCCTTTAACAGTACTGCTATTACACTGATGCAAATTCTTTTGGCATTTAGTTAAGTCTTTGAGGCAGACTTTTTTTGACACTATTTTGAAAAGGGTCTTGTTTAATAGATGATGCTTTTGAGATAAGTGCCAATTAAGAGAGTGCATTTTTAATTTACAATATACCAAATAGTTATAAAGATTTGTCCTTTTTAGAACTTTAGAGTGCTTTTTATTGCACATATGTAGCTGAAATGAATGCAGGCTAGGCAATTGGAAGTGGAATTTGGGAAGTTTATAGATTCTTAGAAGAATTTTATTTGTACAACATTTGTGATTATTTGTGGAGGCCACATTTCCACTGTATGCATTTTCAAAGCTTGTTTAATATTTTAGAAGTGTATGGTGTATGGAAGCTAAGAATCTGTTTGGGGCTATTGAATAATAATATGGGAAAATGTTCCTTAAGTTAGTAGCAAAGGAAGACAGCATGCTGTTGCTCGTGAAGAAATGAAGATATTCTTCTAGTCAAACAGGCATTTGCACTACTAGACATCTGTTACAGCTACATCCAAAACCCATGTAAAGAGAAAATTAGAAGTGCACAGTTAACATTAAAGAAACAGGAAACGATATGGTAAAAGCTACCGTGCAGTTTTATTTTATTCTCCTATAGACATGTACATTGGTAAGTTGCCTTTCTTTTTTTAATGTGAGGGGGTTTTGGTGGAATATACATCCTTTTTCTTACTCTTGTTCTTGCTTTCCCTGATTATTACTTTTATTCATGGGAGCTAGTAGGCCTCTAAGAGGGCCAGTTTTCCTTTTCTGGCCTAGGTTAACTGTATGTGTTTCCACAGCAGTGACAGGTATTCCTGGCAGTTGTGACAATGAGTATTTTGATGATTGCAAGGTCTGGAAGACTTGTTTATTTTTTGTCACTGTTGCATTGGCAGAATTATGCAACAGTTTAGGTTGGAAGGGACCTGTGGAGAGTGTCATCTAAGATTTTTTGCTACCAACCATGCACTGTTATTCTTCTGTTACTTTTGCCCTTCTAGAATACTATATTAAGAACATTCCTGAAAATAAACCATTTCAAACACATGCCATCTCATTCCTATTGACCTTGAAAATAACATACATCTGCATATGGGACTTACTTGCAAAGTGTCTTCCACATATTATAAATAATTTTGTCTTTTGTCAGATTGCATACAATTGTAAAATATTAGTTTCTCAAATTTTTATTTCTTTACAGACCAGAAGCAAAATTTGGATGAAGCGATCTGACTAAGTTGCCGTCATGAGCAGAAGCAAGCGTGATAACAATTTCTACAGTGTTGAAATTGGAGACTCTACTTTCACAGTATTGAAACGGTATCAAAACTTAAAACCAATAGGATCAGGAGCACAAGGGATAGTATGGTAAGGTTTCTTTAAAAATTAAATGTACTTTTAGGTTCCCTTAATAGAATTTTCTGAGTCCTTTAACTGTTGTGTATTACCAAGTAGGGGTGTGGATAACTAGCTTTTACATGCAAGATGGCAATAGTAATTCTGTGCCATTTTTCCTTAGCACGGGCTGTTACTGTTGCTATTTGATGTAGGTCGTTTCTTGCTTCCAAACTGATGTGCTTCTGTGTAAATTCAGCCAGCTGTGCTGAGTCCCATAAATTAATGGTGGGCGGGGGGGGTGGAGAATCTGGATAAAGAAACTAATCCTAATCCTAAAACACACTGTTTACAGTGAAACGAAACCCAGAAATACTCTATGGAATGTTTGCTGCTTGTAAATGCTTATCCTTCCTGATACCAGTTAGTGAGCATTTGTGATGCTAACTGTAATTGTAATATGTAAATACCTGATGCAGTTTTGGAAAACTTGACTTGACAGTACAGTTCTTTGAATAGGCACTCTGCTGTGTGGACTGAAGTGTCCAATTAATTGAAGATTGTTGACAATTAGCCATTTGTAGGGACTGTTTCCTGTGCAGTAATACTGCCCCAAAGATAAATGTTGGTTTAAGCTTCTTGTGAGTTTTTTGAATGTTCAAGAGAAGGATGTAGATAGCAGAGGAACCTGCAGATTTTCCAATTCATTGTAAGTCTTAAAATGCTAACCAGGAACATAAAAGTACAAAAGAAACATCAAGAAAGAGAAAGGTGGAGAAAAGTACAATCTTCTCAAACACTTTTCCTTGTAACTTCCTTACTTGATCTCATCTTGATCAGTGTTTAGAGAATGTGTAGTGTGGGTGGATTTTTAATTTGTGTTTGTTTTAGCTGGGTTAATAAAATTACGTGTTTAGTGCAAATGAAATCTTGAAGGCCAGTACTTTAGAAAAAGTTGCTTTTGAAATGATAACTTCTGGAATTAAGATTATTTGGTCTGTAAGTAGCAGCAGCAGAAAAACTGATCTGAATTTTGTTTGTGTGTGTTAGTATAATAAGGATGTAGACAATTACTTGACTAGTAACTTTAGTTGCTACAGAAAAGCCTGAAAAAGCTTCAGATGTTACTGCTGTCCTTTTGATTCCCAGTCATATGTTACTGCCTGTTTTCCAAATTCACTGCCCCTCCTTGAGCTGAGATCCAAAATGTGACCAAGTAATTGCTCTACTGTAGTGTCATTCTGTAATTGCAACCAGTGGTAGTTGAAGCCGCCTCAGTTAAACTACTGTGATTACCCTGAGAAGGACAGGAGTGCTCATGTGGTTAAATCTTGCCCATGTCTGGAAGAGATACAGTGTAATTCTTGTGATTTAGGTTGCCTTTTTAATTGGGTTTTTTTGGGTATTTTAAAAAAAACCAACAGATCCAACTTGATTTGGAGGTGTATTAAGTAGGTGGCCTAAAGTCTTAGCCATATCTAAAATTTAAACAGACTCTAAGGCTACTGTTATGTGCAGTGGCTGCAGAAATTTAAATACTGGTGCAGGAGAGCCATGTTGGTAATGTTTCCTGGCCGACTCTTTGCTGCTTTTTTGCAAGATATTCCTTATCTTGTGGCTAGGTAGGGGAAATTCTAGATAGCAGGAAGTAGAAACCAAACAAAGTTACCAGTATATATTGTTGTTGGGTTTTTTTCTTTCTTTGATAGTGGCTACAGGTTTGGATGATGTAACAAGAAAAAAAATTCAGCCTTACATACTATATAGACAACATGTTTTTTTAAGCAGCAAGCTGGATTTAGTAGATCCTGACCACTTACTGGCAGATGTTCTTCATTAGGTTTGAATACCACTCCTGATGAGACACAAGAAAACTGTTTGCCCTCTTGAGGCTTTTTTAGTAATTGATAAATATTTCCTGAGTTTGCATGGTAGTCAGCTGTTGTGTAGCCTCTTACAGGAAACCAAATCCACGCCTTCCTGTCATGGAAATGTGATATGTATGGGAGTTGTCCCCAGGAACAGTCTTCATCAGTTAAACAGCCTATGTCACTGAATCATATGACAATGTTGGCATTAGTCTGAAAACAGAACATTATTTCTTTTTACCAAGTAAAAGCCAGTGGCATCAAGATGTTAATGCTTTCCTAACATTTTTCATCTTGACATTGATGTCATGAGGATATTAAGCAATGGCGTAAGTGAAAGCATGGGACCTTTATATAACCTGCTTTTCCTCTCTCCTCCTTCCTTCCTTTCAGTGTCAAGATTTTACGTAAAATTGATGTGTTTTTTAAGTTTGAAGTGTTTTGGATCTTTTTTAATCAGTTCGTTCTTCAGTGCCAAGAACTCAATATCTTTAGAAAGGTATTTTAGGAAGCAGAGATCCTGCGTTATTTTGTGGAGATGGTCGTACGTTATGAAGCTGGGAAAGATTTCTAAATTTTGGATCATTAGCATACAAAAGCACTTTGCTACACTCCTTAAAGCTGAACAATACTAGAAATTTGGTTTGTCTGCAGACATGATAAAAGATATCTGGAAAAAGTCGCAACTGCCACAACTTAAAGGACCTTTACACTAAGATCTAATAATATTCTTTTTAATTACAGTGCCGCTTATGATGCCATCCTTGAGCGAAATGTTGCAATCAAGAAGTTAAGCCGACCATTTCAGAACCAAACCCACGCCAAAAGAGCCTACAGAGAGCTTGTTCTTATGAAGTGTGTTAATCACAAAAATGTGAGTGCAGTGTCCTGCTTTAAATGTTAACGAATTAACTAGAAGGTGATTCTTTGTAAAAGTCTTAAAGTGACTTCAGAGGATGGCATCCTCTGTAGATTACAGACATTTTTATTGCATAGTTGTACCTCCATGATAAGTACAGAAGGATCTTTCAGAACATCTATTATTGACTAGTTTTAATACCTGCCCAATCTTTAAATACCCCCTTCAAACTCAGGAAGAGAGTCAGTGTTACATTGCTACATTGTACAAGCAAATAAGAATACCGTGAGTAGTAAGTGCATGTTTCTGGTTTTGCTGCTAAACAATTAGTGGAAAAAAGGCTGTAATAATCTATTTAGTATTTTTTTCCTTGTGCATGGATCTTGTGTTTTGACAACAGGAACCTGTCTGATGCTTACGAAGCTGAGAGGTAGACCAGATCACAGAAATGGGGAGAGAATAAGTGATAAATCTACCAGAATTAAACTACAGAAGGCTAATACTGGCCATTTTCTTCCTTCAGAAACAGCTGTGTGCGGTCTCCCTTGCCTTCCCTCTTAATCCCACTTCAGAAAGATAAAATTCCCCTGGCTGTTAGAGGAGGAGAGAGCCATAGAAGATTTACTCTGTCTGTTAGTTCCTTGGGAAAATTTTGTAATTTTTCTAAGACAGAGGTGGTTTATATGTGGATTCTCTGAAGGAAGTTTTACCTAATAGCATAATTTGTATGATGATAAACTATTGCAAGCCTGCCTGACTCTTGAGGAATAGTACTTGACCTGTTTCTGCGCATCCCATCCATTCTTAGCAGCTGTCCTGGAGCAGCTCCAAGAATCTGTTTTTCTCTTGGGTGGAGTTGTTGCTTCACCTCTGTCAATGGCAAAGTCGTATCTCTTAGGCAGTCTTTGTCATTTTTAAATTTTATTTTTCCTGATATGCAATAAAAATCTTACCAGTTCTCTTCAAACTGGAAGTAGGAGGCAGGGGAAGACTAACTTCCTTAGGTTTTAAGCTTTGAATATCATCCTGTTAATGCACACAGAGTGTCTTTAGATTGTGATTTATGGAGGAAAAATATTCCTCCTAAAATCATTAATACCTATTACAGCATGTTAGGCCTGGTTGAGCCACTAAGCGTCTTGAGCTTCAGTGTGTTCTAAGAGGTTTGCATCAGAATACTGGATGTCGGTTTTGAAGTGTTAACTTTGCAACTTTGCTATTACTATGCTGCAGTTACACTTCTCCCTCTTCCTACAGATAATCGGCCTACTGAATGTGTTCACACCACAAAAATCCCTGGAAGAATTTCAAGATGTGTAAGTCTGCTTTTTGAACTAAAGCTGAGAATTAGTTTTTAAAATACTCTCACAGGAAGATGAACAAGGAAAAGAATACAACGAAATGGCAGTATTATCTGATTATTATTCTTTTTTTTTTTCATAAGCTACATAGTGATGGAGCTCATGGATGCAAATCTCTGCCAAGTGATTCAGATGGAGCTAGACCATGAACGAATGTCCTATCTTCTTTATCAAATGCTGTGTGGTATCAAACATCTTCATTCAGCTGGAATTATACATAGGGTAAGAGAACTTAACTGTATATATTTTGTGTTGCATCTGGTTTTGTCTTGAATATTTAGAAGACTGAAAAAATTCAGAAATAGGAGCACAAAGGGTGATCCATAACCTGTCCCGTAGGCAGAGAGAGAAAGCTGAAAGGAAGTCATCATATTTACCTTTTTCCACTGTAATTCTGGAATGAGCCTTTTAAATGTTTGAATGATTTGATAATAATCTGCACAAGGCATATAGAGATTTTTGCAGTGAGTTACATTACCTCTAATTCTATATAATGCTCTATTTTAGTAGTTGTGACAGGAAAGCATATCTGAAAGTGACTCTGCCTTTATTGTTTTGGTAACCAAACCTGATATCCTATCTTTTGAAAGAACTGCCCATTTTATTTCTGCTCTTTTACTAACAGACTAATGAATAAATATTGAAGTCTTCAGATAAACAGATAATGAAAAAGACCTGTAAGTGGAACTTTCATACACCTGTGTGTCACAAAGCATTCACTCAGACTGCCCACAGGCAAAACCGACTGCTGCGTTATAAATGATGTGTGTGTTGCAATCCAGTCGAGAAATTATGAATTCAAGTTTGCCAGTTCAAATTGAACATCTCATATATATTTGTATGTAGTGTGAAGATTGCTTGAGATTTTCTAGTTGTAACTTTTCAAATATAATCTCTGCTATTTTGGGAAATTACAAGCTTGTATTTCTACAGTGCCACATTTTTTGTTGTAATTTTTTTTGTTTTAGAAGTTCCCATTTCTGAAAGGATGCAAAAATATAATTAAACTCATTCATGTGTGATACTTTCAGTCGTTACTACATAATCTTCCTCATGGATAATGTACACAGTCAAGCAAATCATGAATGGCAATTCTGAATGCTACCACAGAAATTGCTATGTTAGGCTGCTTGTCCAGTTCAGTAGCCCACCTCATTGTGACTGGGGTGTCAAATGGCCTGCAGGCTGAATCTGGCACTATCACACTCCAGTTTAGTATGCTTGTTTTCCCTCAAGGGAAAACCCACAATTGTTTGAATAGAAAGTATGGATTGAATGGCCAAACACTGCTTCCTTTTGTTCAGCTAGCTCTAGTACTCATCAGCTGCCTCGTTCAGGTAAGGAGCTCAGGGAGGGAAGGTGAAAGCTTCCTTCTTAACTGCAGTTTGCCCTGAACTGCTGTGTTTGAAGCAGATGGGTGAGGGAAGATAGGCAGAAGCATCACCTGCAACCAGACATTGCACTCTGTGCTTCTTGGTCTGCAAGTAAGCGTTGAGAGAGATCAATGGGCTTCTTACATAGTTCTGGGAATGCTAGTCAAAACTAGGTTATTTCGTTTGTGGTTATGGTATTATACTGTGTAGGACTAATGGTATGCATTCATTTGTGTCCTCCTGCATGTGTCTGTGGGGTTGAAATAATGGTTTTGTATGCAGCTTCATATTTTCTGGTCTCTTCAGTACTTAGGTATGCAAGTTCAATGCTGTGGGTTTTCCTAGACCTTTTTTACTTTTTGGAAAACTGCATATTATATGGATGTGCTAGAGAAGGTAATGTAAGAGTGTCTCTTCCTGTGGATCTTAGTGCAGGCAGGAGGGAGCTTCTAAACACTTGCTTCAAAGGCAGTTTGTATGCCTATAAAGCGAGCATCAAATGATTAAGCCTGTAGAAGTCATGGATAAATGTAAACATTCATACATTTATAGAAAAGAACTAACTACTCAGGTAGCTGTTGGGCAGCAGTAAAGACAGCTTTGAGGATAGACTTCCTGCCCCTGTAAATATGGGTGAAGTCTTTGAAATGCTTCATATTGTGCGGTAATACCAAGCACAGGGATAACTTGTTCCAAAGAGATTAGATACAATTCCTATGCAAATTGTTACTATGTTACTATGTAAATAGTAACACATGTATGCCTGAATGCTTTTGAAGGGCATGGGCAGGTATATTTCACTCCGATGTCTGAATAGTAGATTTTCTGCTGACAGCTTCTTCTCAGACTTTATTAGAGATGAAGTGTTCAGGCAGTATGTTTGCATTACTTACCTGCTGTGTGCGTTATACCATTATACTTCACAGAATCACAAAATCATTTAGGTTGGAAAAGACCTCTAGGATCATCTAGTCCAACCTTCATCAAACGTTTCCCTAACCCATAGACGATGTCTTGAAGCACCACATCTACCCGTTTTTTGAACACCTCTAGGGATGATGACTCCACCACTTCCCTGGGCATCCTGTTCCAATGCCTAACCACTTCAGTAACTTCTTCCTGATATCCAGTCTAAACCTCCCCTAGTGCAACTTGAGCCCATTACCTCTTGTCATGTCATTTGTTACTTTGGAGAAGAGACCAGCACCAGCCTCACTACAGCCTCCTTTTAGGTAGTTGTAGAGAGCAATGAGGTCTCCTCTCAACACATTCAAGGTATAAAGTATAATAATCCTGTTTCTGTGTGAAACAAGTTAAACAAAGCCTCAGAAGACAAAGATGGTGTACTTGAAAAGGGACATGTTTCACATGGACTATGCGGCTGCCATAGTAACTCTTTTATATTACTCTTCTGGACTTTTATCACCACCGTCCTCGATGTCTAAAGATAATTATTTTGTTGAAACTAGTTACTCTTTAAACATAGTCCGCACTACTGTAGCTGCCCATGGAGCATTCCAACTATGAATCTAGTGTACTTCTTTAATGTGCTCTAAAGCTTTTTTTGGTGTTGGTAGTTTCACATGGTTTTTAACTGAGTTCTTCAGCTTCTAACACAGCTACTACAGTCTTAGAATCTCAGTAATTTTTTTCAAGCTTGCTGAATGACTGAAATTACAACAATCTGCCTATGTACCTGTAGCACTGGATACTACCTGCCACAGAAATAAGTGGTTTTTTCATAGCAAACTAGAGGCATGGAACAAGGCAGAGAACAAACACAAAGAGTTTCAGACAATTTCACCTAGAAATTGTAGAGAGTGTACTTTTCTGCCACATCAGTGGATACAAATGTGATCTTGGTAAAGATTTGACTATAGCTTTACACCAACTTTAACAGATGTTGGCAAATGAGCATTACTGTGTTCAAAACGTTTTACAGAGACAAGAGTTTCCAGCAAGTGTTGAAGTATGCGTTCACTTTTATATTTTGCAATCTGAGGAGGATGAATGATCAGCATTACAGAGTTGTGCCTCACTGACTTGCTGAAGGACACAGTGTCTCATTATTCTTGCATGGAGGCTCTGAAACATTGTAGTCTGCCTGGTTTTGAGCACTTAACAAAGGTACCTAATTATGGAAGCCCTTCACACAAATCTTTCTTTAGAAAGGGAAAAGGCCATAGAAGCCATTAATTATGCTCCAGAGATGCCCCTCTCTCTCTGTCTGGTTAATGGGGAGACGGCCATGAATAATCTCTGATTTTTAGGCACTGACATTTTATGTTTTTAAGGTTAGGTAAGGTATCTTCTACTATGTGTTCTAGATGTATTTATACAACCTAATTAACTTGATCACTCTTATAGGAGCGTTTGACTTCTTGTTTATTTAGAACATAGAAGGTATTGACTCTGTATGAATTCGGATGCAGTGTCAATCAACTCTCATTTCTATCGTTTTGAAGGACAGTTCTGTATTCCAAATTAGAACGTGTTCCTAGGCTTCATGACAGCTACATGATGTTCAGAAGTTAAGGATGGAAAGTAATCTGTAGGCTTTTCCTTTTTGTCTTTGTAGATTTTTCTCTTGCAAAGGGAAGATCTCTTAACATGTTCAGTGTTAGTCCTGCAGCTTTGGGGAAGATGGGTATAGTTAATACTATGAACATGCCCATAGGATTCTGCAGTGAACATCCTCCAAATAATAGAAATGTTAAAAATAAAGCTGGTAATAAATGGGATTGTATCAGGATCTGAAATATGCATATTAAATAGCTGGAATGCCCTATAGTACTTGAATTCATTTGTGACACTTGAGAAACTTTTAAACCAGCGTTGTCTGCAGAGTGTTTATGTGTATGATTTGGAAGCTTATCTGTGAATATGTAAGTATGCAAGACTTTTATCCATTAAAATTCTGTTCTAGAATTCTTTTTTGTGGTTTCCTCTCTGTCTTTAATGCAGCTTTTTTAGCTTTATGAGGAGTTTGCTGAAAGCCATAAAGTACAAATGGAAACTACATGTATCTTGCAGATAGCCACTTTCAAGTCTTTATGAAACAGTGAAAGACAGGGCTACTTATCAAATGCCTACAACTTCAGTGCTCAAGTCCTCTGCCACATCTCTTTTTTTTTTCTCTCATTAATCTTAGTAGAGTATAGGCAGAAAGGTTCCAAGCCTTATCTGTGTCAGCCTGTGTGTTGTTAATTATTTTATGATGGAAAAGTTATTCTGAAGTTACTCTGTTTGTAATACTTGCTCTGTGACATTCAGATGTGTGTAAGATCCTCCTGAGATAATGACTGAGTATGCCTGTGTGATGTCCGTATAAATAGAGGCTATAAAGCCACTCTTGTCAATATGGTTTTAGGATTAAAGTGAAGAGAATACAGTTACCAGTTTTCTAAGTTGAGCTAAAGCTGTATCAGGGCCTTTTTGTACTCCAAATTAATGATTGTGTTAAAATTTGGCAGTTTTTCAATAGTGCACTTTTGGGTTTGGTCACCAAAATTTGGTATAAACACAAATGCTAAATGGGAAAAGACATTTGTGCGAGCATGGGGATTTCCTTCCTGTTCAGAGAAACATCTGCATTGGTTCAAAAGAGGTAATGCAGCCTCAACTAGCTAAGAAACATTATACTTGTGTCAAGATGATTATTGAATCAAACTTTCAGCATTTATCCTGTTACTTGTGAGTAACTGAACTGTTCCAATGAACAGTTTCTAGACCTTTCCTCAGAGCTAACATTTCTTACTAACCTCAATTTATTTCGGACATTGCTAACATGTCTTGTAACACTGGTTGTATTGTCCTTCTTTAGTTGCTATATAAATGTACAAGCACAATAAGGGAATTAATTCTGTAGTCTGATGAATGCACATGAATTAATGCAAGGGGAAAAGAAACTGCAGACATAGCAATAACCTAGTTGTATATGTGGGGTTTAATGTTAGCAATATTATCTTTTAAAAATGTGAACCACAGAATACTTTGTGCTTGTCTTAGCAGTCATATATGATGTTTCTTTTTAAAGGATTTAAAGCCCAGTAATATAGTAGTAAAGTCAGACTGCACTTTGAAGATTCTTGACTTTGGACTGGCCAGAACTGCAGGAACTAGTTTTATGATGACGCCTTATGTAGTGACTCGTTACTACAGAGCACCAGAGGTCATCCTAGGGATGGGATACAAAGAAAACGGTCAGCAAATATAGTCTTTCTTTGGCATAGCTTTATTTTTTTGTTTGGCACACCACATTTTACATGTTAATGTTTTTTTCAAGCTGTAGAAATTTTATAAATTTTATAGATTAGCCTTGTGACCAAAATGCAGAGTCTGGATACACCAATTTGTTTATTCAACTCAATCCATTAGAAAAGTTTGCATTTAATAGGAAAAGAAATTGAGGGCCTAGTTTGTTTAAAAATTTAAGTAACTTGCTTGGTATATTGTTTCATCCAGGGAGAACTGGAAATATATTTTTTTAATACGTAGTGTGTACCTTGATATACCTTCACCTGACTTTATTCCTGATGAGATTGTAAATTGTAATTAATCAGTAAATGTGTGTCCGAAATTCTATGTTTAAGTAACTGTATTCAATATAGGGTTTCAGGCTGTGGGGAACTTAAAGGCTACTGAGGAACAAACAAGCTAAAACTACCTACTGTGGTATTACTTTTTATTAAAACCAGCCTACTTTAAATCTGTCGCACTAAATTAATTAATGTTGCTGCAGAAAAATTAAGTACTATACTTGAGAGAAAAATGCAGAGTACTGTTATGTAGCATTCTAGATTCTTTGATGAATTCTAAGGAAATTTGTTTACTTTGTCCCTCTGCTTGCATACATTTCTGTCCTCTTTATACTTGCTCTGTGGCCCTTCTTTCAATGTCTTCTACAAGAAAATAAGGAAGGGATACAGCATTTGAGGGAAACACATGATCAAATACATTGCATCTTCTGAACGAAACAGCTAGTATCCTTTAGGAAACCAAAGTAACACGTCATTCCTGAAATTCTGTTGTAGTGGCCCCAATTCTACTGCCATCTAATCGATCTGCTGTCACTGTGGTCAGTTCAGCTCACTTGACATTCCACCTCAGGCAGCCACAGTGCACAGAGGTTAGAGTTTGCTGAAGACATTTAAATCCTCATTGATTAGTCCTCCAGTAAGGGCCATGAGATGTGGTAATTCTTGAGGCTTTGGTGGCTGTTTCCTGGTGATGTGAGGCTGAGGCATGGCTCCTCAGGTTACTGACACAACTAGGGCTTGCTGTGCTTTTCAGGATCCTTAATATAGTCTGCAAACTTGCCTGGCAACTGCATACCATTACAGCAAGTGACTTCAGGTTGTGTGTAAATGATAGCTGCTATGTGTACAGAGAGTTGATTTTGTTGTCATTTATAAAAGCCAGCAAGAATAACTTCTATTGGTGTTGACAATGAAAGAAGCCAGCTCAAAGGAATGAGAATAGGTCCTTTTTTTTGCGAGGCTGTGATTTTTATTTCTGTTTGCGTTGTTACTGTGTATGAAAGGATGTACGTCCCTTCAAATGGCCTCCATGGTTGGCTATTTTTCCTGTAATTTAGAAGTCACAGGTTGAGTACATTTGAAGTTATTATTTTAACAGCTGATTTTTTTGTAAAAAGCATAGATTTAAGTTTGGCTGTGCTTTTTTGTTGTTGTTGTTGTTGTTTTTTTTTTCCTTTGACATTACATTGGCCAGTTAAGAGACACTAGAGCAAAGAACCTAAAGCTATAGTCTGAGTCATGCAGCTGCCTTACAGAAGGAATTGATACAATGGAAGTCACGAGTTTTCTGACTTGGCTTTCCCTGTTTGCATTTTTCTCTTAAATATTAAGTAATTTTGATTTGTGAAAGTGTGTAATATTCTTTACACTAAAATGCTGCTTAGGTTATTATTGGAGTTAAATAGATTGTGTTCCAGAGCACCCTGTCATGCTAGTGACAACCTTGTTCCTTAAGCAATCGTGAATTATGTTGTGCTGCAGACTATAAATAAAAAATTACTTTTGTATGAAAAACTATCATTCTTCCTAAAGCCAAAAACATGGTCATTGAGTTGAGAATGACACATTTGGAAGTTGTAAAAGTAGCTGTGTGGCTGAGTCAGAAGACAATCTGCGTTTCCATAGGTATTGTTGTCATTAAAAGGTTATTTACACAAACTGTTACTCAGTCTTGCCTGATGAGTTTCCTCATGTGGAGCTCCCCTGACAGGGAGGAAGAGCTGCAGAGGGGAGGGCGCCAGGTATCAAGGGTGTAATTACAGTAAGAACCATGGCCTGTCCAGGATCTTCACCTGTTAGCACTGATGCTTATTTTAGCCTTTTAAACCCATAGTTAAATTGAAAGTTAACTTATTTAATTTAGAGTTAAGTATTAGAAACTGACAGCTAAATAATGGTTAACTCTAACATTTAGTTTAATTGACCAGGGTCACCTGGCAGCTTTATGCTGTTTCTGTGCCCTGCTGAACTTACATAGGAGGATTGTAATACATGTTTGGATGAGATACTGCAGAATAGTATTCTTCTGGTACTATAGTATGCACATATGAAATCTTTAATTGTTTTAAAACTAGCAAAGATCCTAGACAAACTGATAATAACTTCTACATAGGTTTTGATATTGAAGGAGATAAAGCACATTTGGGTATATAACATTAAGAAACCAAGCCTTGCAAACTCAATAAATTCAGAACTGAAGGACACCAAAACTCTGTGCACACATACCTTAACATATTTAGATTTATGTGCAGTTATGTGCTTGATTATCAGGAAGGAAGAACTGAAAATCAAGGAAAGCACCAAGCCTCTGAAATGCCTACTTTTCCTAGTATATACATGGGGTTTGAACTTCATTTTCACTTGGTGTTTTTTCTCTTAGAATTATAGGAAATAGTAAGTTTATTCAAAACAGGATTTTAAAGAATAAAATGCACTCTTTGTGACAAGCAGTAGATTTTTTTTAAAGATTTCTCAAATCTGTAATGAGATTTTACTCTTCTGTAGAAGTAGTCACAGGAACAGTCCTCAATGTACAAGATAATCTAGCTTTATAAAAAAGTTAGAGACCTATAAATAGGCAGGTTTTGTTTCATTAATGAAAGTGACAAAACAAAACACCCCCAAACATCACATGTTTGGTTTTGTAGGGTGACCAGAAGAATTATTTCCAGTGTTTTTCTTCACCTCTGAAATAATTTGTCATTTGAGGCATGATGATAAGTCATTGACTTAGTATTCCTCTTCCCAGACTTCTGCATGCTATTATGGATGTTGGTTTTTATCATGTAGGTCACAAAACAGTTACAACAGATTTGGGTATATTGAGAAAATACACTGCTAATCATTAGTGTTAACAGTCATATTTTAAATGAACCAGGCCCTTAATTTTGACCTATTAATATGTACAGCTATGGTCTCCCATCATATGATTTAGATACTATTTTAGAGGAACTTGTAAGTAAGGAGGAAGGTGTATTTTCAATAAGAAGCAACATTGGTTGCTTAACATTGTTGAGCTCCTTCAGAACTTTTACATGTAATTTTTAGTATGCAGTTGTTGTCACTTAAATCCCCTTATCTGCTTAATTGAAATTCCAGTGTCATGTTTGACATAAAAATATCACTAATAATACAATTTCATTATTACGACTTCAAGAAAACTTTTGCATACAGAGTTAATGGTATCTCTGAAAGCATCCATAAAACAAATTGGCATACCTGTAAAAAGTAAACTTGTGCATCTTTGAGTATGTCTTCAGAATGATTTATTTTAAGGTAATGTAGAAAATGTGTATTTCATACCAAATTTGCTTTTGAGTTTTTCTTTTGTATAAGAGGTTATTTCAGCATAACTGGAGAAATATTTTTAAACAAATAATTTTTAACTGAAAGTCTTTTAGGAGCATACTAATATTGTCATTAACTGATCCTCTAAAATTCTAAGTGACCTTTTACTGATTGTGTTTGCATTTTATTTAAAGGGAGAGAGAGAGATGCATGGTAATCTTACTTTTAGGAAATGTTTGATGACAGATTTTAATTCCTATCTAATAACCAATTAATTATTCTCCTAAAAGTATATTTAGTGTCTGTCTAGATACAGAATATTTTTAAGGGTCATTTTACTTTGCTACTTTAAAAATTATTCCTGCAACTACTTACTTTCAAGAAAAAAAGTTATCTTTTGTGCTCCAGTCTAGCCTGTTGGTGGCTTTGCAAGCCTCAGAGCTTAGAGAAGGACTTTACTCTGCTTGATTCGTGTGTATCTCTCTCTCTCTGCTCTAGCTCTTGCTCTAGTACTCTGTTAAACAAAAGGATGTTTTTCTGCCTTGCATTTGAGACAGTTAAAAGCTAATCCTTATATATGGTGTGTTTTGAAGTGTTTTCATTGATTAATATGAAGACTTGCTCTTCTTCCTGTGCTGTCTCTGCAGTTTATAGGATGCAATCATGTTATGCTTCTTTTAATTTTAAATGACTGTTTGCTTTGCTTTTCCTTCTTTTTGTGCTACAAACATAGTGGATTTATGGTCTGTGGGGTGCATTATGGGCGAAATGGTTTGCCACAAAATCCTCTTTCCAGGAAGGGACTGTATCCTTGTGCTGCTGCAGCAGGTTGAATTAGTTTAGGAAGTGATTAACCTTTTTATTGATGTTGTGTCATGAAAATGCATATTGTACAATTTTTTTTTAATTAAATGAACATGGATTTTTCTTGTGATACACTTGAAAAAAAACAAGAACTTCATTTATATTCAGGCTGCACCTAGCAGTAGGACATAGTCTCTGCTGGTCCTGTAGTTAGCATACATTCACCTTCACTCATTTTCATTACACATGCTTTTTATAGTCACTTCATGTGTGTCTGTGTCTAGATACTTTTATTTGGTTTATTTTAATAACTATCTTTATGTTAATATCATTGCATTTTGTTTTCAGTTGACATTTGGTCAGTTGGGTGCATCATGGGAGAAATGATCAAAGGTGGTGTTTTATTTCCTGGTACAGATCGTATCCTTACCTTTGGCCTAGGATGTAGTTGTAAAAGGTCAAAAGATATTGCAGCAATATAGTTTCAGATTAAGGTGGTTCTAATTTTTAAAATACTGTTTTTAAACTGCCTTTTGAAAATAAAATTTTTAAGTTCACTATTTTGGTTCCGGGAAGCTGCAAAAGAATGTTTACAGTTATACCATCTAAAGCAAAACCACAACACGGCATTAATGTGTATGACTGTCTTTAGATATTAATACTAATCAAGATGATTAAAATACCACTTGGGCAAACAGGCTTCTTTTTCCTTTTTCATTTTTTTCCTCTTTTTTTCTTTTTCTACTTTAATATCGTGTTTGTCCATTGCTTTTGGATGTTGTCACACTTAAGAAAGATTTTTGTTGTTGTTTAGGTGGTGTTTTACTGGTTCATATGCATGATTTTTGCTTTGGAGACCATTTTTATGTAATAACTTACTAATCTTGTTTGATATCTAAACATTTTAACGGTTATTCTTTACATTTTATAGGAAATTATTACAAAATATTCCTAACCATTTTCATTAGTTTTATGTTTTTGTATGCAGAAATGATCCTGAAAACAGCTTTCTGAGATAGCTTACACTTCTGTCTTTCTATTCTATGAATAGCTTCATGGTATCCCTATGGGTTGTCCTGTGAGCAATACTTTAGACAGAGGTTCTGCTCCAAGCAAATAGAGCTGAAACCTCTGGATCATGACTAAAATTAGTGGATCTAATTTGAGTTTGACATCTTAGTTGTTTTATTAGTAGCTACATTCCAGTTTTTTAGATGCCTTCAGAAATCTTTCCTGTTTTTGCTACAGGTTAACTGCTTAATAATTGATAACAGTACCATTTAGGGGTGAAGACTGGGTGAAGATTTTGAAGCACAGTGAGGAGATCCAGGGCATCCTTACTTTCACACAGCTCTGTTGTTGCATGAGCTGCACCATGCTTAGCTTTATGCATATAGTTTGTTAGCATAGCTTTTCAATTTAGGCTCAGTGCCATACAATGTAAATACCATTGTTGGTTTTTTTTTTCAAGGCCTGTACTAAAGCACTATAGAGCCTGAAAATCCTTGCATAAAGGTTTGCTGTTAAGCTTTAAGAACATAAGAGGGGGCCTGCTACATCTGACTGAAGATTTAGGTAGCCCAGTATCCAGTCTTTGACAGTAGCTGAAAAGAAAAAGCTAAGGAGAATATATGTATAAGATAAGCATATATAAAACTCTACCGAAGCTCTCTCCCAGTATCTAACCATCTGCAACTAGGAATTCCTGAGCCAAATGTTGTTTTTTTTGTTCAGTAACATGTATTAAATTCTTCTGCACTGAACTGGTCAATCTTGTCTTTCTTTTGTGTATTTTCAATTAAGATACTCCTTAGGTGTCCTTGAAACTCTTCAACTTCTGAATTCAAGTCTGACAAAATTATCAGTGATCTGTATGGGCCAACTTTTCATCCTTTGTGTGCCCACTGGTGCTTAGGGTCGCACGTCTTTAGTGATAGATCATAACCTGGGGGGAGTCGAGGACTGGGCTTGAGATATCAAGATGAGAACGAAGGACAAAGCACCTACAAGGAGTAATTCTCAGAGTGCCTTGGTGACATGTAGTAGCTTGACTACAACTTATATGTAGATATGTTTTCAGATCAGGAAGTGAGTTGTTCTCCAGAAACCAAACAACGCCCTTATTTAGATTTGTTTAATACATTTTGTAAGTCTCTTTAATTTTATCTGTTTATACAAAGAAGTATATCCTTTGCTAGTTAATTATGATTTGAGTAAAATACATGTTGCCTTGACTACACTAGCATTGTCTTGCTTTGTTTTACTATTTTTTCTAAGAAGGTAGTCCTAATTAATGGTGATGAATTTGATATTTTATTATAGTTTTCTGTATTTTCTCTGTTGATTTAATCATGTGGTTCTAACATAACTTTTTAGTTGAAAATAGACACTGTTTTTCTTAGCTGCATAACCTTAGATATTGATCAATGGAATAAAGTTATAGAGCAGCTAGGAACACCATGTCCTGAATTTATGAAGAAATTACAGCCTACAGTCCGAACTTATGTGGAGAACAGACCTAAATATGCTGGATATAGTTTTGAGAAGCTCTTTCCAGATGTCCTTTTCCCAGCTGACTCTGAACACAATAAGCTTAAAGGTAAGGTGTATCTTCTGCATGTTGTATACTTCTCAAGTTTTAAAACTGTGATTTATTGAACAGAAATGTATTTTGTTTTTTTTTTACTGTAAAATCATCCCACTAAGGATTTAAATATTACAATATGTTTATCATGGAAGTGGATGAATGTGCTGGTGTATGGTTACCTCCACTTTCTCATCTTCTCTGAAACAGCTCCTATTCTGGAGATACCATTATAAAGAAAAGTAAATATATATATTCATCTCAATGACAGATGCCAATGTGATTTATGGAAGAGCGAGGGGAGGGTAGAGTAAAAGTTGTGTAGGCAGAGCAGATCTTCTTTCTCTAGGGATGAAAATACGTGTTTTATATTCGTAATACATAGATATCCTGTAGTTACTGAAATAACTTACTGGTTCTAAAAGTCACCTACTTTTAAGATTATTTTTTTTTTTTTTTTTCATCAAATGAACACTCTTCTAAACCCCAAATTATGTGAGGTTTGCTTAGATATTAAACTGAAATTTGTTTACTTTGGGTCTCCTCTCCTTATAAGCTTTGAAATCCATCATTATTTGCACTATATATGGCACTATTCTAAATAGACAATTCCACTTTTGCAGCAAGTCAAGCAAGGGATTTGTTGTCAAAAATGCTGGTTATAGATGCTTCTAAAAGAATCTCTGTGGATGAAGCCCTGCAGCACCCATACATCAATGTTTGGTATGATCCATCAGAAGCAGAAGCTGTAAGTTCTTGTTTTAGGTCTGATTAGGAAGGTGTTGTACTGAAGTGAATTTGTTGTGATGCTTGATATAACTGCTTGAAAGGTTATTGCATGATGTACACATTTCACTAGAAGCTTAACTAACCCATAATCATTTTTATTAGATAGATAGACATGTTTATTAGAAATAGAATAAGGAATGGGCACAAACTATGGTACTTGTATCTCTGTGTGTATGTTCGTGTATAATTGCATATAATCTCCTGGATATGTAGTAATGCATCTGATATCTTTAAAATAGGATTCTAATTTATTGAGCCTGAGTTGTTTCAGTGTGGTTTGATTGTGCTTGATAGGATTCTGAGATATTTACTCCTGGACAAGAGAAGTATTTTCATTAGTTGTAGCTATTTCTCTTAAACTAGAAAATAAGTGTTTCAGCAAAATGCGTACATGATTTTGAGCTTTCAGTTACTAACAGTAATGAACAAAGGGATTAACTGAAAATTTCAGGACAATTTCAGCTTATGAGAAGAGCGTTATTTTATAAAAAGAAAGGTGGTTGGTGATAGTGCTTAGGAACAGGAAAAGGTGCTTGATGTAGGTGGTACAATTAGAATTCTGTTGATCTATCATAACTAGAGGGGAAATTCAGTAATTAATAGTAAGTAAGTAAAAAGGGCTGCCTGGGGGCTGGACACTGCTGCACCTAAGAGCTCTTTCACCAGACTGTTCAGTTTCTATTATAATAACGTAATCGAAGCTGTTAATCAGAAGAACTTTAAAACATGTAGCAACGTCTAGAAAATCGGCCAAGTCCAAGTGTGAGAGAATACATGACCATGGAAACACGGTATTTTTACATCAAGTTCATATTCTGAGAGCTTACTTTCATTTTTCATTTTATATCCCTTTTGATTGCTTTATCATGAATTTTGTTTTTCAGCCTCCGCCAAAGATACCAGATAAGCAGTTAGATGAGAGGGAACACACGATAGAAGAATGGAAAGGTAAGAATAGCATTTTAAGTATAACAAGGTTTTGGGGAGTAGGCTGAGCCCCAACAATTACTATAATTAAGGTTATTCTGAGCAACCTAATAGCATTTACTGAAACTGCTTGGAATGGCAAGGCAATAGTTCAGTGTTTCACAACCTCGTGATTGTTGAGACACTAAAAATCTTCCTGCAAAGGTGCTGAACTTTAAGACATGCTCATTTCAGTCACTTTGTGCAAACCATAAAGCAGCATTTGTTATTGAGTGTTAACTCTTATGGACAAACTGCTACAGTTGAAAAAGATGCAGGGGTTTGAGCAATGGAAGTCTGAAGTAGAAGCATAGACTTCAAGTGAAGATCATATTAGCAGTAACTGTACTTTTTAAAATCAAGTGGATGATTTGAAAGAAGAAGCCTTAAGGAGTGTTAGTAATGGGTGAGATAGTGAGGTTACAGCTGGTGTGGAAGACACTGATGGTTATCAGCTGTGAGATCCTGAGAAAGTAGCTGGGGTCGAGCAGTGGAACAGATTGTAGTATGACATAAGACTTGGGTCTCCAAGAGCATGATCTTAATGCTCAGTACTTCTTTAGTATCTATATTTCCTAGTCAAATATGAGGTGTAAATTGATAAACTATAAGGGGAACATCTTTGTTACTTGTAGAGCTTGTGCTTCATTTTGAAATCGCTCCTAAAAGGTGTGGTATTGTTGCAGCGGTTCTAGCATTGAGAAACAGTGCAGATGCAGATTGCCAAGCAGACTAGAAATACTGCGTTTAAGGAAGAATTTAGTGCACAAGCCCGTGAAACATTGCACTACCACACTTTTATTGTTGCTTTCCATTAGAAAATGAGTTTTAATTGTAAAGGCAGAGATTGTGGAAATTCAGGAGAATTGTGGAAATTCCCTTACCATCCTCCTTCCAAGCAAGGTTATTTCCCTCTTGAAGCAGATGTGCTGAGGATATTTCAAGCAATATGGAGTTTACTTTTACTTGAAATTATCATTCTGAAATTCTTTTTTCTTCAAGCATTTGTATGTTGCATTAGTTTGCCAGCAACAGATAAGTAGTACAAGTTGCTCCTTTTATTTGGAGTGGCTACTTATATGCTGTCGCAGTTGGGCGCGCAGAGGTCCGACCACCTCCCAAAGGGAGAAGGGTTGAGGGTAAATTGGGATATCTCCCCACCACATATGCTAATATAGTATTCCATTTCATGGTGATCTGAACCTTTAGATGTTGTTACGGAGGAAATTTAGTGGCAAATGTGAGAGTCAGGATGATGGCAATGCTGTTTGGTCTTGTTCCTACCCGTTCATTTCAAGACTGCTAATGAAGTTTATCTGTACCAAAGAAGCCGTTGATAAAAACTGAGCGGTCATTAAGACTCAGTTTAACCTCAAGTCCCCAAGCTGCCTGAACAAAAGAGCCTTAGAGCAATGTCAGCTTGTTTTTGAGAGTGCTAGGCCATTGTACCTCTAACAGAAGAGAACTGCAGATTTTTATGTCACTTTCCAGTTGTTCTGTAGCCTACAGCCTGTTGTCCAAAACTAATTCTGAAGACTAATAAACCTATGAAATTTGAGTGTACATTTTAATGGGAACTATATTATTGATCCTGTCTGGGGTTTGCGAATTAATTTTTTACCTTCCCTTCTCTTCATTTTCAGAGTTGATATACAAGGAAGTCATGGACTTGGAGGAGAGAACCAAGAATGGGGTTATTCGCGGACAACCAGCCCCTTTAGGTTGGTTACAATAAAAGCACAGTACAAAGCTACATTGAGTTGTAGGTCAGGAGGGAGCAAAACTGTTCAAGATGTCAAAGAGTAACCTAACTCAGAAACTGGACACTTAAATGACAAATAACCTCTTGAATTCTCTTTGAGATATTGCTTATTTGAATGGAATGTATGAGCTTGACATATCTTTTTATTAATACGGTAAATTCCTCTATTACTGTCCCTGTGTAACTGATTCCTCATTCATTTCAGTCCTCAAGAATCATCTTAGTATGTACTAGTACTCTATTGCCATAATCTGGCTAGATGTGTAGCTGGTATAGTTTCAAATAAATTTTATCACTGCCGCTTACATCTATTAAGTTACCAAACAGGATTTCTAGGTTGGAAAATTATGGAGTGCTTTCAGAACCTCTTGCTGAATTGTGGAGCAAAGTGTGCCCATTAACTGACCACTGATAGGACTCCTGTTGTGCTGCTGAAATAAAGATGGCAAAAGTTGGACAGCTGTTGCTGACTCTGCACAGAGTTCACTGAAGTCCAGACTCTGAAAAATCACTGCATATCCGAGATTAAATGTATGTGATGTGGCTGGACACCAGGTACTTACCAGCGTGAAGGGGAGGATCTGGTAGGAAAAGGACAGACCCCCATCTTTCTTTATCAAAATATGTAGATACAGTCTAGCTTTGGATCTCAACATTGCAGGGTATCTTAGCTCCAGTTTTTTGCAGTACTATCTCTGTTTGTAATTTTTAACCTTCAGCCATTAGCATTTACTGTAATTTGACAGGTGTCATGCCACGTGAATTCTGTGGCTCTTGACATACCATTCATTAAGGCCCACATTAAAGACTTGTGCGTTTTATTTACTTTGACAATGGATCAAGACTCATCTTTTCAAACTTGTGGAAACAAGGGAAAGTAATAACTGTTAGGAAAAGACAGAATAATGCAAGTACTGAACCATGCAACTGTATCTGCAACTGATTTGCTGTTTTGTTTCTCATAGCACAGGTGCAGCAATGATCAATGGCTCTCAACATCCATCTTCATCGTCATCTGTCAATGATGTGTCTTCAATGTCAACAGATCCAACATTGGCCTCAGATACAGACAGCAGTCTAGAAACCTCAGCTGGACCTTTGGGTTGCTGTAGATGACTACTTGGTCTTTTGGGGGGTGGGAGGGGGGTCCTTTTACTCATTAATAGGGCACCTTTAAAATTTGGTGGTATTTTTGAGTGTTTTTTCAAAAATAATTGTAGAATTCATCATAAAGTGCTGTAATTTTAAACTGTAAGTTGTGTTCAAAGCAGCCACTTTTTTTTCTGTAATTAACTGTAAAATATAAAATCTGATAATTTTTATGGTGGTTTTAAAATCTGCATATTTGCTTTACTATTATGCTGCTGATCTTTTTTTACTGAATTTGTAAGATTTGTTTTATCAAAGCACATATTAATGTTGTGGTCATTACCATATAGTGAATTATTTAAGATTTTATAGGTTTTCAATTTTTTAATTAGAATTTATTCCAGATGTTTTGTTCATGATATCCTTCAAAGTTTTATGCTTGATCATACATCCGTGTCTAGGTTGAGGGGGAGAGAATTCAGTGCAGCCAGCTGTAGTTTTGGGCATACTACTGTGGTGCTGGCAGTGAACAAAATCCTCTTTTATTTTGGCCACTTAACTATAATACTTCAGCAAAAGCAACAATTAGTGGTTTTATTTTAATTTTTTTTTTCTTAGAGAAACAGTATACAAGTATATCCTTTGCAAAGTAACCTCATCTGAATTGTTTTCTGAACTTAAGAAAACAAAGCATATCTTCAAAGCTGCAGGAATATCTAGCCTAACAAAGTAATGTGATGTTTTCTGCAAAGCTGCGGCATGCCAAATCTTGTGATCACCATAAAACATGAGGATACTTCATGAATAATGCATTGCAATGCAAATAAACTGTTTACTTCTAGCTTGTAGCCTGTTTTTGTACACACAAAACGAAGTGTATCCAGGGTGTCTAGACTGCCAAGAAGGAAGACTAATATGCTGTAGCTATATTTCCATGTAATATGTGATTCTTGGGATTTTTGTTTCTTACTAGTTTTGTCAACTAAGGTGAGGGCTTTTTGGGTAGAAGAGGGAATGACATGAATGCAATAGGGGCAAAACTTTGGCTATTCTTTCTCCACCGAAAGTAACTGTTTGCTAAAAACCATTAAGTGGTAGGAGAACCTCAGGATTTCTGTACCTAATGCATTAAGTGAGCAATATATGCCATCCAAAGGAGGGAGAAATAGTGCTGTATAAATTAATATATATCTCTTTCATTTCACCATGAGACCGGTGTAGCAGAAATCTTAATAATGGTTCATCTTAAGTCATAAATATTCAGTAGTTTTCAGCACTGAAGCTCCAGGTTTCAATACAGTTTTTAAACAAAAGATATATTGAAATATATAGAACAGTTACTAAATCGTCATGTAAAATGGTGCTGCTCCTCACAGAAGTATTTTAACTGTTTACATTTTATATTTACAGAATGATTTATGTATAACTGACTTAAGTTTATGTATGAGTTAATCATTCAGAATTTATTCCTTTGGAAAATGCGGATTTTTAGTGAAGCTAGGCTGTATAATTGTTTGCCTTGTGTAGATGCATATTTTGTGTAGTGAATTAGAATGTGAAAAGGAATTTAAATTAGTAATGCTCACAAAAATGAGCATGAAAAATACAGAAGTCTTGCCAGGCACAGAGCACGAGCAAATAATGTAACTGGCTCCAGAGGTCATCCAGGAATGACTGATGCCCTTCAGTGTGGTTCCTTCTGCTTGTTTGGTTAAATAGGTATATATTGAAGTTCTAATTGAAAGAGGAAAATTTGTCTTTGTTGTAAGTTTCAGAAAAACAGAAGTGATAGTAATGCTTTCAATATCTAACATGTCTTTTTAAAAAATATACAGGGTTACAAGGAATGGTAATGTCTCAAAGATGACTAAATTGATAAACTGCACAGTTGTTTTCCTGGCCTGGCTAGACTGCTGGTAAGTGCTGTGTGCGTGTAATTTTGCTTTCCTCACTTGTATCTAATATTTTAATATTGCCTTTCTAAACCACATTTGTTAAGGCGATTATTTTTACAGGATCCTGCTAAATTGTATATTACCTCAGAATAGGCAGGACATATTTGGATTCATCTAGCACTGGAACATAGAAAATCTGCTCAAGTTGAACAGAGACCAACAAAACAGTCTATTTTGTAATTTTTTTTATCAAAGTTTGAGCTGTGAATTAAGCCAAAATTTTTGGTCGTACAACAGTACTCCCTTGTTACATAGGGTCAAATTATATTCTGGTCAACCCAGTGTAATGAAGTTAAGACTGACAAAATCATCTTCTGATGTCTGTAAGTGCTGTTAAGAACAGAATTCAGTAAATATAACTTGTATTTAAATTTATTTTGGACCCCCCATTGCAGTGGTGATTGAAATATTTTGAAACGTTAATATAATTTTTGCTATCACTTTCCAGTGCCCTAAAGAAAAATTATTTTTAAAATTATTATTGAGTTAAACAGTTACTAAACTTTTACCATGATGTGCTATGAATAGTAACTTCACTAAGTTCATAAGCTTTAAGAAGAATTGAGCTTTTCTTCTTTTAAGGTAGGGTTAGTGAATGGGTAGAACCGTCCATTGCAACCCATCGCAGTGTGAGTGAGCTGTGTTTAGAGGGGTTATTTCAGTAAGGTCAGAGCTTTACCTGTGGGAACCCACAGTTCATTTTTGGCACCATCTCCATAGCAGTGGTGTGTGCTTTTTCTTTTTTTTTCTTGCAGTTGCTTGCATTTTAGGCAAATTAAAGTGATGAAAAATTTCAAATACCAGAAAATCAGATTCAGTAGCCAAATTATCATAACAACCTGCTAGTCTTAATTTCCCTTTTTATTTTTTGAAATATAAAATTATTTCAGAGATAATTGTACTCTGCCACAGATAGAAATCAAAAGGGGTAGATGTCAGCTGTCGTCTATTGTTATGTTGTTAGATCATATGCTATTTAATACAATGTACAATTTTATTCTTGAAGTATTATTAAGTTTTTTAAGTCTATAATTCCAAAATCTTCTCATGACAACAAGCTTCACTAAAGTGCATGCAACTTTCTTTTTTGTGGACTGTTCCAACCCATTAGGAGTTGGGAGGGATTGAATTACAGTAAGGTGTCTGATTTCTTATGTCAGGTAAGGTTAAAAGTTGGGCAATAATAACAAGATTAATTTTCACCTTCTCTGGTTGGAGCTGCGGTCTGCATCAAGGATACAGTGGCTTAACTCCTTTTGTAGGCTTTTCAAGAATTTGAAGTACAAGTGGAAGGCAAATAAGTACCATCACTGTGTGCTGCACTTGTGTTCCGTAAAGTGTTTTGTTGATGTAAGACAGTAGGGCCAGAATTGAGGTTTTTGTGTGTTCATGTGTGAGAAGCTGGACCCATCAGTTGAACAACCTTAGACCTGCCTGACTGATGGGATCACCTCGATTGCATTTATTCTGCTAAGCTGAACAGACATGGCACTTCTCCATATGTAGGTGCTGTGTGGGTTGGTTCTTTTAGTTTTGAAAAACATTGCTATGTCATATGCAGTAGTATCTTTCTGGATAGGAATTCCAGCTAGATACAATGATAATACCAGCGTAAGTTGTTGGGTAAGCATGCCCCTCTGCCAACACACAGGTGTGAATCCAGGGGAGGATACAGTGAGCTGTATTTGAGGTGGTTGTAGCAATAGCACCCTCTACTGCCTCAGTCACCAAGTAAGTAGTGTTATTGATGTGGGTTTGTTTTACGGAAAATGGTTTCTCTGAACACAGGCTGTTTTGTTAGAGAGCAAAAATTAAGCACCTTGACAGGCATTAGCATGAGTATAATGCTCTGCATTGATGTATATGACATTCATCTCAACACTGCATTAAAAAAATGATCAAAAAGCTAGCACAGGAGGATAGTTCCTACCCAGGCAGTAATCCAAAGTGTATGACATTAAATGTTTCTTGATTAAGATTGTGTGGAAAAGGGGACAATATGGTTCAGCTTAGACTTCATCTTACTGTTTTAAGTTGCTAAGGGAAGTGAATTACTGTTTCTAGATGTGTTTTTATCTGCCGTTGACAGCAGCTTGTCTATGCTGTTACATTTTATGTTCCTATCAAGGTTTTGGTTCTTACATACTTAGTTTGAGGACTGGAGTTGAAAGAGAGCTATCTATGTTTTTCAGTAGGATTAGAAAGAGGGTTTTAATGAAGAAATCTGATGAGGCTTTACTGCCTACCCAAATTTTCAATTAATTTATTCTGAGCTAAGGGCACTGGATAAAAATGGTATTTTAAGTCATCTCTTTGACTCCCATCTCCTCTTCTTTAGATATCTCTGCATTACAGAAATGTGTTATGAGTCAGATTACATTGTGTTTCTACTTCTGCAGTTAAAAATTTAAGCTAGATTTTCTTGATCTACCTCACACAAACTTTCTATGTTTCTTAAGTAAGCAAAGCTAACCCTTGCTATTGGAACTACACTGAATGTGAATAGAAAAATACACTTCCTTTAGAAAAATAAACCTATGGGCCAATGTTGAGACAATATCAGTAGGTATGTTCCTTATATATTTCACGTAAGATGTTCATGTGTAATATATAGCTTGTGTACAATAATGTACATCTAGAATATTGTGTTAGCTGTAAATTGGTGATTTTATTATTGTAGTCTGGTTTTGTAGGTAAAAATAGCTTACTAGTAATGTCAGTTCATCCTTTACATTTTACAAAAGGAATAATTCTTGGTAAGCTTTGCATACAGATGAATTACTTTTGTAGGCCCTATATCTAGTCTATTTTTGAGAGTTCTTTAACTTTTATTACTAAAGTTGAGAAAAAAACCCTAATTATTGTGATCATTCCTTCTGCCCTGTTTAAAGTATATGCTTAATTTTATTTTGTCCCAAGAAGTATGAAGGGGAAGATACACCATTAAAAATACTGGGGAAAACTGTAATTTTTTTTTTTTTTTTTTCTTCCCCACGTTGATACCTTTTTCCTGCTTTTTCTTTACTCCTTCCAAATAAGCTGTTGGTGGGGCATTACTGAGAACATTGTGGGTTTTTTAATCATGCCATAGCTCATTACATGTGCACCACTGGAATGTATACATTGTTATCTAGTATGTCAATTGGTTATAATGATATTTTAAATAAAAAAGGAAAAAAAAAAGCTTGCCCATTATGCAATTAGTGTTTCTTCATTGCTAGGCTGGAATGGATTTCGTAGTAAGGCTGCAGTTGGAGTCTTACTAACATCAGTCCTTCCTGAGAATTCATGTTTGTAATGGTACTTTAAGTACTGTCTTGTGTGCGAGCTCAATTGTAGGCAAAATGACATTTCTTTCATTTCTCCATTCCCATGGGCTTTGGATGTGCCACAGACTGTTACTACCAAGTGTGTCTGCAACTGCTGTGAATCTATTCTACTTCCTTGCTGCCAACTGTAGGCGCCTTCTTTCCTGGAAATAGAGCTGCTGCAATCTCGAGTTGCACAAGGAGGTAAGCCATGGGCAGGCTAGCATAGGAAAGGAGGGCCCAGACTCTGTGCCCTCAGGAAAATCTTTCTGAAAACTGAGTCTCAGAGAAGCCTGAAGGATGTGACTTCTGGAGAGCTAACTTGGGTGCCAGGACCACTTCTTGCACTGGCAGGTCTACTGTGGGGCTAAATCCCAATGTAATGCATGTCATTGTCTTAATTTCCAGCAGCTTCTCAGTGTTTTTTTAAACAAAGACTCCAGATGCCCTTGAGTTGTGTTTGCCTGTAAGCACATTGTCTTTCTGTATGTTTTTAAGGGACGGGTACTGTGACCTCGGGCAGTACAGTCAGCCTGCTTTGTTTATCTGGACCACCTGTTTGTGAGGTGCTTTTCTAGGAATGCAGTGAGGCTCAGAAATGCTCTTTTTTATTTGCATATGTTAGCAAAAAGTGCAGCTGATTCCAAGCAATATATTAATACAGAGCAAGGCCTGAGACAGTCTTTGCTCTATCAGGGAGTTGTCTATGGGGGACTTAGACCCAGAACTGAAACACACCCATAGTGCTGCTGGCTTGCATGGAACCTGCCAATAAATGTAGATAATTCAACAAGCTACCATTATTAATTAATTTTCCCTTTCATATTACAAAGGCCATGGAGACCTACGGAAGATTTTTGCTATTCTGTAATGGTTTTTTTAGGCATATGCTTGTGTTTGGTTTGTTTCACTGAAAAGTTTTTATGCTGGCAGGGATGTTCCAGGCTGGGAAGACTGCACAGGTAAAGCTATTGTAAAAATGTATCTGCCTGATTCCAGGAGCCTTTTGTAATGTCTTAGTAATACTAACAAACCTATGTCTTGTAAACGCTTGCTAAGAAAGCCAGCACTTTAAAGTGGGGGTCATAATAAGCGAAAGGTCTGTAAAATAAGGAGTGCTCTCTCAGATCCATGCAGGTGGCAAAAGAAGTGGTAGGAAAGAGAGCACAGAAGTAGGAAAGCATGTATCATCTTCCTCAAATAAGGGCATAGTATTCCATGAGGTTGTGTACAACAGCACAAGTGTGTTTCCATTTCTTGCATAATTGCCCATGATGGAAAGGAACATTACGCTTCTGTTGCTGTAGTTTAGAGTTAACGTCCTACTGTAGTGTACTTTAGCATGAATTATGTTGTTGGCAGCTTCCTCCAGGCTTTATTTACCGCAATGGATCATCTTCAAAAGAACCTGAATTTATTCCTCATGAAAAAGAGGAATAGATGTTGTTAGAGCACAACAGTCAACCAGGAAATGGTTAGTTCCATTAATCAGTTTGAATGGATACAGTTTTATTTGTGATACTGAAAAGAAGAATGATTTTTACCCTGGATGCCAGATTAAGATTATGTAGTGCTACATAGCTGAACAGACTATCCTATCCTGGAGCTGGACATTTGGGATATGTGTTTTTTTTCCCCAGTTCTGCTATATTTAAGGGTTACAAAGATAATCTAGCATCCAGCTGCATTTGATTTCACTCAGAGGTAGCCAGCAGTCCTGCTTAGTGCTTGTCTTGCATATTTGTTTTTCAGGCTCCCAGGCAGCATGGCACAGTTCTTCAGTTTGTAGCATGTGACAGAACTAAAGAGAGTAGTCTGCATTTGATACACACAGGAGATAATGCAATATAGTCTAAGTGATGTGGGCTGTGAGGATGGAGACAGGAAAAGGTACCCATATTGGGGTTAGGAGTAAAAGAAGTCATTAAAATAACCTGGTTGCTTCTACTACTTGGATTGAATGCTTCAGTAGAAACTTTCTTTTTACCAGTTCTGTTGTTTGTTCTAATTGCAGAGAATTACTTACAACCCAGTCCAGGCCACTCTCTACTATTAAGGTTTATTTTGTGATAACTGGCACAGCACCTAACGCTACCTAACCCACTCTGCTGTTCCAGCTCAGAGTCGTTGTTACAACAGTTGCTTCTCACATGATGCATCTTAATGCTGCTGTTTTAAACAGGCCATCATCATCCTTTGCAAGATCGGTTGTGACTATCAGTACTAATTTGGGGGGGTGGGGGGGGGTGGAAGGACAGACATGACATGACATAAAGATGAGGGTGCTGCTGCCTGCAGGTGGCAGGATGCTCCTGTTGAACAGTCAGGCATCTGCCACACTGCCTCACATCAGGAACAGTGAGGAATCCAGCACAGCTGGATATCCTGTGAAGAAGGGAAAATGTTTCCAGATAATTGAATTAACCTATCCACATGGTTTACTCTGCCACCTTGCCTGACTTGTCTCAACTAGGTTATGATTAGGTTATAATGTTTCTTTTTGCTCACTTTAAATGGTTTATATTTCTATAGGAAGGAGAAGCATTACAGTGAGGTATAAACAAGTTACCTTCTAGATGATTAAATTCTGGAATGCCTGGATATCTGAGATGATGAGAAAGTCAAATGACAGGTATACAATCTGCTGGTACATAAAAAAGCCCATACTAAGGTTATTTCCAGGCAATGAGTTATATTCTTCTCTAGTAAGGAAAGACAGATTCAGGTCATTTTTTGAAAATATTTAAATAAAGCAAGCACTTTCACTACAGTCTATACTGTCCCTTTAGCCAGTTCCTGTTGTCATGGCAGTTTTACATTAAAAATCTTTATCTTATGAGACTTGCAAGCTGCCTTAGCTGGCAAAGATACCTGCCAAGAAAGATTGAACAGTGCTATGAGTGCTGTGCTGGCAAGCAGACTTCAAGCTGGATCTGGTGAAACAATTTTCTGCATGCAGGCTCTGTGTGGCTCAGAGCACTGCAAATGTTGCACAGAACTTCTCAAAGAAGTCCCTTGAAGTCATACCCTTGACAGGTAGTTAGTTACCAGAAATTACAACTTCATTCTAATGATTTGGGTTTGGTTTTTTTTTTTGGTAGAAGTAATGAACTTACTCTGCTGGGTTGTTTGGAATACTCTTTCTGTCCCTGCATCTCCCCTTGAACTAACAAACAAACAAAAATCTACTGGTATTATAAGAAATGTTACAAGGCAGCTAAGTGTAAATTGTCCTGGGAAGGTTAAAGATAGATCCTCCCCTAATTACACTGATTTATCTTACCATAGGCTTTGCTATTAAAATTTTATAGAGAAAAAAATTCTCTGTAGTTGGATGTGTTTTGATGATAAGAATCTATCTTCTCCTACCTTGATGTCTGATCAGTATATATTGACTCATGAGATTTTTTTCTTGCAGCTAATACTGCTCTATTTTTTGGCTCAAAACCCTCCAGATACCTGGGGCAAAATATGCGTATTTAAAGTTCCATGGAGTTTGTATAGCCAATCTGATTATTAATCATATACTGTTTAATAAGTTGCATTTCTGTGAAACACTGGAACTGTTTGGTGGGTAAGGAACAATTTGAGTGAACTGTCAAGATTTTGGTATCTTCAGCTTTTTGTAGACTTTGTTTTCACATTATCCTCATAAAATAATGCCACTTTAAGGAATGAGAAATTTGAACAAACTTTATGTAGCCAGTGGGGTGAGAAAACATCTCATTAAATTCATATGCTAAATCACATTGAATGCGGTGACATACTGGAACTGCCGTTTTCCCAAGTGCAAGTGTAGGAGGCCCTCAGCTCCCAGGCTCTGCCTGTCCATCAGTTCTGGCCATCCCACACACCTTGCAGGACTTTCCACTGTCCTTGAGCCAACAAAAGGACAGTGCAGTGAGTCTAAAGATGGCAGCAGTATGGCTATGGAAAACAGTATCTTTTGATTTGTGGATAAAAAGGGTGCCCACTCTTTCTTGGCAATCTGACATAAAACTTTCAAGCATTATGTTTAGCAGTCTTTCCCAGCTGGCCCAAATACTACAGCACATGTAAAGACTAACAGAGCAAGTGTCACTGAGAGCACAATCACTGTAGAATTACTCATGATACATGAGTATCTCAGATCAAAATGTGCAATTTCCCTGCTTTTGCCAGAAATAGAATTTTCTATGCTGTACATCAGCTTGTTCTACTTGGAGACTTTAGCACTTTGACTCCCAGTTAAACATCCTAATGTTGAAAAAAAATCTTCCATTTCCTTCTGCAGGAGATGATTTCTGTTCTCAGCGTCTTCACGAGCACGTTCAGAATTCCTCAGCTTTATCTCCAGCATTGTGTATTTCTTTCGTTCTTGGTCCAGTTCTTCTTCTAACCTAGCCACTTGTTTCCTCAGGTCTGCACTTGTTTCTTCAATTCTTAAAACCAAAGAAGAAAGAGAGAGAGGGAGGGGGGGAAAAATATTTTTAAGTGGCTGGATAAATAGCTAAAATAAGCGAAATATAAGTTGTTCCACTTAAAGCTAAAATATCTTCATTCTAAGACTAGGTTTTAAAGGAGTGCACTAGTTGCTGTTTCATTAATGTTGAGTTTAAGGGACAGAGTCCTTGAACTCTGGAGCCTCCTCTATTTGTATCTCAAGGCTTACTTTTGGACAACAGACTGAATGCCTGAGGAGATGTATTAACTCCTCAGGCTGAGTTCAAATACATAATTCCAAAATAATCTTTTAACCTGTTTTCATCCTGATACTGTGTTTCAGTATGTGGATATCCAGTACAAAGGAACATCCTTGGAAGTTATGTAGTCATGAAGCCACAGTCTTTCCTCACCATCCATTTTACGGTATTTTCTGTAAAGTTTGTAACTGACATTGGGGCAGGGAAGAAAACATTTCCATACTTTACAAGATTTTACAAACCCCAACATTTCAAATGAGGAAGAACCTGAAGAACAGACCTTACATTTATCTGAGCACAAAGCTCTAATTCAGGACTCAGAGCTTTTTTCTACGGAGGTTAAAGAACAAGTTTGTTTTCTTTGGTTTTTTTTTATTTGAAACAAGCACAGAAGACACATCACTTACTGTCCTCCCCATCATGTTTCCTAAGTGCAAGATAGAGTAGTCATGTTAATATGGAGGAGGAGGTATATCCAAATAGGAATTTCTGATCACTAGAATATTCAGAAAGGGTGATTTAAAAAATCAGACTTTTCCTAGGAAAAGTGTCTCCCCTCTAACTTAAAAGAAAAATAAACCCACACCAAAATCACCAGCACCTCTTCTTTGATCAGTATAATACCTAGCTGTGAAGCTGGGGTGCCTGGCTTCCCTATGAAACTGTGAATGGGCTATTTTTAGACAAGGTAAATTACATTCAACAAAGCCATGCTATAGACTCCACAGTAACAACAACAGAAATAATAAAGACAATGGGATCTTTGTGGCAGTCCCAGAAGGGTCTGAATTCCATTTATGACCACTACAAGGCAATTATGCAGGTGATGTAGTGCATCACCTTAAACTGTTCCTTCACATAGAGCTAAGGATGGCAGTACAACCATCATCACAACTTCCAAAGCAAATTATAAAGTCACACAAAGGCACACTAATCACCAGGTCCAGCAGACCAACGGCTGTAGAGTGAACAGAAATGTGTACTATGTCTGCATAAAACTGCCCATCAATGAGGCAGAATTTTATCACCCAGCTAGCTGTCTCCTATAATAGAAGAGGCCTCTTCTGAAGCTAGGAGGATTACCCTCGCACACATACCTTTTAAAACATTTTTTGTTACATCCTACAGCTGACTTACCAATTAGGTTTTTCCACCACAAAGTTTAGGGGTCAGCTACAGTAGCCTAGGCTGTCCATGTTCTGAATTACATAAGGTCACAGTACTTACTGCTTTTCTACATTCACAACATAATAGTCGTCTCCAAGATACTTCTGGATTCTTAAAGAGGCCCAGGTGGTAAATGTGAATTACTAAAACTCAATAGAGAATGTCTGATAATTATACTAACCTCGAGGGAGAAATGCTCTGGAACAGACTGGTTACAGGAAGGCCATAAAACTTGCCTCCCTCCAACTAAGAGAGAGAAAATGGGCAGTTGATGATGATAACTAACAGCTTTTCCATCAGCAAGTGTTAGTTACCACTGCCTCAGGCAGGTACTGACTCCGCTTTCCCTCCATTTGTGTATGTGCCAAGAAAAAGCTCATTCCTTCATTAAAACATGCCCTGCTACACACACTGAGTTCTACAAACCACACAAGTACATGTACAGTTGTGAAGGAACTAATTATTACTTTTGGGGACTAAATTATCATCAATAAAGTTGGTGAGGCAGCCTAAAGTTTTCCTGCTAAGCAGCCTCCCTTCTTTGCTAGTTAGCTCCTGTCTTTGCACAGGACCAGACTTTCATGCACTCAAAAGGTACATATTTTTGTGCATGTAAATTGCTGCAGATGTAGTAAAGACATTCGAGAATTTTTGAGAGCTGAAAAACTTGGGTTGAAATTCTTAGACTTGACAGCATGATCCTTCAGGCTGTAATCCTGAACAGCTGGAGTCATCCTGTTTAATACAAAAAGGCACTGATTGCATCTTGCCTGGTTTTATGAAACTATTAGTTCATCAGGCATTTTTTCCTCTTAGCTACTTTGCCCTGTGAGACCTGGTGAATTTATAGTCCTCGCCTCCAGCCACGGTGCTCTCTGTCTCCCTGCAGCTGAAGGGGAAAGGCAGGTGTTTGTTGCAGCTGAAGCAGCTGAAACTGCTCAACAGCTCGAGTGAAGAACGGGTCTTCCTAAATGTCAGTGATGTAAACAGCTGAAGGCCCTGGAACAGTTGTACTGATAAGAGGTGGAAAGCCATCTCTGCCCCCAGGCAGCAGGTAAAAATGTGCAAATACACATTTCCAGGTTTTGCAGCCTGGTCTCCTTTCTGTTTTATTATTCTGTAGCCCTGCAACAGGGCTTGCCAGGGCAGCTCTGCAGCATTAGAAGGCAAGGCATGTACCCTCATTGCCCTCCCATTCTGCATCAGTAGGGCATCACATAAGCCATGAACTACCATCATCATTCACAGACCTTTAACAACATATCATACTAGTAATTGGTGGTGTTCTCATCAGCTCTTCTATGTGGAAAGCAACAGGGCAGGAGTCAGATTTTTCTCCCACTCATTGATGTTAGATGGGAACTGAAACGGCTACATGGCCTGATTCTCCTTCCAGTTTCACATACCAATGCAGTAGAATGCAAGAGGCAGAAGAAAAGCTGCAGAAGCTGACAAACTACCTCCACAGGAAATCATAAAACAAAGCAGGATGGTAGCAAGTGAAATTCCTACTTCAACAGCCAGTCTGCTGGAAGTTACAGTTCAGATACATTTTTGAGAAATTACTTTTAACAAGAGAGGCAACAAACGTAGCCTAAAGCTGTGCTATACAATCCCAAGTCATATATGCTTTTGGTACCCTGTCTGGGACACTGATTGGAAATTAAGTCATGTAAATCCTACCAGAGTTTTAATAATTGAAGGAGTATAACATGAACACCTTAACACACACTTCAGGCTGAGAACGCAACTATTATTAAAAAATGGGACCACAGCCCTTCTTCAGTGCAAAGTACCAGTGCTGCTGAGCTCAGGCCAGTGACAATTCTTCTGTATTATGGTGTGCAATTCCACATATGGCTCTGTATTAAACCATATCTAATTCCTTTAAGCAACAGTATTTCACATGACTATTTCACTGAGTACTTGCCTTAAAGTCATTCTATTAAGCATACTCATAAAACCTAATATACTCACACAAATGAATAAATACTACTTCTTATTAACACTTCTTACAGACCCTGCCCTCACACACATCTCTCATGAAAACTGAGAGAAACTTTTCTGAGCACAGATCTAAAGTACAGCACCAGCAGTTGCAGTTGTGCAAGTAAACTTCAGAGAGGGCAAAGAACTACACAGTTCGCAGTATCTGCTGTACAAAGCAGCACCTTGCTGCTACTTCAAGTCAGTGGCTCGCGATACAAGCAAAGGACTACTACAAGTACACCAAAAATCAAAAGCAAGGTTTCTAGAATTTTAAGACAAAAGGGCTGCTGAAAAAGTTGTAGCTGAGATGCAGCCCCAACAGCACCACAAAAAAAAAAAGCCCAACAAACCAGAGAATAGTCAAGATCAGTTTCCTGAAGAATGTTTCTGTTGAGAAAAGCAGCAAGAAGCACTCAATTTCAGACTGATTTGGTACAAATCTCAGCATGTGCACAGACCAAGAGAGTTCCTTGTTGAGGTTTGACCACCCTGGGGCCCAATCCCTCCCTCCCGCCAAGATGTTTGCTTTGCTGTGTCTCCCAGGATACTAACAAAAAGCAGACTTTGGCATTACCTGTACAGTTCTGATTTCCAGTGAACAAAGTATGAAATATTGCATTTCCCTGTGTGACAGAAATCCCATTTTTTTTATCCTCTCTTAGCTCAGAGAGAGAAAAGTTGGATTCAGAGAGCAGTGAGGAAAGAGTAGAATCAAATCTGCTGTCTCCCAAACCAAAGCTCCAGGTTTGAGAACCTGACATGCTTGGTAGCCCACACTCATGTTCAAACAGGGGTAATGCTGACAGATTACTTCCTTGTCCCCCCTGCAGGTGACATTACCTTTTGATACTAGTCTCATACTCAGTCCTCTGTTTGCTCAGTTCAGTCTTTAGCTCCAGCACCAAGCTCTGTAAGGCCCTTGAGCATTTGACAGAGTCTCTGGAAGCTGCAGCCAGGTTGCTTTGTTCACTGCTGCTGCTGCAGCATGCTTCAAATCTGTCAATGCTGTTCTCCAGATCTGCAGTCTTGACCTCACTGTGTGACAGTGAGCCCTGAGTTATCCACTCAGTTTTGAGGGAGCTTAAAGCAGAAGAGTCACTGGCCCGGCAGGCTGGGCAGCTGCTGACTGAGTCCATCATGGAGATTTCACATGATGATGTAGACCATGTGGTGCTGCTAAGGGAAAGGTTGGACGAAGGGACATTGTCATAAGTAGAGAGTCTCTGGGAAGAACATGAGTCTTTAACTCGTTCCCCAGAGGCTGTCCGGCGATGGCCTCGGAGGGAGTACAGTCCATTCATTAACCAGTTTCCACTGGAGGAGAGGTTGGGGATATCTAGGGATGAACTGCCCAGCTTTGGACTCACAGACCGTGCTCCCTGCTGGCGGAAGGAGTATTTCCATGGAGGCAGCGTCTGCACTCTTTTATTGGGGCTGGTAGCAGGCTGAGTCAATTTGCCACTGTGCTCTGAAGGAGTGCTGTTCACTGCAGGTCCAGGAGTGGCATCAAGTGGCACAGCATTGATAGAAGGCAAACCAGCAGGGCTGGGAACGTAGTTCTCTGACCTGCTGTCCTCCCCATCCTCCTCAGAGATCCACTCCACGGTACTGCGTTGACGCACAGGTCTGGTTTCCAGGTGGCTCCCTGGCACATCTACCTGAGGAACAGCAAAGATTCGCCCTTGTTCACTTATCAACACTGTCATCAGATGCTGAACTAGTGAGGTGCCTGTGGGGACAAAACAAAGGCAAGCAGTTGGCAAGACATGGAAGACCTCAGACATGCACTGCAATGGGTTCGCACAAACAACTGCTCTGGGCCTTTCTGTACAGGACTGCAATGGACAGGAATCGTTCCCTTTGCTGGAAATAGGGACTGGGAAGAATGCAGGTGTCAGTCCAGCTCATAAGTGTAGCTGAGGAGCAAAGAACAAATGATCACTAGCAATGATTATGAAATTGGCAAGCTTAAGGACACCTTTGAGGATGACAGAGGAGGACACCTGGAAAACAGGGCATATCTGTACCACACCAAGGCATAGGATTCAGAGCCAGCATCAGTCTTGGTGTTTGCATCCCTTGCAGGACAGCATAGCCCTGTGCAGAGATACACACTGGATCCTGAACACACTAACTTATTTGCTGAGGTGGAGCACCTCTCTGTCCAGCTTCCAAAACCAGTAGGTTTCTACAACTATGTTGCACACAATTTCATAGTCTTAAGTAGCCCAGGCCTAGTTAAAAAATGAGAAATTGCAGCTCAGGCCTTTACTGTACTCAGTATATAGAGAAACTTGCAGAAAAGTATGATGTCTGTATGACATATGCACTTGCAGAAGGTGTACAGCAAGTACTTGCAATTATTTAAGTCCACAGAAAAGAGCTGTCACTGTTTTCTAGTAGTGGAGTAAACCATTATGAACTAATAAAGAACACCACTTACCAAACCTATTAGAAAGCACTTTCTACAAAAGAGGAAAACCTTAAAGGGAGCAAATATGTAATTCTATCTTTAAGCATTGTCTGAAATAAAGAATAAGACTAACATTCTCAGGGGTTCAAGATAAGAGCCTGAATTGTATAATGAGGTTTTCCACCTGACAGCAAGAGGTGCAGAGCTCACCTACAATTTCTGTCTGTGAATGCAGGTAGAGAAATAAACCTCTCTGGGGATAAGGGCATTCCTAACAACATAGCTGTCAAACTCCAGATATTTCTACTTGAAATTCACAGTTTAAATTTGAAGAGAGATACAATTAAAATGCTTTTTGTTAAGAACTGGCAGCAATATTTTTCTGTGTCGGTTGATTTAGCAGATCCATCTTACCCTCAAGCTAAAAAAAAATAAAAAAAAATACCGAGAGTCTTTCCACTTCCTTCACTATTTCTATTTAACCAATCTTCTATCCTCAACTAACAATACAACAAAACATTGCTTGTGAGTATAGTGATTAGTCTAAAAATCCAGTCACCGCATCTCCATTTTTCTACAGTTCAGGTCTGTGGAAATACAGAATTCCAAGTCAGATCACTGTAATGTTTGTATATAATGATTTAGGAGAGACCATGAGACCACAGTATCTGTGGCAGCCATGCACCTACACACAGTACAGGCACCTCTGCCATCAGATGAACTGCACAATGAAATGCCTGAGGCGAACTGAACCCAAACTTATCATTTGTACCAACTGAACAAAAGTATGTTGTTGGGCAAGGCTGTAAGAGTCTTATGAATGCTGGCCAGCTGGCCAGTAGAGGAAGTGACAGCATCACACAACAGATTGATGTTTCAGCTACTCCCACTTTTGTAATATTGGATAATCCAGCATGTTGGGATGGAGCATCACCAAAAAAAAAACAAACAAAAAAACCCCCACTAACCAAAAGAACTCCTGCACTCTTTTTCTCCTTCCCACATTTTTGTACCTTTGAGGAGGTCTCAAATCTACCCTTAGTAAGGTGTGTGGCAGGCTTATGTCCCTGAACAACTATAGTATGTCAGGCCACAGTCTGATGTCGGTCTGTTACCTTATAGTGAGAGTTGCAATTTGTGGGGCACACATCTGCAGTGCCTTTCAGAGGTTACTTATGCAAAGCTAAAGGCACTGCTGCTGCTAAGACGTGATAATGATGGTATTCTGTGAAGGATTTCCATCATGCAGAGCACCACGTCAGCTGTCCCCTACAGCTATCGAGCAGTGCCAGGGCTAAGTTCAGACATCCTGGGTACAGCATCTCCATCTGTGCCTAAAGCTGGATGAAGCCATCAATTCTTTTTGCAGGCTTGCCAAGATCCCACAAAACTTGATGCAAAGACCCCACTAAAACTTGCACCACAGTAGTTGTGCTCCAGTGCCACCTAGGAGAGGGACTGTATCCCAGCCCTAGTGTCAGCCAGAAAGAAATCATGCCCTGAGCATTTTCTGACCCACATGGAGGCAGATAATTTTCAAGCTTCAGATTTTTACATCCAATATTAACAGCGATTTTCAACTTATTCCTTGGATTCTAAGAATTTCTGACCCATACGTAGCCTACTTAGAAGACACTTCTAAGACACCTAGTTATAGCCATTATGGCATAGCAAGAACTAAAGTACCTCTTTCATTGTGGACTGGATGTCCTTTCCAGGGAGCTGTCTAACCACTGAAAAGCACCAATACTAAAAGGATAGCAGTTTGGTACTTAAACATGGTCCTTCTAAAGAACTTTTGAGCTTTCATTTTAGCAGTGGGTTCAAAAAGAGTTTCACATAGTAAGTTACAACTGGGCAGAGGTATCTCCATGTGGTAGAGAGGAGATACACTCCTAGACCAGTGGTGGTGATGAGTGGGATAACAGAGGGCAAACAGTAAATCCCCTCACAGGCACTGATGAAATAGATTGCTTGACTTGTTGCTGACTGTGCAGTCAAGTGATATAGCTACCAGAAATGTATGACTTGCAATATATTCTTACAGCTCTTAACACAGGTGTTATCTCACAAGAGTGGCACCTACCTTCCATCATGGTCACTGGATCTTCCATTTTGGGCCGTAATATATTTGGTCCGAATACTGTAGCCAGGTTCTGGACGCTCATCTTGTTAATGCTGGAGTGAGCCTGAACTTCATCAAGGAACCTTGAAAAGTCACCCCAGAAAAATCAAAGGAAGAGAGGAGTAATAAATAAGTCACTTCTCAGACTGTAGGCATTCTGAGGCACAGTTTTGTCCAATATTTGTAAAATCCTGATATCTGAAATGCTTCTAGGGACTAATGCAGCTTAGACACTCAGTAGTAACCCCAGATCTCTCCTAGTATATGAACCAGACAGGACAGGATCGGTTCTGCCAAAAGTAGAAGTCTACCAGGGATCCAGCCTTCCACAGCATATGAAAGGACAGATTTTCACATTTTTATAGGAATTCTCTAGTTACACAGATTGACTTCTTCCAGTTTTCCCTTACAGATAAAACAGAAGTAAAAAGACATTTCAGTCATCTCCGTGTCTCAGAACTAGCAGCCTGTGGAAAGAACTTTGTGGCTTGAATCTAACAAAATACAGAAAAAGAGGCAGCCCAAATGCTTCTTGTGAATGCATCGGCTGGGCAAACATCAACACAAGAAAAAGTCAAAGATAGCACATGAAGAAATCCAGACAGACTGGCTATCCATAGGTATAAGGTGGAAATCATCAGAAGTCTCTAACAGTTAAGGTTTTTGTAAATTGGAACAGCCTCCCAATAGGAGTTGTGGTAAAAGAAATGCTGTAACAAACACTTAAATAGCTTGTACATAATTAGCCAAGTTGTAAAAAGGACTATATGACATGCAAACCTGCAACAGCAGGAAATAGGACTCAGTGGCTTAAAAAATGAACAGTCCCACTCTGTCTTACTCCGTTTCCTAAACAATTGTTAAATTTTGGATGATTGGATGGGTTTTGGCAGGGAAAAAGTTTCCTTGTCATTCTGCACTACTTAGCAAATTTTTAAACAGTTCTACTTGCACCATGACTTTTCTAGGCACTCATTTTTTCTGCAGCTTTGGCCTGTGGCAGACATTGTGCTGAGATCCAAGAATCCCAAGTTTTCTTCACTATGTCAGAAGCGAACTCTACTTGCCTTTCCTCTCCTCAGTTCTTCACTTAGAAACAAGTATAATGATATTCCCCTGCCCCAGCCATTCATGTTCTGACGTGTCTAGATATTAAAACAAATGGCTATAGAAGCACAGTGAGTTTTAAAGGATTCAAAAAATACATTTCAGAAATTCTGCTTGAATAAGTCAGTGTTTGTGTCTACTGCCTGCTCCAGGTGTGCAAATCTCACTGGTCATGAGGGGACTAACTACCACAGAGACTAGAATACAACATAAAGTTCACTACATTGTATCTAGGGTAACAGTCCATTCCAGCTCCCGAAACATGTCCTAGTCCACTTTACAGAGGGATGAGGGTGACAAGACTGTGGAGTCCCTGCTATGTCAAGAGCAAGCCACTCCCAACCCCACTTCCAAACCAGAGCTGGGACCAGAGTGGCTATTCTGACTGCATGTGCTACTCAGCTTGTGTCTAAACCTTCCAAGCATACAGTACCTGAAAAAAAGTGCCTTTTTTTACTGGTCTTTAAGTGCTTCTGAAATAAACAATCTAATATATTAATATCATTCATGCCTGCTGCCAAGGCTGTGGATGACAGCAATTTGCTTGGCTGATGCTCTTGGATAAACCAAGAGCTTCCTTTAGGCAGGCTGCACATTCACCTCCACATTTTATAAGAGTAGTAACTTACATGTAAATGTCGTCTGAATAGTCATACTTTCACAGTAAATTATTTGCATATAAGACTAAGCCTTACAAAACTTAGTGACTTTTCCAAGTGTTAATTACTATCACTTACTTGCATATGTATTTGAGGAGGTTGTAATTGGCCTGGGGCAAGTTTTTCACCTGTTTAACCAGTTCCTGGGTACCCTGAGGGACAGAAAAAACAAGAAAGGAGAGCTATTAGTGTAATCGATGGAAAGCAGACAGGACTTTCCTTCAGTGCTAGGAAGTCACTCTTCGTGAACAACAGATGATAACGCAAGGAGATTTTGCTTTAAAAAAAGTGTCATCCACTGTCTTGTGCCTTACCAAAACTCAATGTCCAGAACTTGATTCAGTTCTCAAAGCCAGTGGAAATCCTCCTGTCAACTTTAACATTTGCTGTAGAAGCGTTCAATTACTGAGGCCTGCTGATCCTCAAAGCCTGCTCACTGGCTTTGGTGCAAATGTGCCTTTTCAGCATCTGGCCTATTTGAAACTTTGGGGCATTGAACATTTTATAAATACACTGAAGTCATGAGCAGAGGACTGTTTTTATTAAAGAAATGAAACAACATTCCAATTCAACTACCTCCTTTTTAACTCCATTTGCAGTCAGTCAATCTGAGTTGTGACATACTTCCTCATAAAATTTTTCTTTACATTAAAATGTAAGATGAGACACCTGTTGGAAGAATGACTTAAAACCCTGGAGCTACTTAAATCACCTAATGAAAACCTCTGAATCAGAAGGCTATTGTCCTTCCACAATCTCAAGCGTCATTTGCTTGTTCCCGTCAATGTTGCAGTTGCCCTGGAAATGTGCTTATTTTTTGAGACAACTAAACCTTTTGTGGGAAAATAGATACACATTTGGGAAGAGTGATAGAGGCTAATTAATGATGGAGGGCTGCTAACTAATAATGGAGAAATTCCAGAAGCAGCCTCTTTCAAGCCAAAGAAGTGCAGCTAGACATTCATTTCAAGCTTTCTTTAATTTATTAAGAACTCTTAGGGAGAATATTCTGTTGGCTAGCATCTTGCAAGATCTTCCTGATTTCTCTGGTCCAGACAAGTCAGAAATATCTGCAGAGCAGTCTGTATTCAACCTCCATCCTTAACATCTGGAACACTTTTTTATTTTATATGTCCCAGCACAAAAAAAAGTTCTCTAATAAAAACTTGAAACTTAAAAAAAAATATTAAAAGCAATAATTCCTTTTTAATTCCTTATCTTAAAAATTACACTGGTTTAACAGTGACAGCAATGGAGACAACAATAAAAAACCAGTCACTTATGAAAATCTTGATTCTTTTTTTTATGCTTTTGCAAACTTTTGAATCAAGGACAGCTGCTGCTGATGTGGAGGTTAAGATCAATTTTTCAGGTCATCCAGCTTTCAAGTGAGGAGTTTGAACTAGAAATAGGTAAGCTAATAGACCTAATTCCCTCTTGAATTTTGCTCTGTAACCTGATTTACTTCAAATACAGAAATCAGGATGGTATTTGGCACTGTATTTCAAGTACTCTGAGTGAAGATAACATGGCTCCACTGGAAGCAAGAGGGGGCTTTGGAGCAGAAACAGTAGTTGTGAACAGCTGGAAACATGACCTAAAGTTACAAAATGTTACCTGAAAGAAAAGAAGGTTCTAAAAATTTATCATCCATGCTCTGTCACAAAGAATCACAAAGGTGGTATTACACAGAGAATATCTTCATAAAGGCCAAATACTTGCCAGGCTAAAAAAAAGCTTTCTTTCCTGCTATGCCACAGATTTGTACCCACCAACCACCTGACCAACAGATGGCAGAAGGCTGAGCCTAGTAACACCACAGTGGAGGTGTGAAGAAAACTGCTGCATTATTAATAAATAGCCCTGATCATGCTTATAGGTACAGCCTAGCAAGCAATAGAGGCATTGCACTGTCATTCATCATGGCATTTTGCAGTAATGACTCTCATCTCCTTGAAAATGCTGCATCTCAAATTTACCAGACGCATGTTTTCCAAGGAGCGATCCCAAACCCCAAAATTTTGCAGTGTGTGTAACAGATCAGCACCAGTTAGGAGCTTCTAGTTGGGCTGGAAAACTAGCAACACTTCAGATGTTCACCTAAAATCAGACCTCTCTTTAAAAACTCAAAGCCTCGTGCTTAGCCCACTGAACTGCTGGGTGCATCTCTAGAGTACAGGCAGCAGCGAAGGCTAAAATACTGTCATGTTAAGTCAGCTCACACTCAAATGAGTCTTTAGACATTTGAAGATCTTTCATTCATTCTTACTCTAAAATTGTTTTTCATTTTCAATTCCTCCTCCCAACCAGTTTGGATCAAAATCAAATCTTTTTTAGTGCTAGAGTCCTGGTGATATACCTGGAGGCTTCAGCACAACCTAAGGTCTCTGTCATGTTTCTGTTTGCATTCCAACACCAGAGATTAGTTAGGTGCAGAATGAAGATGAACAGATATCTGAATGAAAAATGGAAAGCTTAGGGCAGCACTGAAGTATTTTTTGCTGCAGATGGAGATTAGGCAAAGCTAACATCATAAAAATTCCTATCTATGGTCACAATGTAGCAGCATGAGATGCCAAAAACTTTATCTGAATGGCTATTATCTTAGGTAATTAATTTTTTTACTGGGGGGTGAGAGGGTACAAGACTAAAGCAAATTATATTTGGATTCCAAAAGTCTCATTCAAAACTTCCAAGTGAAAAATAAAAAAAAAAACAGTACTTCAAATAAAACAATAGATTGCATTTTGTTTCCAAATATTTTTTCAAAATGAAACATTTTATTTTCAAATGCCCTGCTTATCATTTTGTGTTAAAAAATTATGGTTTCAATGAAATTATATTTTTGAGCGAGGGGAATTGCCATATGATGGGCTTTTAAAGCCCTACAGGCTGGGTATGACTGTGCTGCATTCTGCTCCATGTGCTACTGTGCACATGCAACCTCTCCACCCTTGCTGTGTGAAGTCCACCTTTCTGAAAAAGCCCTTGTTGAGGTTCCAAATTCTCCTGACCAATAATAATAATAATAAAAACTTATATTTACAACAACAGCTTAACAAGACAACTTTGTGCTATCAGCAGTACCGTATTTTGTACGTGTTCTTTTTCGCTACCTAGTGCTCCTCATTGCCTTTCTAATCCAACAAGAATATTGTACTACAAGTCACTGGAGTCTGGCCTTGCTCCTGTAAAACCAACACAGATGTTGCTTCCCAAACTGCTGCAGCCTGTGCAGGCAAAATCAGGCAAACTACGCAGTTAATAAGCTGAGCAGTGATATACGACTGTGTTTGCCTAACTTGGCAATGTCTCTACTCTTGTGCAACAGTACTTAATGGATTCAAAACTTCCCAGTCTGCACATCTTACGACCAGAACAAAAACAGCTCCACTGCCTTAGAAATGCTGCTTCTGGTGAAATCAACCATTATGCTGACTGTGCCATAGTACTCTGCAGAGGCGCCTGAGTTGACTGAGGATAAGACAGAAAATGAGGAAGTTTTGGAGCTAGTAGACACATATCTGTACCTATTAAAAGACAAACTGACACACTGACGTGGCTGTGTCCAGGACACAAAGGCATATTCATATGCTGTGTCATGCACAGAAATTTGCTTTCCCAGAGTTGGCTAGAGGATACATCATGAGAGTAACAGCTGGCGGCAAACTTGCCTTTTATCCACAAAAACCTGGCATTACCAGGTATGCTTCGTTTGATGCATGCAAACAAGCATCATCCTATGGACATCATAATGGACTGAATCTCCCCAGAGTCTTCTGCCACTTGAACTAAAGATGAACCCCAGGCTTTCAGTAAAGGACAGTTTTTATGACCCCCACCAGAGACAAAGAACATGCTCTTGAGGCCACACACAGAAAAGTAATAGAAATGTGGACTACAACTTATAAGCCCTCAGGCCTTTGCTTCTTCAGCTGATAGTAGTAACAACCCTTACAGCTTCTTTAAACCTCTGTTTTAGAGGGTGGCACAGTTCCACATGTGTTAGACCAGAGCAACATGCCTTTGCAGTCAGGAAAGACCTCAGGCATCGCCACTAGAGGAACAATACCATTGAAACAGATCAATCAATCGTAATGTAAATTACCCTGCTCCTCCCAATCCATGAATCAAAATTTCCATGACTGCCACAGACTTGGAGGTTTTTGTCAGCCCCTTCCCTTGCTTGGAAACCAAAGAGAGGAACATCATAAGAAGGTTCTGGCAAAGTACTCATAGAACTTTTTTCCCTGTTTTGGGATACTATTACAGCCTGCCTATTTTTTTGTGCCTTTCCTTAAAAAATACAAAGATCGACACAGTGATCAACATCTCATCCACCAAAAACTTTGGGACGCAGAACATACTGTTCTGATATATGAAACTGAAAACACAGAAAAAAAGCAGTGACTTCATACAGCTTGCTAATGAGTCAACAGCAAGGCTGGGAAAGGGACCCAGATCTACCTTAAACCTCTTGCTGATTATACTACAGAATAGCTTTGTTCAGGCTACAAGACTGACTTCCAATTCACAGCTTCAGGAAAATTCAGAGGAAGTCTCCCAGGAATTTCATTGATTTAAATCAGGACTAAAAAAATGATGAGAATAAAGCTGTACTACAATGAGCCTTGGAAACAACCTTCAGGGTAGAAGGAGGCAGATTAGAAGGATCACTGACCTCTCCCTCATCTTTTGAGAGTAGCTGTCCACAAGAAAGAAAGTCTTCATATTTGGCAAATGGGATGACAGGCTCTGGTAGCTCTCGAAGGTAAAGCTTCAGGAGGGAGGCCACAGTGTGAACATCCGTGTTGCTGTAATAGAGAAGAGGGAAGGAAATTTAGAAACTCATGCTACCCTGAAAACTTGATGCTTTTATTGGGGCTACCTCAAGGTCCCTCTTAGGGAGAGGGACAAAATATGTACATGAAAGGAAGCTGTTCTGCCACATGTTTCTACTAGGCAGGAGGGTCTACCTGGGAACAAGGGAAATCTCCCATTTTGTCAAGATTTAAATGCATCTCAGGCAATATGAGCAGTGGAAGTGATATGCCAATGATACTGCTTAAGATAGGGCGGTGCTGTGGCACCTCAGCCCATGTGGATCAGGAATACGAGCAATACAGTCCAGGAAAGTGCACAGTGATCACGTAGCACTGACAACAGAGCTCTGTATCCTCATGCAATCAGACATAGCCTCTGATCGTCTCACTTATCCCTCCTGCCTGATACTCTCCCCAGCCAGCACCCACCTGCATCTGATGGGCCAGGCTCCCTAGTGTCCTGGTCAATCATTCGATTAAAAAATGGAGGAAGCTGTATTTCCTCCAGGCCCCCTATTGCCATTTGGCATGGCTGCCCAGCTTGTGGGCCACATCTCCTACCCTGGGCTGGGGTATCTGGCATTTCCTAGTCCATCTGTTTTGCTACTATATCAGCTTTTCTCCCCCAATCCAGGAACTTCTTTTTGCTCTTCTCTCTCTTTTCATTTAAGTTGAGGTTGTGATGTCAGATTGCATGATGAAGATGCACCTGTTCTTCCCTTTCCATTTCCTATCCAGCTTTTGATGTATGGCAATACCTCTCCCTCAGTCCAAGTCTCCTGTTGTACAACTTTGTTAATCTTTGTAGATGACCTCCTCAAAGGTTTTGAGGGTTGGAACTCTAAACAGATTCTGTCACCAGTTCCCCACTACCCAGCATTGCCCTGACAGTCTTTAAAGAACTCTGACAAAAACATAGCAGTAACCATGGAGCAAAGGAGCTTCAAATCCTCACCTCTATCTAAAAGTTGAATCTTTTCTGCTTAGTATGTTTTTAAGGATTTTTGGAATACACAGCTAGAACAAAACAGGAAAAACTACAACAGGAAGCTAGCACTTGCTACTAATCCTGATAATGCTATTCCTATCAAACAGCTCTTTCATATTTGAGAGTACCACAGTTTCAATAGTGGTTTTGTTCAGTTGGATTACAAATGAGGTTAGTACCCTTATTCTTTTTTTCTTTTTTAGTGTGGAGTTTCAGGCATGGGTGGTGCATATGACTATCACATGGAAGGAGAGTCCAGACTGCAGCTTCAGGTCTGCTGGCTGCAGTTATTATTTCATCCACAAGGCCGTGTGAAATCCAGCCAAATTTTCACTGGCATGGAAGTGCAATAGGAGCAGGCTGCTGTAGGTCCTTCCAAGACAGCAACACTTAGACTTTCATAAGAATATACATATGCATTTAAAACGCAAATTGGAAAACTAAAATAAATATTTGAATTATCAGTCACCAGAGAGATCTGTTCCACCATGGGGCAGGCGGGCTCTAGCATTTGGAAGATCACTGTAGATACACAATACATCTAAACACAAGGGTTGCAACTAGGAAAAAAAAAAAAAAAAGAAGATATGCCTCCCACTGCACCTGATTTGGAAACAAGCATGTGGATTTCATACTTGCATGAAGTATTTGCCGCTGCCTAGGTATCCTAGCCCATACATGGATAGTTTTAGTTACACATAGAGATAAATGTACTTGCTAGGAAGAGAAGCATTTCACTTAGCCTGGCTGGAACTGGCTCTCTCTGTGACTATACATACCAAAGACCAGAGAGCTGGGTCTATAAGTTGCACTGCACATGGTGGAAAGAGCAAAGGGCAATGACTAGGGGACCCTCAACTGTCACACTACTTGGGTACCTCTAAGCTTGCCTCCTTTAATTCTGTACTGAACCTTCAGTTATCACATTTTAAATCAACTACCCAAAAGACACACATTCCTTCATGGAGATCTTTACCACCTTTCTTGAAGGCGAGACTTAGCTCTAATCTATTTAGCCAGTGCAAATGCCTACAGAAATAAAGGTGCTTTCTGCTTTAAAAATGCTGACAGGAGGCTTGGCTCACCTTCATGACAATGAATTTAGTACGGATTAGACTAAGTTAAAGCATGAAAGTGAAACTGTCATTTCTAATTTATTCCTTCCATAAATACTCCTGTTCCAGAATATGAGCGTTATCCAAAATAACTTTGTTCTCTTCCACATGAATCAAGAGAATTCTAATTCTGAACTAGAACACCCAGACATTCAGTTAGAAATACAAAGATTTTGTTTAAGAAAAGATTAAGTGATTTCAAAGTTTATGTTTTCATGAAAATAGCTCTAAATATTTGACACTTCCATTTAGGGAACAAATGCTGACTGTGGTTAAGAATCAAAGAAAGGAAGATGGGTGGTCTGGGAAGCTGAGAGGAAGGAAGAATTGTAAGAATGTTCCAAATAAATTCTAAGGATATTCTTCTCAAGATGAGACAAAACACTGTGCTGCTCATGCAGGAGAGCATTAGCTCTTCCTGCAGTAGTAGGCAGGGATGCTATTGACAATGTCGAGACTGGCTGTAGGTCCAGGGAAAGTGATCCTCTAGGCTGATGTGCTGGCAAAATATCAGATGCTGCATGCATTACCTGGGAAACTGGTGCTAGTGAGTTCAAGCAAGAAATGGAGCCAGGTGTCTAAGTCAAGATCCCAGATCTGATCCCACTTCTGGATCTGATCCCACTTCTGGACCTATGATAGAAATTGGATCTACACAATGGCCTGGGATCTAAATATCCCCAGAGTTCAAGGCCTCTGTTAGAGTCAAAGTCTGTTTCTCAAATCACTGTTTAGGTTAGCACAATGCTGACCTTCACTCAGTAGCTTGTACATATGAGGGAGGAGAGGAAATGTTAGCTTACAGCCTGTGGACAGGATTTGGCTGCAAGGGCCCTGAGAGCATCCACCCTCCTGATGATTTGACTGCCTGGGCTCTGGGCCAGTGTAGAGATAACAGAGCTGAGAGCTGGCCCCCTTCCCTTGCTGACCTTGGATGGAGCAATCTGAGCCAGGGCTGACACACTTCCCGTGGGAGACAATATTAAGATGAGCCTCTACCGTTTACGCTGTGTCTGAGCTACAACTCCCACTGCCTCACAGCCGTGTCTGTGCCTGGTCACAGACCCTGCTGATCTGGACCTGGACCCTGACTCACAGACAGATTACCTAGCCTGATCTTGGACCTGCCTCATCACTATGGACTTGCCTGGTGATCGCTGGACTGTGTCACTGCCTCTGCCAGTCTTGTTACCACACATGGCTCTTGGCTCACTTTGCTCTGCAGAGCAGCTGGCCCTTGATGCTCCCTAATGTTGGCATGGTCAGTAGGACATAAAGGAAGCTAGCATGTCTTTGCACCAGGCAAAGAGTGTTATATCAATATTTTCGTACTGGGAAGGAAAATGCAACTTGCCATTTTTATTTCAGAAACATTTGACTCAAGTTTTTTTATCAGAAAATATATTCTGTTTTGAAATAAATATTCCATCTCAGCTGCTGAAATTGTAGACAAAAAAAAAACCACGTTGGCCAAGAATTCTTCTGGGGTCAGAAAGTGCTTTGTTATGACATGCTGACCAATTCTATCCATTGCACATGTAACAAGCAGGGAAGGTGTATGAGATCGGTGGTGACTATTCTGAAACCTGGTGACAAAGGAAGGGAAAGAGGTGAGATATTGCCCCTGGACAGGTCCTCCATGGTTGCAGCAAGGGAGAATGCATCATCTGAAAGCAGTAAAACACCTAGTTCACACTTCTGTCATACCTATTTCTACAGTGAGATCCCACCAACTTCTGAGTATGCCACACCCAAATCCAGCAATGCATTTCATTCAGCATGTGCTTAAGATGAAACACTGGAGAAACCCCTTCTAGATTAATGGACTCAGTTTCTCCCTCTGCTCAGGCACTTAGCTGAATGAAGGTGTCTGCACCCAATACCATGAAGAGAAAGCCCCAGCGGCACTTCAAATGAAGAGAACGATGGTGTGGAAAGAACCTGTAAACTACAATAGCCACTGCAAGGCTATTCCTGCCAGATTCTACACACCACAGATAAACCAGCCTGAATTTGATGATGTCAACTCACCTGTCAAAAAGGGGCTTCTCTCCACAGTCAAAAGAATCCTGCAGATCTTTGACAAGGTTGGCTTGGCCAGGCATTCGAAAGAGGCCCTCCTCTGTAAGACCTCGCTCCCGAATAAAATCCACACACTGTTCCACCAGCAGTGGGGCCAAGCGCTGGCCATACTTCCTCTCATACTGTACAGTGTCCTCCAATCGCTGTCCAAAGATCCCTGCTGACAGATAGTGAGAGAGGCATCTGGATGTCAGGGAAACTTTCACATGGAGGGGGTGAACTTGTGTGAAGGTCTAGTTTCTAACAGAGTCAGAAGAATGAAATTATTTTTAAAACCAAGAATTATAAGATGAATGATTTTATTTTTCCTTCTTAAGAGTGCTTCAAACTATCCTCTGACCAAAGCCAGTTTATACAGAGTTAAGATTATATTTATGGTTATCTGCAGCTCAGCTGAATCTGGATTAAGTAATTATACTTCCATAACATCTTCTGTCCCAAGAATGCCAAAACAAAGGCTACGCTGACTTTATGGGACACAATTCTTTTCTGCAGGCACCCACCTCTTAGCTGTCATACAGTTGCCCTTCAACACTCTGCAGCTACCAACTGTCCAGCCCAACAGGTAGTAATCCTGCTGGCAGGGACTGCTAACATGACAGACTACAGTCGTTAACATTAAGACTGGCTATTGCGAAATTCCCCCACCATCCTGCATGCTGTGTTTCTGTTTATTTTCCTTTGATTAAAATTGCTGAATGAAAATTGAAACAGTAAAATGCATGCAAAGTACCTTGTCCTTCCTACTAAAACATGCATGTCTTAGTACACTGTACCTTTTGCACCTTGAAAATACCAGAAGTACCAGGTACTCTAAATATAAACTGGCCTAGGTAATTCTTAAGTCGGGTCTACTGTAACATATAAGTATGAAGCACTATCTCTCTCTCTGGGGAAATGGGAGTTCCTGGTCAGTACCAGCTGCTGAATGCTGCTATTTACACCAGATGTTTTTGACAATACAGAAGGGGCTCAGGCTGTAAGACCCAGAGGTCTTAGTTCAATCACTGCCGCTAGGATACTGCCCAGCTAAAAAGGGCAGCTGCCAAGTTGTATTATGAAACTCTAATTCTAGCACACTGCAAGGTGTGGTGAAATCAGGGCAGATAGCATCCAAGTTAATAATATTTTGGTAATAAGAATACAGTGAGTGAGAGAGTCCCAGAATCTACTCAATTTCAGATGAGACCAGACCCATAGCAGATGGGAAATTCTATTCAAAGATTTCTCACAGCAAAAGGAAGCTTTCCACTGATATCAAGGAACTTTAGATCATGCATTCAGCACTCAGTTAATCCTGCAGGTCTGATAAAGAATAGCCATGCAATATCAGAGTTACACTGTGCTCACAACCAACAGCCAGAAGCAGTGTTTAATGGATGCATGCATGTGCTTACACCAGGCCGGGGATTTGGTCGTTTCTTAAGGCTCTACTTACCTTTGTGATAGTAACCATATTTTACATTTTTATTTTAATGCTATATTCGTGGGAGGTTGATAACTCCTGGCAGGAATTTTCCTAACCACCATTCACTATCCTTCATGCAAGATAGCATGTCAAACCCCACCTGCTTCCTATATTCAGTCCAACCCTGCTGAATATTCAGTGAAACAAACCTTTCACTACCTATTTCAACTCCCTGAATGAAACAAATGAGGAATCCTAAAGTCTGATTTCTTTTCCCTGCCAGTTTTTGTTATAAATCAGAAAACAGAAACCTTCCTTATGCCCCAGACTACACAACTACATTACAGTATCAGAGTGGGAGGGCCATGATGAGTCTTGAAGGAAATTTGCTCCTTATCCTGGCAGGTGGGCATGCCCTGAAGCATGGGAGTGACTTATCTCTATCACTGTAAATATTGGTTTTCTTGCAGAGTAAAGGTGTTACTAGTTCTCATTTCTAATCTGTCTGAATTTTTACGGAGATGAATGTCTCTCAAATCACGTTCTAGAACAGGGAATCTCTTCCTGCTTTTGCACAGAATCTCATAATGTAATCCCTGCTGTCATGATAGGGCACAGCAGAACTGCTCAGTAGGTGGGGCTCAGTATTGTCCAAGCACTTTCAGGGCATTTACAGAGGCTGGGCAGCCATGAAAAAACAACCTTTTCAGACATTTCTCAGGTAGCTTCCAAAGCCAGATCAGAGAAAAAGTGGTTTCCATGGCCTGTTCATCTCTCAGCCTCTCAGCTAATCCTGCTTACAGTGGAGTAACTCTCAACATTGCATATCATGGTAAACACACACAGGAATGATCCAGATAACAAGACTTACAAGCTACATTGCAGGCCCCTCAGCTGTGAAAAGCTGAGCAGGAACATGTATCCTGTCTAACCTCCCTTATGCTATTCTGCTAGTGAAGATTTTCCCCTCTTCCTCTGACATGAACGTTTGATCCCGGGCCAAAGGTCAATGCAAACTAAGGTCCTTCAGCATTAGTTATAGCAAGTCTGGGTCAGGCCCCAAGCTGTGCACCCTAGAGACAAAAAACTCCATACTCTGTTATTAATTTCTGAGCCAGGCTTTCTCCAAACAAATCCATCAATTTCCTTAAAACGAGACATGGTATTCACTCTTCTAGATGCAAGACAGAGGTTTAGGGAGGTCAGGCTGTTGAAGGTATCAGGGCAATTACAGGATAGCAGCCTTGTTTTCTCAGATCTCTACTTGTTGAATCACAGCCCCGTTTTGTAAAGGGCCTACCTAGAGAAGGCTCTGGGAAAGAGGTAAATGCTTGGCATTCCCCAGGTGTAGGACACAGAGCTAATGTTTTTATAGAAGCTCATGTTCTGGTGTTCTAGACTTAGAGCAAGGACAGAGGCAGTGTCAAACACACACACACACATGAAAGCACACACAGAACAACTGCATGCATAATCTCCAGTCGAAGTGTGAAGCTTTGTCTAGTTATACCCTGGCCTTGGCTGGTCTCTGGTCAGCAACATGCTCTAATACATTTCAGGCAACATTGGCCTTGCCTTCCCAGTTAGCTTGGATCACAACAGCAGTAGCTTTCTGTAGATACAATCAACCCATCAGTGACTCCTTCATAACAACTTGACTGCACCCAGAGACCACTGATAGAGAGGTTAAGGAATGTGATGCTAGATAACAGAGATAGAAGGGTGACCTGCTTTGAGATTCAAAGGAGAAGCAGATGGACCTTTAACAAGCACAGTATTAACATTACTATAAGTGTCTGCTGCAGAACTAGATGCTGGGGACCCTGTCTCCCTCTTCTCAGGCGTGGAGGTCGGTAACACCTTTCTCTCCTGGATGGAAGCAGCAACTTTTGGAGGAAACAAAGGCACTGTAATATCTGCAATACTGCTCACCTCCCTTCACACCATTTCAAATAGGTAACAAGAAAAACTAGCCATGAAACCAAAACTGACATAACTGAGGATGAAGTTGATTTACCTATCACAGGATGACTGAGCTGGCACAAGCATGTGTTTCTTCTTGTGTGACCTGCCGAAGGGCTGTGCAGCTGAGGTCACACAGCCCTCACAGGTCATTTTTTTGCTGAGGAAAGAAAAGATCCTGAAGCCATTGCCAGGGTGAAAGACTTCTCCCATCCCAGCTCTCTTGTCTACCTCTCACCTTGGTTTGGCAGCCCAGCTCCAATTGCATATCAATGTTTTCTCTTTCCCTCAACCCTAAACCTTAATTTTCCAGGGAAGCGCTAGAAAAGGTCACCAAGCATTGCACAGACAAAATATTTTGCACAAGCCAAATCTGTTGGTAACTGCAACTTTCCCTCAGCAGCCCCAATTACACTGCAGCTCTATGCTTTTTCTTTCTCTCTATCGTAGCCCTAATTGTTTTTGCTGAGCCATAGACAAGGACCCCCCTTAGTCACTGCTCAAAGATTGCTCCCAGACCAAGTCTTTTGGCAGTAAGAGCATTAAGATGGGGTTTAGAGAGAAAAAGCACAGAGCTGCCATAAGAGTGGGGCTGGGAAGTTGGCCTTGGAGAAATCGTGCGCTGGCTGCAGAGCTTGTCCATGGCTTAGAAAAAGGAAATTAGTGTTACGGTTCAGAGAAGGAGCAAGCAGAGAGCTATGTTTGGAGTGAGGCTGGAAAGGGACTGTCAAGGGGAAGCTGGAGCTGCTGACAGTTCAGGGCTCATGGAAATCTTTCATCTGGGTATCTGCTGGGGGGCCTTCGTGAAGTCTACCCTCAGGAAAATTACTGCTAGGGCTCTCACAGGTACACTGGGAAGAGACACAGCAGATGCAATTACTTCAGTCTCCCAGGGCTAAACAGGGCAGACTGAGGAGGTGGTGTTCTGCTGGCTCTGTAAAGCTCATCTCACTTCAGAAGGGCTTGTAAAACCGATGTAGTAAAGTATTCCTGAAACTATCAGATTATGGCAGCATCACTGGGCTGGACAGAGACTGCCCAGCCTTGCAAGGAAAAGCCAATACAGAGCCAGTCACACACAGGTTTATCCAACAGCTCCTCAAGTCACAGGCCTGTTTTTAATCACTGGTGCCTGCAGCTCAGACTGAACTTGGCAGTGCTTCACTCCATTTGATGATCCTGCTGGAAGATGTTAAAGTCTTTCTCTTCATTCAGAAGAAGGGGAGCCAGCACCATCCAGTCACACTCCCAGACAGAGGTAGGCTGGAAATAAAGCCAAAAGCTACTAGCAACCCAAGGGTTAACTTTTCTTGTCATATCCTTATCTATAGCTAGGTCCTTTTGTTTGGTTTCAAAGCAGAAAAATCCCAGCATGCCTGAGACCATATCCTTAATCTCCAAAAGATTCAAGATACTGAAAAAAGGTCTAGCAGAGCTACAGAATTTCTTTCCTCTACTCCAACAAGCTGCCTCTGTTCTTTAATGATTTAGGTGGCTCTTTGTGGAAAAAGCAAGCCAGGAATGATGTACTGACTAAGACACAGACAGGCTCTCTGTCCTGGCCTGAATAGCTCACCCACCAGCTCCAGGCATACAAAGCCTATACATTCAGCTATGCTGTCCAGACATGCAGTGGGCAGGAAAATATATGCTCCCTGCTTCATTTTTCCTCATCAGAGCTCTGATTTCAACCAAAATAAACTAAAGACAATAAAGTCAGTTCTTGAGTAGATTTTCTTTATGAGGAGGACCAAGGACTCCATACGTGCTTAAAGTGGGAAAAGTCCAGACACACCTACGTCAGCAGTATGTACAGCTTAGTATTCACACGTTAAAAGATGTGTGGGAAGATAATCAGGCACACATCTGGATGCTGCTATACAGCAGTACATACACCCGCGCATGCATGTGGTGCCTCACAGACAAGCAGTTTACGGATGTAAAGATTGTGTACGTGCTCATCTGCACAGCTAAGCATCTGCTTTTACCTTCCCACGTTCATGCTTAGGCTCCCGTTTATCTGTCCCTCTTGCACATAAAAGCACTCAGAAAAAATCATGGGCAGACATTCCGAAATGCATATGCTTCCACAGCACAAAACACACAAACCTGTAACTTGTTTCCCCTCCCCTGGCCCACCCAAGCACACACTATGTGAATTTCTGCAGCAGCAACTGAAAAAGGAGTTCCACACTAGGAGCTGTACATGCCTAAGAAAAGATAGTTCCTAACAACTAAACAATCCAGCCAGACAAAGCATGCAAGAATGAGGGAAAGAAAAGAAAGTGAGAGATAATTAGGAATCAAGAAAAACTGATGAAGTAACATGCCCAAGGTGACAAAGTGAGTCTGTGGTAGAACTTCGTGTCTTCTGACCCCTTTCCCTACAAAGAGGGACCTCCACATACTTAGGAGCCAATCCACATGCATCCATTTAAATATTCTATGTACAAGCAAGCAGAAACACACCTCCCCAGAACTATCTTCAAATGCAAGCTTGGCATCCACTAGTACTTTCGGCCACAAATTGGGTCCTTCCCACTTGTTTCCCCTTTGTAAAGCTAGCTCCATTTTTAGATTCTTAGCTTCTGTCTGAGGCTAAGCTCAGGTATCTGTTTTTCCTCTAGGAAAAGAAACCTGTAACAAATCTAAACTCTGGAAAATCATCTCATACCTCTTGTTCTTGTGCAGCACTCCGCTACATGACAGGCACTGAGCTTCAAGCAGAAACCAGGCAGTGTCAGACAGCAGGAGCGGCAGAGAAAGAAAGTCCTGACTTCAGGCATCAGACACATTCTGAGTCCCAGCACTGGCAGCTTTCCATTCACCCAGCGCTACAGAGCGGAGAGCAGCCGATCTGCCCTGGGAGATAATCTCGGCAGCACATCTGGTCTTAGCTCCGCAACTCAGCATTAATTATGACTTGTGCAGAAAGCATTTGAAATATCCAATGAGATGCAGAGCTCCCCAGCTCCCTCCTCGTGGGGAAGGAGAGAGGAGAAAGACAGGCAGGTAGGGTCTTGCCCACCCTCGAAGCTGCCGCCAATGTAAACAGCTGCTAAGTATGGGTCACAAGTTTTAACAAAGGCATCCCCCATCGGCTCTGTAATATATTCATGCTCTAATTGCTTGTCAGATCTATTCCAGATAGCTGGAAAAGCTGAGCAACTGTTGCTGTCTGCATGCCACACTCTGGATCCCTTCCTGATACAGGCAATGTTGGTTGTGCTGCAGGCAACCTGGTGCCCTAGTCTGGCCTCTGATCTGCTTGCAAAGCACCAGAAGCAGAAACCTCGTTTTGGAGGGGAACATCCCCCCACCTTAGTCTCAGCATGCTCTGAGAGTATCTCCACAGCTCTGGGACATGTTGGAAAGTTTTACACAGCTTAGGAAAAGATACAGTCATTGACATTCGCAGCTTTTTTGTGCTTACAAACTCTACTTTAGCCCTTTACAGAGAATTTGCCTGATGATGAATAGCTCAGCTGAATAACTGGTAGGGGAAGGAATTACAAGCTCCTTACATGTGAACCAACCCCCAAGGCTCACTTGCAGGAAAACATTCACCCTCTTGGCTCCTGCTCTCAGGGTAAGAAGCCTGTAGTTAAGAAAAATGCTTATCACACAATGTCCCATGCAGTTATACAGAGGTCAGTACTCCATCCCATTTACAAAATACACTCATGTGTCTACAGCAGTCACCATCCAAAACCTTTCCCCCAAACTTCTGGGGACTTTTATCAACTTTGTCCAACTTCATCTTCCTCCGCAGGGAAAAAAAAAAGGAAAAAACTCCCTGTCTGCAGCTGCTCATCTGCTTCTTTTACTAAAATACAAGAGAATGCTCCAGGGACACCCTATTGTGGCCTTTCAGTACTTAGAGGAGGCCTATAAGAAAGATGTGGACAGTTTTCTTAGCAGGGCTGCTGTAACAGGACAGGGGGTAATGGTTTTAAATGAAAAGAGAGAAAATTTAGACTAGATATATAAAAGAAATTTTTTACACTGAGGGTTGTGAAACACTGGCACAGGTTGCCCAGAGTAGTGGTAGATGCCACATCCCTGAAAACATTCCAGGTCAGGTTGGATGGGCCTCTGAGCAACCTGATCTAGTTAAAGCTGTCCCTGCTCACTGTAAGAGGGGTTGGACTAGATGACCTTTAAAGGTCCATTCCAGCCCGAATCTTCTATGATATCATGTCTGTCGTCACTGTATAGATTAAACTCACCTGAATTTAGGGGCCCACCACTTTCTTAGCTACACTATGGCTCAGTTTGAACATGTCAAAGAAGATACTGACCTAGTAGTCAAGCTCTGAGATTCCAGTCACTGGTGGTGGTGTCCCACAACTCAGGAAACCTGAGACAAAAAAATCTGCCTCCACATTTTCTGTTGTGATCAAAAGCTCCTGAAGAAATTACTGTCTCTCACTACAGATGAAGACAATACCAGGATCAAAAGCTCCAGTTCTTGAATGGCAAGGTAGTAAGGTATTCCTTAGCTATTGAGAGTATACCTTGAGTAGCAAGGTATTGCACAGATAGACACCAGAAGCCCAGACAATACACTAGACAGTATTTAGCCCACTAAATAATATTTGGAAAAAGTGATGGAGATCCTTAAACAAAAGGTACAAATAAGATTCTGGGTATTCTTCACCCTTTTATTATCCTCTCCCTTGTGGTGAACACAGCAGGCTGAAGGTTAGGGAGTGCCTGCCCACGGTGCTAACTGGTGAGCAGGACCAATCCTCTTCAGAATGGCTGAGACACCAGCAGGATCTTTGGCACTATTATCTGGAACAATGGCTTGAAATATGTCATGTCTGCTAATAACACTATAGAGCCTGGGACTCAATGTTTGGGATAGGAGCCCAGGAGATAGCAGATGCAGACTTTCATCCTTCTGTTCACTTCTTAATTTCTGTTTTCCATTTCTCAAAGCACAACAACAAGGAGGTAATCCAATGAAACAGAAAGTCATGTTGTTTAACATGGATATTGTTATATCCAAAGTATAATTAACCTGTGAAATTCACCGCCTCTCCGTGGGCAAGGACACAGTATGATGTATGATTTCAGCATAACTTATAATACCATGAGTTGTACAGGAGATGACAAAGACAATGTAAACTCTTCTCCAAAGAAAGACCAGACACAGCTTTCTGGTGAGAGAAAAAAGCAGAAGGAACACATGCTTGCTCACATAAGCATTACAACTAAAGCATAAAACAGCAGATGTTTCAGTGTTGTTCCCTGCACATGGTAACTCTGCAGCTATAGGAATCCTATGAGAAGAACATAACATTCTGCTGCATACCTACACACTCCACAGTTATCACCTATCTCCTTATATGAAACAGTTCTCAATCCCTTTCAAAGCACTGCGTTAAAAATTATTTCTTAGGCCACAGAACATGATGAGACTGGAATAAAAATAATTATATGTATAGTTAGTTTACCTTCTGTGTTTTGAATTTCCAGGTCACTCTTAGATCCTGCTTTCTCTGGTGACCACATTTCTCAAAAATGAAATCCAAGATTCACACATAATTACTGGATTGCAGGGGCTGATGATTGTATACTTGATACTGCAGGAACAGCAACAAAATCCAGAGAGCTGGCCACATTGTATATAAACTACCACTAAAATTTTCACCTGGAGATCTCCCCATACACATGAGCCAACAAGAGAAGGGGTAATGGAGACTGAGCTCCCTCTTTCCCCACTGGTGTGCATTTGGTTAGCTGTAGAGAAGTTTACCACCGGGCAGCTCTTATTCTTCCTAAAGAAGAACTTAGGTTTCTTACACTGTTTAGCAAGTAAATCTCACACAAACTTGCTGCTGGGGAGCTGCTGGGAGCTGAAGGCATTTTCTTTCATGGTGTCATTGTATGGAGAGAGGCCTAGTAATGCTCTCATGAGCTAGCGCCGCCACAGTTATTCTGCTGCAGATACCAGAACAGAAAGAAGCGCCTGTACACGTCACTACAAGCTTAAGGCTGTCTGGAAAGTTCACTACAGCTCACACAACCTCTGAAAATCCAGGCATGTCTCAGGCTTGGCATCTAACTCAGGTCAAATTCAGTCTTGAATCTGGCTGCAACAGACAGGAATGGTGAACCTGCATGAACTCAGAAAATATTCCTCCTCATCTCTGATAGTGAGCAAACTTGTTGGCTTGCGTAACTCTAGTAAGTGCCCGTAGGGTGTAGGTATTTTTAGACACTGGCTTACACAGAGTACTAGCTAATTTACAGGTACACTAAAGCAGACCTGTCTGAGGGAGCTCAGATCTAGGAAACTGCTTCATCTATTTGTACAGGGAGGCCTAATATCAAAGTTAGAATCAGCGCAGAAGTTCCCTGATTTTCAGTTGAGTCTTGTACAGATGGATTTTTTTTCTAACCCAGGCAAACATGGGCACTTGAATATCTCCGTGTACCTGTTGAAATCTGGTGGTGAAATGGCTACAGGTGATCAGTCACAAGGCTGAACCCAGCAGGGAAGACTTCAACAGTATGTCTCCTGTACAGAAAATTTCCCTTTCCAAACACTTTGGACAGATCCTTCTCTGAACAAAATGGTGTCTGCACACCCTTCCCCTGCTCTGGGCTAGGGTTTTAACAGGTAAAATGAAATCTTCTAAAAATAAACAGGCTTCTGTTTATTGACTGATAAACTAGTTCACCCTGAGTTAAAAGGTTAGCAAATGGCTATGTTCATCTGTCTGTCACAGTAGATTCTGCCTAACCTGTGTGAGGTGCCTTCCCATCTCTCTAAAATATGTCAGGAAAGGAACTGACTGAGCAGCCCTGTAAATTACCCTGCCATGGACTTTGACCAGTTTATGCTCTAAATTGAGATTGTAACTGTTTGCTCACAGAGAAAAAGATGATAAACAGACCTAAAACATCACTTAACCACAGCATTCTGAATCCAGAGCCAAACCCCTGTGTTTATTGGTCTATTTCTCTCTAAACAAAGGCAAGAAGTATTGAGAGAACAAAACATCAAAAGCAACAAAAAAAATGCCTTTTAGCAAGCAGTTATCTGGACGAATGTGCCCTGGAAATCTTCTTTCTCCCCATAACATAAGAACATAAAGGACTTTTCATTTACTGAGTCTTGCATATGCCTGTCTACATGTAATAGATAGCTTCCATAGACTTAACTGAAGCTATGTCTGTAGAAAGTATCTGACCATCAGATCTTCTCTTTCAGGTGTTGCATGTTGATGCCCCCACTGCACCAAGAAGTTCTTTTAAAATTCCAAGTGTTAGTAAATAGAAATAGTTATGACACGGTATAATTTTTGCCACCAGTGTCTCATCCCCAGAGGAGGATGAGAATTTCAGCTGTGGGCCCAAACACAAGGATCATAGAGTCCAAAACCTCATCTTTAGTACAGAATGAAATGAGCCACCTGGAATTCTGGCCATCCTGGAACCTGGCAGGGCATGTGATCTAAATTCACAACTGAAATGTCAAAGCCCAGCCCCTTTTATTCATTCAGAAAACTGAACAAGCTTATGTCTTCAAGCTTTCCCATATCCCAAGCCTGGGAGGCTGTCAAGTTAAGCACAAGTCACTGAGAAAAGCAAGCAGAATCAACACTGAACACATACGTGCTTATCCAAATCAAACTTCATCATAAATACCTCTATCCACCTGCAATTGTAAAACTTACTATGAAGTCAATTGTACATGGTTTCAACTCTGTTGCTTCCACAAACTTCATCAATGATGAAAATCTGTTACTAATTCCCACACATTTACTTTTATCCTCCACTACCCAACTAAAATCCTCAGTCAAAATAAAGCACAGCTTATACCTTCACCACCCAAGCATAAGGTCATGATCTAAGTTCGAGCAACAGCTGAACCTGACTGGCTGTGCCTGGGGAGGGAATGGCATTTAGCTTCGATTTGTAAAATATATAAAACATTTCAGTAAATCTGCTAACCTTTCAGAAAGCCTTGTAGAAGAGGCCAAGGGCTGAATATTCCCTCCCTTGACCTGAACCTCAGAAGGCAGGAAGGGGAAATTGCAAGACCAATAATATGATGATAGGGAAGAAAAAAAGGAGCAACTGTTGGGGGTAGAAGGGTAACCTTCAGAAAGGAAATAGAAAAAGAGAGATGGGGTTAATTTCTTTGTTCTTAGCTCCTAAATGGTTAAATCTTGTGAGGAGCAGGCTACCGTTTCCCTTCAGTAAGCACATATCATTGTAATATTCATCAAAGGACTAATACAGAGAAATTAAAATACTTGCCTGCAAGCTGAGAAACACCACAGGAACATATTTTATCCTATTAATCATACACTGCCAGGACGTGCAGTGAGAACTATGAGTGTTTTAAAGACAGTCAGCTTTCAAACATCAAACATGAATCTAATGATACCGGGAATGGTCTCACTGAGAAACCGCTGGTGTAGGAGATGGTACTAACAGATTATGTGCTGCAGGCAGTACCCACCAATGTCACAAATGCACAGCCACAACCACCTCTCCGTGGCACTTACTAGCTGAAGAGGAAAACAATCTGTTACCAAAGCAAACATGAGTCCCACCATATTGTACATAAAGCTGGACTGCTCTTAACCATACAAAGTATATGAAGCTAATGACTCCCTTCAGAACTTTTTATTTGATATCCCAGGTGGACTTACCTTCTATGAACCCATCTAGTTCTATTTTGGATCCATTAATTATTTTTGTTTCCACATCTTGTGACAATGAGTTTCTATAATTTAATCGTGCACTGCATGAAACACTTGTTTTTATCTTGGTTCAAATTTCATGACTGTGCACTGTTCATATCCTCCTTACATTTGTAATTTTATCCATCAGACCTTTCTGCAATCTTCTCTTTTTCAAGACCCTTTTCAAAGTAATTTTCTTTTGAGAAAAGGACTTAAGTTGGATAGTTTTTACATCTTAATTGCTTACACAACCTATGGAGTACCAGACCAATTCAGTGTAGAGCTTGTATTAAAAATTCTACCCTGAGCTTGAAAAACCTTTCCCAGCACAAGTTTGATCCAAATGGAAATATTCCCATGTGACACTTCATTTTATCAAATCAGCATTTCCCAACCAAAAGACATTTAATCAAGCAAATCCCATGAAAAGCTTTACCCTGCTCACCTGCAAATGTAACAGAAGTAATTTCTATTTGTAGTTTTTCTCTGTCTGCTCTCTGGTTGAGCAGAGGCTCTGAGAAGGATTCTTGCTCAGCTGCCTGTCATTCCCCAGCTCTGGAGGCCTGCTCTTTGTTGCTAGGACTGTCCACACTACCAGAAAAAGTACCCCAAATTCATTCACTTCATGCCAAACTGCATCATCCTTCAGAAGCCACTGGAACTAAGCTTGTTAATGACAGCTGGATATAAAGCATTGTGGTGCAGCACTCATGCTGCTGTCTGGGGTTTTTGAAACCAGTAGCAGGGGACTTGTCCCTCTGACAAGCCCTGACACAGTACTCTGAGAATATCAATTTCTGCTCTGCGATGACCAATGTACTGCATGGTCTCCACTCAGAGCCCAGACAAGCTTGGGCACCAGTACTGAATTTCACTTAAAGCCTTTAGCCTTAAAAGTGAAATATATGCAAAAAGTGAGCTAAAGAGACCTGAAAGTTATGAATTTTATATGGAAATAGAGCAGTCATCTGACTTCTAAAGCTAAGATCTTAAAAAGTCAGTAAGGAACATCTTTTTTCCCTTGACGTGCTTTAGTTTTGCTTTTGGTTTTTCACCCTTCCATCAAGTATTTATACATACTGATAATATCCACTCTGAACCTTCTTTTCTCCACGTTGATCAATTCCAGTCTTCTCAGCTTCTCTTGGTATTTCACTTGCCGGAATCCTTTAATTGTCTTAGTGGCCTTTCACTGGACTCAATCCAGTAAAGCCTACACCCTTTTTGCCTTGGGGAACCCAGAACTGGACAAAGCACTCCAGATGTGGTCTTACTAGTGCTGAGGAAGGCTCACCTCCCTCCATCTGCTGGCAATGCTCTTCCTAATGCAGCCCAGGAATCTGTCGGCATTGTTTGGCACAAGTTGTGAATTGCTGGCTCATGTTCAACTTGTCAAACAGAATCGCAAGGTGCTTCTCTGCAAAGCTGCTTTCCAGTTGGTCAGCTCCCAGCACATACTGTTGCCCAGCTTTATTCATCCCCAGGTGCAGGACTTTGCATTACTCTTTGCTGATGGGGTTCCTGTCCACCCATTTCTCCAGCCTGTTGAGGCCCCTCTAAATGATAGCACAACCATGTGATGCATCAACCATTCTTCCCAGTATCAGGTGCAAACTTGCCAAGGGTGTACTCTGTCCCATTATCCAGGTCATTAACAAAGCTGATAAACAGTGCTGGTCCCAGTATCAGCCCCTGGTGTGTACCACTAATTCTGGCCTTCAGATGGGCTTTGGACCACTGATTATAAGTGTTAGAGCAAAGCAGCTCAGCCAGTTTTCAATACATCTCACTGTCTATTTATCTAGTGTGTGCTTTATGAATTTGTAAATAAGGATATTACAGGAGACAGTGCTAAAAGCCTTGCTAAAGCCAGGACAAAAAAAAATCTGCTATTCCCTCAGCCACCATTTCATCACAGAAGGCTATCACGTTGGTCAAGCATGACATCCCCCTCATAAATCCATGCTGATGACTTCCAGTCACCTTTTTGACCTTCATATGTTTGGAAATGATTTCTGGGTTGGTTTGCTCCATCACCTTCCTAGCAACATAGGTGAGCCTAACCAGCTTGTAGTTCCCTAGGTCCTCCTTGCAGATAGGAGCCTTCAGAGACTTCCCCCAATCACCACATCTTTTCAAAGATTGTCAAGACTGGCCTCATACACTGGCCAGCTCCCTCAGCACTTGTGGATGCATCTCATCAGGTTCTACCTACTGGGATATATCCATTCTCTTTAAACGCTCCCTAACCTGAGATCATCCTCTGCTGAGAAGTATTGCTTGCCCCAGGCTTTCCCACTGGCTTCCAGGGGCTAGGGATTATGAAGACAAATCTTACCAGTAAAGTCTGACGTGAAGAAGGCATTAATTTCCTTCACCTTTTAAAATGCCCTTTGTTGTCAGGTCTCGTGCCTCTTTCAAGTAGTATGCTTATATTTTCCCTGGTCTTCATGTTGTTGTTGATATGTCTGAAGAAGCCTTTCTTGTTGCCCTTCACAGTCTCCACCAGATTCAACTCCAGGTGGGCTTTAGCTTTCTTAAGTCCACTCCTGCACATTCAGGCAGTTTCTCTATATTCCTCTTAGGTCACCTGTCCCTGCTTCTACTTCTCTTATGCTGCTGCTTTAGATATGAGCTTTGTCAGGAGCTCCTTGTTCATCCATGCTGACTACTGCCACCTTTGCTTGGTTTCCTGCATGTGAGGGAGGATTGTTTTTGAGCTTGGAGGAAGTAATCCTTGAAAATCAAAGAGATCTCCTAGACCCCTCTTCTCTCCAGGACCATATGCCACGGGATTCTTCCAAGTATATACCTGAGAAGGTCAAAGTCTGGTCTCCCGAAGTCCAGGGTTGTGATTCTTCTATTTGCCTTGCTGAATGATGCCTTCACAGTAGCTTTGTGATAGCCATTGTGACCTCAGGCAAGTTATTTGATTGCTCAATATCTCAGATTCCTCCTTTATAAAAAATGAGGACAATAGCCTTTCCCAACTTCAAGGCTGTATCATGATGGTAAAATATGTTGGTCATAAAGCAGTAATAGAAGTCTCAGATATATCTGACAGAGATAAGCTAGAAAAAATAACTTAATTAGATCTCAGAAGCAGATCTGAAAACTTTCTCTGTTGTAAGCAGTTTCAGCAGCAAGATCCACTCCCAACTTTCTTTTGTTCTACTCTGTGTCTCAGTTTCTATATCCACAAGTGTACCCTCTGCTTGTGATACCTTTGCCTAGGACAATGCTAGCCACCACCTCTTTGCAGATGATTCATGTGTCCCCTAGTCCTAGACAGACATCTGAACTCATAAGCCCCATCATCTTTCTCTTCCTCTTCCCCTGGTTGGGCCCACCTCCCAGCATGAGACAACACTGAAGAGCAAACACTGATAAGTTGCATCAGGCGCCAGTTGTCTCTGTGCAGAGATAATGGCACCTATCAGCACAAACACCCAGCATGAATCTTCACGCACCTGTAGGAGCCTGCACAAGGAAGCCTACCCTGCCACCTAGTGAAGGCGCTCCTCTTGGTCCAGCCGGGAAGCCTACTTGAGACTGTCACTCTGGGTGAGCCATCTAGTGAGACAGGGAGCAGAAACTTCCTCTCTGTCTTTACATTGGACAGATAACAGAAGCCACCTCCCTCTTCTTCATTACTGCGGTATCTTAGCATCTGAAATTCACTGGTATGATTCTATGCTCATGATGCTGTTACTGGAAAATCCCCATCTTACACGTGGAAAAATTAAACCTCAGACTCCCAAGACTTAGGATCACATCCTAGCTCCTAAACAGTCTGGCATCCTGGTGGATATGCATCTAATACCAAACTGTGACCCTTCAAAACAGTTAAGTTTTGCTCTCATGTGGATGTTATCTGAAAGACATCAAATTCACAGATGACACCAACTTAAGCGGGAGTGTTGATCTGTGGGAGGATAGGTAGGCTCCACAGAGAGACTTGGATAGATTGGATTGATGGGCCAATGTTAACAGTATGAACTTCAACAAGGCCAAGTGCCAGGTCCTGCACTTGGGCCACAACAACCCCATGCAATGCTACAGTCTTGGGGAAGTGTGGCTGGAAAGCTGTCTGGCAGAAAAGGACCTGGGGGTTCTAATTGACAAGTGGCTGAATATGAGCCAGCAGTGTGCCCAGGTGGCCAAGAAAGCAGATGGCATCCTGGCTTGTATCAGAAATAGTGTGACAGCAGAAGTAGGGAGGTGATTATGCCCCTGTACTTAGCACTGGTGAGGCTACACCTTGAGTATTGTGTCCAGTTTTGGGCACCTCAATACAAGAGAGATCTCGAGGTGCTCGAGAGAGTGCAGAGGAGGGCACTTGGTTAGCTGGTGAAGGGCCTGGAGAATAAATCTTATGAAGAGTGATTGAAAGAGCTGGCACAGGGCTCTGGTTGCCAGCAAAAACATTCTCTGCACTGTTTTGCTGGCAGAAAAAGAAAGAATCTACATTTCACAGTTTATCTGTATGGAGAAGAGGACTGGAATTAGTAATAGTAAAGCGGCTTCCTCAGTGGACACTTTAACCACCAGTTGAAAAGTGACTAGTCCTGAATGGAGAAATGACTTGTGGAGCTCTTGCAGTACAATTACTTTGTCATAAGGTAAACATCTCTGTGTTTGCCTAAGGGAAGCATATCCCTTACAACTGCAACCCTCCATTGCAATAAACCAATGAAAGCTTGGGATGAGGACAAGAAGAAGTTAAGATAAAGTAATGGAGAAAGAAAGGGGCTGTGCCATGCATTTCTGCCACATGAACAAGGAATTGCTCATGGCAAAAAAGAATATATAAACAGAAGAAAACAAACACAAACATAACACAAGATTAACACAGATGATTCTGTCCCTATGCAGTGCTGGTCATGTGCTGCAACTACACCAAACACTTCGAATGCATCCACCTTCAGAGGCCACCGGTAGGCTTACTCTCACCCAAGCCAATGGCCACAAACCCTTTGCATAGTGCACTATGGCATTGCTACAAGCACTCCATAATAAAGCTTGGCTGCAGAACAATATGACTGTAGGGCATAGAGAGACTCTCCAGATGCACTTCTAGTGTGTAAACTCAGAGCAAAATTTGTTCACCATGAAGGTAAGAAAGATCACAGGAAATGGCTTTAATCACTTGTCAGAATGTACTCCAAACTTGCTTTTATCGAGCTACTCTGATGAACTCTATTCTAAAAAGACATAATCAAAACATACAGAGTAGTCTTGAATCTCAGTTTACAAAATCTTCTGCTCTGAATAAGATGGACGAGACTCAAAAATTCAGGAGTCTGAAAATCATGGAAGCTTGTTAGAAATTATTTCCCCCAGAAACAAGACAGCTCTTCTTCAAAAGACTTAGGAACTCAGGATTTCATTTCAAGGCCACATTTGAAGTTTATTTCAAAGCACATATTCCATATGGCTTTTAAGCCTGAATGTGTCGCCTATTCATAATTTGGGATCCTCAGCAGCTTTGGGGAATTTTCTGTTTTATTTTAAGAAGCCTTTGCTGTTCACCTTTAAACACAGTTCATGTGCACACATCAACACGTAAGAAGATACCCTCAACCTTTTTGATTTGTGTTTCCTTCAATACATCAGCAAAGATTAAAGGGTGGCTAAGTCTCCCCTTTTATCTTGGCATAACTCATTTTTACACCGTATCAACCTTCTCTAGGGCTAGATATTTACATATTAATAATGAAACCTGCTTTTTACTTCCTCCCTGCAGCCCTTTAGCTTCATACATTAAAAAGTGTCAATAGATAAGACTTAGCTCTCAAATTAGTGGTGGTAGCCAAGCAGAGTTCAAATAATTCAATTAAAACACAGAGACAGCTATATTTACTGTCCTCCTGCATTTGAGCCAAGCTGGAATTTCACTCAGAGACATTGCCCTGCTCTGATTCTAATGGAGGAGAAGTAGGTTTGATCATTTCCCCAAACTGGCTAAAACCATTTAGAAACTATGATCTGAACATCTTAACAGTTGTTGACATTCCTATAAATACTTTGTGAAGTGCAAAGAGACTGAAAATGCAGCTCCATGGTTTCTTTAAGCCAGTTTGTGTGTGGGTTGCGGTCAGAATGAACAAGAATCCTCTTTTCCACCTCATTGTCTCTCCTTCACCCCATCATCTCTCCCCACTGTCCTCGTGTTGGAACTACTAGTCCTGCTGCTGCACGGCTGCAGAGAGCCAATCTGCCTACAAAATAATCCTCTACCCTTTTTTTTCCTGCCAGGTCATTTTCTACTGCACAGCTGCATAACCACTAGTATTAGCAGAATGAAATGTAGTGGGAACACATGGTTGCAAGGTGGGAAAAGACCACTCCTGACAGCAGCTAGCACTTCCAGCAGCTCAGAGAAGCAATGAAACCATACCCTAAGAATCTGTTCATGCAGCTTAGACTACAAAGCAAACATAGCCAAGCTAGCTTTAGACTGATGCATTTGAGTCTAAAGGTCTAAACCCCATTTGAGTCTAAACCCCATCTCTCTGGGCAGAGAGCTCAGGCCAGGCTGACTGCCCAGGATGTATCCATGTTCTTGGCTAGTTTTTATTCAGACAGAGAAAAAACATCAATATACAATTGCAACTATTTCCAACTGTGCAAACAGCAGTGCTTCTCTTCTACGGGGCTTAAGCCACCTCTTGCCAACAGCCGATGCAGCCTTTACACTGGCATTAATGGAACCAGATCAGATCTGCAGTATATGAAAATAGCAACAAACAGCAGTTGCTCTATTCCCCTCTCTGCTGCTCTGCTCCCATATTCTCATTATTTAATAAAACATTTATGTTTTTCAATATCTCATAAAGTCCCAGTTTCTGGAACCAAATGTAAGAGTATCAACCTCATTTAAAGGAAGAAAACAGCTTTGCAGAGAAGTTTAGAGGTACAGAAAAAGAGCACATGTATTAGGACAATACTGCTCCCATAAAAAGAAATCCATTCCTTCCTTTATGCTATCCTCATAGGTTTTTAAAAAATTTGTAGGGTATTTCATTATTTATTATTTTAATAATCAAAAATTTGCTTACTCTGGAACTATTTCAAGAGACAAACAAAACATGAACATTAACAAATAAGAAGCCAAATTTGCACTGGTACCAGCAGTGCTGACAATATCATGCCCTAAAGAAGGAGGTTGTTGCTGGAACGTGTACCATTTTTTATGACTGAATGTTTCCTTTTTCTTCACAGTGTTTGATGCACATAGCAAAGCTGTAAAATACACACTAAAAGGTCTATTACAGATGGCCACAGAAATACCATCTCTGAGATTCTGAGACTTCTGATGGAGGAACTGCAGAGACCTGCACTGAGCCCTGTTTAAAAGATCCTTCACTGTAGACTGGACTTCAGAAGGAAAGCAAAACAAGCACACATTCATGTTTGAGGAGAAATCATGGTAGATAGATTTCCACTACTGAAAAGGGCTTGTTCTGTCCACAGCACAACAGCATCTCATGCAACCTCTGAGAATCAGGTACAAGCTGCCTTTTGTACATACTCTTTCTGCTAAGTGAAAAAAGGACCTAGGAAGAAATTACATCATCAGTAGAGATTGTATGTCCTCCAGATACCACACAGAGATTAAAAATTGTGAGTTAACTTAAAAGAAAAAAACAAAACAAAACTCAAGATAAAAGTTACTAACATAGGGTTGTCTTAGTGACCTTGTGGTATTTGAGCCTCCCTCAATTGCATCAAGGTCACTTTCTCTTTCCCCTAGACCTAGGAAAACTAGTAATTTCAGCAAAAGTAACTGTATTACCCAATTCTTATCTGGCACTTTTTTATCTGTACTTTTTATCGATCTCAAAAGAGGTCGATATCACTATCTGCATGCGATACCTTTATTTGCATGAACTCCATAAGTAGCGCACAAATCACTTCAAAGTGCGGAGTGTCTAGTACCAAACCAGTAGCTGCTGTCACCAACAGTGAACACAGAAGAAAACATCTGTGAACCCTTATTCTATGCTAAATCACAAAAATACGTTCTACCTAATCTACTGACTTGAGAATTTGAAGATTGTGGTATAACATCAACTCTGAGAGTCTGGATATTTGTTCATTTTAACTACAGATGGGCATCTGCCCTTGTGGTAGAAAATTGAGATAACTGGACGCACTTCTTTATGTCCATAAGGATAAGAAAGATCCACAGAAAATTCATAATTAGCTGTAAAAAAATGAGTACTGACAGTAGTGATGTATTTATTATCACTACCGATTTCTCACTGAAAGTCAGTTATACAGCCTGGATACACCTTCCTCTCCCATTCCCTTCCATCTCCTGGCAAAATAATCAACTCAATCTCCTTGCTGCAAAACACTTCAGACAATCAAGAGCTTATCTAGACATCTCAGTGATTTTACAGTGTTACGCATATCCTAGTATCACAAGAATATGTTTTACCTTGAGGCAAATGTTTTAATTTATGTGCATGTGAGCTATTTGCAATACCTCCACCAAATGGAGCCCATATAACCCGTCGGATGGCTTTCACCCAATCTTCCATTTCATTCTGGGAATTAGCCATGAGCAGGAAAGCCTCATGATTGACAGGCATCTTTTCCCGGTCCCCTGCACCACCTGAAAGACAGAATAAAAATATCTCTCAGTATCTAGTTCAGAAGAGTGCAACCAATGTTTTAAACCACCAAAAGTCTTCATCAAAACGACTAAATTATTATTTCAATTGAGCATTTTTACACACAATTCCCAGTCATGTGCTACAGCACCCACAAAATACAGGTTGGTAGAAGATGAAAGCAGAAGTGTAAATTGTGCATTTCCAGTGTGGGAACCTGGAGATGTCATATCTGCCATCACAACAATAAGCAAAGTGAAAGCACAGGCTGTAAGACCCTGCAGGAAGAACACAAAATCAATTCCACATACCTGTGCTAAGGTACTAAGAGATTATTACCCAGAAGTGGGGCTAAGTGAACTGTAAGACATTTTACTGCTTGGGATACAGAAGTTGCAAGATCATCCACTTACCCCAAGTCCCTGGGAATTTCTAGTGTCAATGTAGAAAAAGAGATCCATTCTGATTTTGGATCCAATTCAGAAGGAACATTTTGAAGAGGAGTTAAGACTTGGGTATATGAATATGACTCTCCTACTTGAAATAAGAACTTCAGAAGCTCTTAATGTTGGCACACAATATCTCAGGAAAGCACTGACCAGAATATGAAGTGCACAGAACATCAAATGCACTCAAGCTGTCATATACATCTGTCATTTGTGGATACTTGAAGACTTTTCTCCCTTCTTTACTCATTTTCTTTTCAGGTCAGCACCCACTTCAGTCAGTTTAAATCTTCCCCTCACCCCTCATTTTATTGTTCCAGAGCTGGATGCAATCTAATGAGGGCCATATAAACACATAAAAGCTTTATTGGAGTCGCCTCTATATAAAAAGTCTAGTGATCCTGTCCAATACAGCAGCTGCATCATTAGCTGCCTGGAGCTTCTCTGTCACCATGGAAACAGCCTTTGGCTTTGCTACCGAGATAACATCTTAGCTGTTGTGTCACTGTCATTTCCATGCTTACATGGATTTCAGTACCTACTGGTGAGCTAAAACTGCCAGCCTGTGCTAAGCGGCTGAGATTTTCTGTCCATGGAATTCAGAGATAAGAACAGGACAATGGCATGCAGTGCTTTCTGCAGAACTGATTTAGTGTACACAGAACGTGCACCTCCTAAATCCTCACTAATCTGGGGAAAGGAGCAAGCTTGGAGCTGCCTGCAAGCCAAGGAAGTACTTTTTCTTGTTATTGTTTCCTGGCCCAGATACAGTCATGGACCATACACTGATTTGCAAAGCAAAAAAGGTACAATGAGCTGTGTTGGGAAGGATTTTGCACCTCTCTCAGAAGCAATTAACTGAACTGGGAAGTCAAAGCAGCCATTCAGTAAAAAAGAGAGACAACAGTCAGCTGGGACTCGGCATGCAGCTTAAGAAACAAAAGCCATGATGCCTTTTCCCCACAAGTATCCAAATTCTGCTTCTTTCCTCATAGCATCCTCTTGGACAGTCTCCCAGTTTGAATTTACTCAGTGATTCACATTCCTTAATATATATGAAGCAGAACAGCTCTCTGCCTCAAGCCTAGGATGCAGGCATCTGAATAGATCGATGTTCCACCTTATTCCTGCAAGGAGGACATCCTTTGCATACAGAATTGTCAGAGCAGAAAATTACAGTCTATGAAATTCCTGTCACAGTCTAACTCTTTTACCAACATACTCAGCCTCACGGTGAAAGCAGAGGTCATACAGTCTAATTCTTGTACTTTACCTGGCAGAACTGTTGCCATGCCCTTTCACAATCGAATATCTCACAGGAGATATGACAGCAAGAAAGACACTTTTCACAGCCCTCAGCACACATCAGAAACTGGAGTTCAGGGTCTGACATCTAGCAGATAAATGGCCTGAGCTCAATCTAGCTCTTCAAATGAACAAGGCAGTCTCAAAAAAAAAAAAAAAAGTACTATATGGGTCACATCACCAGCAAACAACTGATCTTGGTCAAGGTAAAACACGGATCCTCTTCTTAAATTTAGTAATGGGACCCACCTAAGATCCTGCCCACCCAAGCCATGAAGGACAAGAGGAGATCAAAAACTTAGCTTAGAATTAATTACAGATCACAAATTTAGTTAGAACAGCTACACTAAGCCATACAAAGATTACCATATGAAGCATCATAAGCAGAAAAGGATGAAGACAACTTCCTACTGGACTTCTGCACAAGTGGTGTCTCAGCATCTTCCCACTGAATCACTGTACCACAAGGATCTGACTACAATTCCCCTTCTCCTAAGATGTTACTTTGAACAAGCCAGCTGCCTTCTAAACCTTTGTGGGCCTTTTTAATGCAAGTATTTAGGGAAAAAACATTTATAGTTTTATTTGAGTCTGTAAAAAGTGAAAATAGGATGGGAAAAAAGATTCCTGTACATGCTAGACCTAAGACTGCCAAAAACTACATACAGCTCCTCTGTAGTTGGCTTTCCCCACTGAAACTTTAAATAGGAGCAAGGTCATGACCCTACAAGCTGCCTGTGGGAGAGTCAGTAGTGACACATAAGTACAAGCAAGCGAAGATAACTCCATGCACAGAGGCTAGCTTAGAAACAATAATGTGCTTCAAAATTGCTTCTCAGAGAGAGCCTCATACGTTAGCAAGACATGTATATGCAGTGACAGAGCATGCAGAACCACCTATAAACTATTTTATTTTAAATAACATTTTAATCATGTTTCTTTCTACACATGGCTGGATCATTTCACTGCATCCTTGAGGCAACAAGCAGAACTAGGGCTCCCTCAAGGGCAGACTTCAGACATGTCTCTACCTTGTAACATTGAACAGGTTTTGAGTCTTAGTAGTCACAAGAATGAGAAACAGCTAAATTCAAACATTTTAATCTTCATTAAAAAACTGAAAGAAACAATGCCATGTACACCTTCATAAGTGTGGAACTTTACCTGAAATTCACATATGCTTTCTTTTCTGGGCTGAGACCCAAACCAGGTTTTTGTTATGGGTTTTGGATTTCAGCTGACAATGCAAACACTTTATCAGTTCAAACACCCTAGTCTTTCAGAATTGTTTTAGGAAAATAATTTTAAACCTTCCTGCCTAAAAACACTTGAATATGGAATTTCAGTTTTGCCTCTCACTGCAATACAAAGTTTTCATTTGGATGCTGCTTTCAAACCTCTTCCCTGCCACTCACAGTGCTCCAGCCCTTACTAGGATTGCTGCTAGACTCTAACCCTGAAGTGCACAAGTACTGTTTCTACTGCGTCAATCAAACAGGGCTCTGGCTACTCAGCACCATGATAGGGAGGAACACTCTGCTAATGATTTTAAACACAGACAAGAGCTTTTCATTCACTTGAACAGAACTTCTCCCTCATTTTTAGTAAAGCTCCCGTACAAACAAGACTGGCCCTCTAAGACCAATTCTGCATGGCACAGGATTGCCACAGGCAGACATTCCAGACCTTCTGCTCAAAGCTATTTTCCTTTCCAGACCAAAGGAAAAATAAAACTATCTACAAACACAAATAGAGCACAAGTGCCCCAATAGATAGGCAGAGGCAGAGTGCTTAACCTGGGAGATGAATTGTCCATCTCCTTCAGCATTAACCCATTACTCAGGGATCCAGCATTCAGTCATCTGCCCTGCTGTAGATTTCCAGTGCATGTTGGACAAGGTACACTGGATTCCATTCCTACCCATAAAACAAGTTGGCAGCACTACTTGCCTCCCTGCCGGGTGTACAGAAACTGAAAACCTTCTCTTGAAAGTTTTGTCTCTCCTTGTCTTTTCATCTCTCCTTGAAGACAAGGAGAGATGACAGCAGCTAAACAGGTAGAATCATAGAATCATTTAGGTTGGAAAAGACCTCTAGGATCATCTAGTCCAACCTTCATCGAACATCTCCCTGACCCCTAGACCATGTCTCAAAGTGCCACAGCTACCCATTTGTTTAACACCTTCAGGGATGATGACTCCACTACCTTCCTGGGCAGCCTGTTCCAATGGATAATGACTCTTTCAGTAAAGAACTTCTTCCTGATATCCAATCTAAACCTCTCCTGGTGCAACTTGAGGCCATTACCTCTTGTCTTGTCATTAGTTACCTGGGACAAGAGACCAGCACCAGCCTCACTACAACCTCCTTTTAGGTAGTTGTAGAGAGCAATGAGGTCTCCTCTCAGCCTCCTCTTCTCGAAGCTGAACAATCCCGGTTCCCTCAGGCGCTCCTCATATGACATATTCTCCAGACCCCTCACCAGCTTTGTTCCCCTTCTGTGCTCCGGGTGCATACAGTACACAGAATAGCTTAGAAAGATTAAGGGACTTGGTTTTTTACTGCTCACCATTAAAAGGGCTGCAGTTTCCAGGTGAATTCAATGCTTTGCCACCCCTGTCTCAAGGTACTTTTGTCAAGCTGCTTTACATACGCTGCTAGGTACTTGTGTCTCAAGAGAACAGCTTAGCTCCCAGCCCCTAGCTGCATTGCACGAATGCTCTCTCTTCCAGGCCCAAACTGGTTAAAGCAGGCAGAATTGCTCTCATATGCTGTCTGCTCATGTGGTTTGTGCAACTGCATTTCATATGGCCTCAGAGCCATCTGCTGCTGATGTCAGCTGTACAGCATTCATCTCAGAATAACGTGCCACCTCCTAATCCTTAATAACAGCCCTCCTTTCTTTCAGCTCTCCTCCATGCCCTCAAAGAGGGAAGATGAAATACCGAAAGTCTGAGGTTAAGTGACTTGCTGAAGGTCAGATGGAGTGCTGCAACAGCAGCAGGAATCACAATCCACATTCCAAAGCCTATTTACTGAAAATTCTTCCTTTTTTTGACCATTCTTAGTCTGGTATGCCTTCATTCGAAAGTGTAAAGCATAATGCTACTGTTACGCTATATTTACCTGTCTTGCATTCCTGTTCAAAGAACCTGAAACAAATATTCAGTTGCATCTCTCTTTCTACACAGCTGTTTCCAATGAGGAAATACTGGAATTTGTTTGCCTTGAGCTTCATTCACACAAGCTTAACCTTCTTAAGACAAACATTTGTGAAGCCAAGCTTTAGATTCCGTTTTTCTGTATGAAAACAGAAGTTAAGGGGGAACAGGACTGGACTTCCTAGTAAGAGATGTTCCTGCCCATTTGCATGTAAAAGGAGGAACCTTTCTATTCTCAAGTACAGCTGCTGTCAGGTTCTGCTGAAGTTGGCAGCTTCTTTTTTTGTTCAGACCGTTTGCCTTCCTTCCACTCCCCATTTGGTTTGCTTTTTGCCCATTTCTTACATCATTCTGCTTACTCATTTGTTTGTGTATTGTCATTATAGCAACTCTATTGAAAATTTACACAACTACAAATGCTTGTGTATGTGTATATATTTACATATTTGTATTGCTTTGGTGTGGATAGTAGAGTGGTATTTTCAGTACGAGTGAAACTGAGTTGGCCATGTGCATGCTGCTGCAGTGTGTGGGGAGGCAAATGGCAGTTCAAGGCTGAATTATGAAAGGGGTGGCTGGCGGATAATGCAAGGCCCAGATGACTTGTTTGTCCTCAGTACTAAAACAAGTAGTGACAGGAATTCTTTGGTTGAAGACAAGCAGCAACGAAGATCTTCACAAATGGACAAGAACTAGCACCCACAGCTGAAAAGAACAATTGCAATGATTCATCTTCCCTGATTTGCTCTTTATGATTGCCTTAAAGGTGAGTACCAGATTCAGGGCTCCAAGATCTCCCTGATAATGAAAGACGGTGAAAAGTAAGGTAGATTAATTCTGTCCAGATTAAGGCCATCTCTATTAGGGAGAATCTTCCTTTGCACAGCAGGAAATTATAATCCTAAAATGCTAGTCGTAATCTTTGGATTATGAAGAGAGACAAAATAAATATTAGTAAGCCAAAGGTCATTAACAGTGGTTGGAATAGTCAGGTAAACCCTAATTCCATTCCTTCAATCATTGCCTTTGATTCTGGCTAATGGTGAACGTCTTTCCTGAGCACTCTCCCCCTCAATCAAAGTTTTTCAAGAGCCTGAATGCTAGAGGTAGACCCTATTTATCATACCTGAATCATGGGTTACCCTGCCATCAGCATGCAGTTTAAACTTTGCTACAACCAACAAGAACTCTACTGCTTTTCTGCTGTTTTTTCTGGATGATCCTTTAACAGAAAGGAAAACACACTCTGAATACAAAACTGATCTTGAAATGCTCCATTTAGGCTATTTGAGAATGGAAAAAACAGCAAGAAAAATCTGAAGTAATCAAGGAGTGACAGATAAAAATAAGGAAAACAGGATCTACAAGGGTATGATCTGTAAACAGTGACGTGTGCTTGCCATGATTTTTGTATTTGTATCTTTCTGTACCCACCCACCCATCTATCTATATATAGGATACACAGTTTGGAAGTTGATGTGGAAGCTGAGAGAGTAAACTCACGATCACACTCTAAAAAGCTTACAAAAATAAGAAAAAAATGAGGTTTGGGGATCTAGTATCATATGGAGTGCATATAAAAGAAAACCTTTGAATCAAAATTAATGTATTATGTCTCAGTTCCAACGGAGAACATGATGGCAATTTTTCCTAAAGAAACAGGTATCTTTGTAGGTCAAGGGTGCTTTATTTCCACAGTTTGGAAGTAGTTTGAGGGGATTCTAACATTGAACTTTCATTTCACTGGGTCAATGAGGAAAGTGAGATCTTAAATACCTTTTATTGTACGACTTATAAGTTGACACAGTTCAATCTTTTTTTAGAGCAGGATTTACAAGCATGCACTAAAACTACATAGACTTTTCAGTCAAATATAAACACCTAATTTCCTTAAATGTTTTTCAATCCACCAGGTTTAATGATAGCTACAATAGAAGACTAAAAGTCTTTGCAGAGGATTTTCATGAGTCCCTAAATGATTTTTAGAGCCCAGATTTTACACCTCATCCCAGAGAATAAAGGAAAGGCAGGCATACACTCTAAAGCCACTGCCATCCACAAATTAATTCAAAGGCCCTGTGATCTGTTCTCCTCTCCTATGCTTTCTGTGGTTTCAGATGCCATTAAACTGCTTTAAGTACCAAAGAGATTAGACATCAGAACTGTGGTTTCTTATGCAAAAATTCTGACAAGACTTAACATGAACAGAGGCACTATGGCTTCTCTGCACTGGTACATGGATTGTAGAAAACCCTGAAAAACCTAAGGCTAGTGCCTTATTTCAGTTGTCAAGATCAAGTGTATGATCACTAAAACTACATGCAAGAAATTAAGATTTGGTTTAATCTTTTGCCTTTTATACATAGAAATTGTATCCGGTTAGCTTGATTGTCCTGCCTGGACATGCCTTTTTTGATAATGTGGGACCTACATTACTGTAGACTTGTGTATTAATTAAACTGAAGAACTTATTAATGCTACCAATCACTCCGAATAAACCAAAACCTTGAAAATAAAAAAACCCACATTCCAGATAGGCCACACATTGGTAAGTGATGTCACACACCAGGCACCACAGCAAACAGAAAAAAAGATGCAAGGTAAGAGGAAGGGAGAAAAACAATTTCAAGTACTTCTAAAGGAAAAGCATGTAGCAAGCATCACCTTGAAGCCCTGCTTATAAAACCTGCTTACATATGTTCAGTGCTTCGTAATGTTTAAGTCTATTTAAGCTGATTTTTTAAAAATGTGATATATCTGCCTTAGGCTGAAGTGTGAGAAATTTCAGTAAAGAAGGTTCATTTATTTTTAAGTTAAGCTTCTTGCATTAAAAATATTTTTTTTGTAATAGTACTCCAATGCTCTCATGCCTCCTTGTTTTCAACGATTTGAAATTTCAGAGAGAAGACTACTATGCTGTCTGGGATGTGCTGCTCACTGTGACCATGAGGTACAGTTTAACTTGGCTAAGGTGAATTCACAACTGTGAGAAGGCCACTTCTACTGCAGCAGCCCAACATTTAGGGTTGAGATGAGCCCAGGCATAATTGGCAACTGCTAAGTACATTATTTTTTTCAAGGATATAGCATGTCCCTTGTACCAACACATCTTAGGCACTATTTCCTCCAGCTTCTGCCCACAATTACTTTGCTCCTTAAAAGGAATAGCCATTAACAATGGTCATGCTGCCTCCCTAACTAGAGAGGTTTCAGGAGCCTGTGAAATGTAACCCCAGGTCTCTATAGTAACCCTATAAGCAATCTGCATTGTTATTGCTTTGGGTTTTGTATCAGCAAGAGATCAAATCTGGTTGCAGCTAGTTTAGGATGCCAGTAGAACTATTCCAAAGAGGAATTGATTAACAATAATTAACATAGGGAGCAACTACTACATCAGCAATTGCTAGGAGCTGCATGACACCACTTTGCCTCTGCTGTGACTTGTGCACTTCATCCTGAGTGTGAATTCTAGAGTACCAATATTTTAATTATGTCCAACAAAGCCTCAGGGGATAGACTCAAAAAGTGCCTGTCTTAGAATGACAAAAGAACAACTTCTGTCTCTCGCTACCCATGTGCTGGAAGAAAAGAGAAGACACTTCTTCCCCTCACAAGAGACTACCTTAACCCTGCAACAAAAATCAAGCCTGTGGTTGTGATGGCAAGTGAGTATGACAAGGGGAAGAAAGAAAAGATGCGCAGCTTTTTCCCCAGCATGTTCCATAGACATCCTTGTACCAACAGCAGGCTACTTTCTCTTATCCTCCTTTCTTCCCCTGCAGAAAACTAACCGTTGCAGTCCTTGATGTATTTCAAATCTAGGAAGTTACAACAAGCCTAGTTCTTAATACTGACAACGCGTAGAGCTGCCTGGGCTATGGATAGCTCCTAGTCATTTCACTGTCCTCTGGTCTGGATGGAAAGGAAACGAACTTTTCTCAGGCCAGCAGAAGCCACACACTTACAAGGGAGCAATTCAGGCCAGCCTGCTGGCAGAAGCTGTGTGCCTGCCCCTACAAGGCACAATGCAGGAGACATCTAAATTAAGGCAACTATGAATCTGAGAGTACAAAAGAAGTTACAACTGTATGTATGAAATACTCCGAAAATAGTGGCACATCTATGCAAAGCAGGCTACACAGTTCCATGTGGTTCTCCAAAGCAGCAAGTGCTCAACACTTCTGAGGAATATACCAAATTACATATTCCAACCATGGTTATGTTTACATGCTATTATAAGGGAGGAAATTCCTTTCTGACCGAAGATGATGTTACTTCATGCTTTGAAATATCTGAATGAAAATGACTGGATAATTTTTATATATTACCATGCAACCACAAGCAATTTTCTAATTCTCATAAATTTCTTCACATCTTTAACACTGAAGACAGGAGTTGAGAGAAATTTTAAATCCTGTCACGAAATTACTTACCACAACATCAAAAGGGCAAAGTCTGATCTATTTTCTTTTAATAATTTCATTCTGCAGAGATAATATCCAACTTCTGCAGTCTTCTGGAACAGTTCTGCTCATATTTTCCAGGTCTGCTCACTGATAGGAATGAAGTGCTTCTTATTCATTCTAAATAAGTCTCTCTACAACTATCTTCTCTTCCTTGCCCCTCAAAATCCTGTTTTTTATTTTCCCTGCACCTAGTCCACCATGAAATGAAAGGCACCCCCATTGTATCATTAAATGACTATGTGTCTCCCATCTTAGCAAATGCTCTGTACTTTGAACTAAGGAAAATGGAAGCAAAGCCACCAGATGCTACAGCTTAAGCTGTACACATAAGAGATTTTAGCTGAGCCTGTAAAGGCTCTGATTCTCTGTTGACTGAATAGAGTTCTGCAGAAATTCAAGCCAACCAATTACAAACATTATTATTTTCTTCAGTAAAGTGACTGAAGCTTTACAAGCACAGTTTTGGCAGCAGCAAATAGATGGTCTATCATTAAGGACTCAACAGTTGCAGACTTTGTTTTTACAAAGCCAAAGCTATTTATTTAATGCTGAAAAGGGATTGAAATGCAAAATAATATATACTGTAAGCCTTTAGAAAAATGTTAGCAAATTGGGAAAAAACCCTTGCCAATAGTAATGATGAGACAATGTAGGCGGAAGTACTACTGATCTAAATCCAAACTTGAGAGCTCAGAGATACTCTGATCCAAGTCCATAGTCTTGTTATAGTTTGTACAGGAATAGCAGTTTTCTATCACTATCATCCTGTATGTCTATGCATTGGGTAACCCATAAACCTTTTAAACCTGACTATGTAACATATAGCACTCTTCACTGTGGCAACAGTGCTCTTTGGCAAAAAGGAAAGTTCATACTTGTCACTTGGGCTCAGCACTGCAGCTGCTCAGGACACAGCCATGCATGGTTAACAGACTCAAGGTTGTGCCGATGCAAAAAGCTGGGGCCTCAATTCTTTGTACATTAGGACAATTGCTGGGGAACTGCTAGCAGAACAATGCTTTAAAAAATCAATCCTAATTCTCTCCACTCAGTGGCAACGGGCAAATTCCTTTCAGTTAATAGTATTATCAAAAAGTCTATGAAAGTTCCTTTGAAGTGGTTAATTATTAGCAGACATAACCTCACTTTTCAAAACCATACAGATTTAGACCAGATTTAAACAACAAATTAAGAGTCTGTTAGGTGAACAACAACTCATCCTGAGAGATGTGTTCAGCTGGTGGACTTTTTCCCACTGAAATTCAAGGGAGTGTTGCACAGAAAGCTTTTCCCTGAGAATCAAAGCAATTCCCAGCGGAATTTTTGTCTGCAACATTCACTGCCACTACAGCACACTGAAATACTACAGATGCACCCTTCCATCACATCCCATCTTGACACTTGTGTATCATCATCATGATAGGCCAAAGTCCTGCATATAGCTAGCATTTCTTCTGGCAAGCTAACCTTTACATTGTAGAGGTAGACCATAAAGCTGAGGTGCATATCATTAGAGGCCATAGCACCATTCAGGATGACTGCTTGGAGAAGCATATTTATAGTCTGGGCCTATTCACAATTTTTATCACACACAGCCCCAAGCATTGCCTTGCAAGCTTCCACTTCCACAGTTCAGAAAGCTCACCACCAAAGCAATCAGCCACTGACCTGTTACTGTCCAGCTCCTCCAGACAACAGCAACCTGTTTCTGAGCTGGTACGACCTTTCCTGTCTGTGTATCTCAATATTAATGGACTGGGGCAAAATCCCATAAAGTTACCTCCTTCCTGCAGAAATCCTTGTCTGCTTCTTCCTAGATCTGCACTGCGCTGTAGTCCTCCTCCAGAATGGTTAGCTGGCAGAAGGAAAAGTCTTGTATTTGAAAACCTGTATCAACAGCCTGTTCACTATATCAGCATTCACAGTTTCCTAGCAAAACACATTGTCACCTACCAAGGGCTACACTGTGCTGCCAGAAGGTCCTTCAAACCATCTTATGCTATTTGATAATTTTCAGGTCTTTGTCACGTTTCAAGCAAAGGCTGCTGACCAAAGATAGATCACAATCATAACAAGATAATCTCTTTACTAACAAGGCAAACTAAAAGAATTTCTACAAAGGAGCATAGAAAGGAGACAAATGCTCAGGAGACATTACAACTCATAGGAATGTGTGCCAAAAGTCCTGAAGCCTCACAGAGGTACATATAGCAACCAAGTGTGACAGCACAAATTTCTCCTGGTGTGAGAGCATACTTGCAGCATGGATGTCCACACTGACTAGCCAAACTCTATAACTACACTCCAGTTTATCTCTAGAGCAAGAAACATTACCTTTTGAAAAATCTCCATTTTCCCCCAGCTTAAAATCAAGTACCAGGTAAAGGCAGGGAGCAGGTTTGCTCATGCAGTTTACCCATGCCAGTTTAGGATTCACGTATTCTGGGGAAATCCAGCCATCAACATATTTTATGAAGTTCTAATACAGAACATGCAATTCTTATCCCAAGGAGTAAAAAACCTTTGCTCATTGCACATTGTTATGCACTACTGAAACAGAAATGCCAGGGTTGCCGGTTGAGCTGCTTTTGCCAGACACTTGTGGAATTATCAGCCTCATTGTTTGGAATGCTCTTTATAGGCAACAAATTTGGGTATTTTTATGCTTATAGAAGCAGAAGGCCCATTCAGACAATGATGACATCAATAGGCCTGCTCCATACATACATTTAGCACAGTTAGTCCACTAAAAAAAAATGAGAGCAGGAAATAGGGCACATGAATCTTCCGTGTAAGCCTCCTCCCTTCCCTCATGCTGCTCCTTTCCTGAGAGTGCAGAACTGCATGCAGCCATCACAGACAGTGTGTGTTATAAGAATTTTTGTCTTTGCAGTCAAGGCAGTAGAACAGCTAGAAACCAGGAGCTGCTTAGCCAATTACATGGTATATTAAAAAGTCTTCCAGCTTCTGTTTCAAAACAAAGAAATCCTGATAAGCCTGAAGCCAGCAGCATGCTGCCTTCCTTACCTTGGGGACACCTCCTAAGCTGCTGTCTGTTTAATATTACATTAAAATAGCAGCTTTCCAGATAATGAATTATGGATCTGTTGTGAAGCTGTAGTATGCAGGGAACTAGAGAAGACAGGGTTTGGAAATAGAAGAACCATTTGGCTTAATGGTTGGCAAGGCCTGGCTAAAAATAAAAAACGCCAGTGATGGCTCTGATATTTCTGAGCACCAGTCAGGTAACAGAGAGAAACGAGGGAGCATGGCAAATGCTTCCTCCTCCCACCTTCCCCATTTGTTATTGAGAGCACACAGGTGAGTTTGAAAGTCCCTAAAAGGGCTATAAATCTAAAATAAGGGGAAAAAATATCAGAGCTATACGCCTGCATGGCTTGTGACTGTAGACAATTTTACTGCCCTAGCATTAGAGACAGAAGGTTATCTTCTACCATTATTTTTATCTAAATGATCCACAGTGTGAAAGCAAGAACCTAAGACACAGCAGTAAACTATTGCCTTGAAAGTCTGATCTCTGCCAGTTACCTCTTTAAGAGAGAACTCAATCTATAGTCTCTGAAACAAATCTGCAAGCACTTGCCAAACAGACACAGCTCTTCCAGCCTTCCAGAGAGATTTAATAATCCTCTTGCCTTGTTTAATTTAAGTTACGTGATCTGGGTACCTAGGTACAAAAGCATTACATAAAAATGATCCCAAGGAGTGAGCATACATGCAAATGCGTAGTCAAACATGTGTAAGCCTTAACTGTTCCTGTTTGCATATACTCTAGCCCTACTCGTGTTTAAATCTAAATATGAGTGAAGGCTGATTCTCAGAGGCAAGAGAGTAAAAAGAGATCTTCATACTATACACCTTATCCTAAGTCAGCTTTATCCAGTCCTGTTCTGTTCTTTCTCTCTCCAACTAAAAGTGAGCAACACAGCTCAGACTGCCTTTTTCAGATAAGGAATAGCTACAGAAACTACAGAACAATCATATGACAAGTACACACAAGTAGAGGTGTATACTTTAGCTATTTACAAATAAATTAGAAGAAATTTAAAAATATGTTCAATTGCTGGAATATCCTAGTCACATAGAACTAAACTTTGGTGTTTTGGAAGAACAGGCCCAGAGAGGTTGAAATTACCTTCCAAGGTTGTATTGTGCATCAGTGGGAAATGCCTCCTCTGCATTAAGAAAAACAAAACAAAACTTTCAAGTTCCAGAGTGAGAAATACCTACATACTGATAAAGAACTGCAACACAGACACTAAATGATCTCCACTGTGATGTGTGACATTGGCCAGCAACTAGCAGAGTCAGGAATGAAATACAGAACTACCACATCCAGGCACCCTGGATTAATCAAACATTTATTCTCATAAAGCAAGGAATACTGTTTGGAAGGTCAGTCGTGTGCAACTGCAAAGGCAGTGCCAGCCCTAGAAAGCAGAAAACAAAGAATGAGAGAGAACAAGCTGAACAGCATGAAGATTGTTCCCCCAGCACAGGAGGGAAAGCAGGTCACTTTCTCACCAAAGCAGTGCTCTTGAAATGGGAAAGCCACATTAGAAATTAGGAGTGTATTGTGTCTCAAAATGCTGATCCTTTGCTTAGCAGGCCCTGTGGTTGCCTGGCACCTCCTCTATTTGGAGAGCTTTAACTGGTGAGCTGAAGTCACCACTCTCTCAGCAGCATACGCATGGCTCATTGAGAGGCATAGCGGTGTGTTGGCCAACTCTGCCTCTTGAGCACTATGCTTCTTGGCAGTGCTGGCCTCTCTGATTGCTGAATCCCAGAGCCCTGTGGAGACAGTGGCCCACAAAAGCCTAGATGCTGGTTGGACAAAGCCCCAGTTCCACTCAGATTTTAATATTGACAGGGCAGATTTGCACCAGAGCCACATGGCTCTGGAAGTCATGTGCTCAACAACAGACACATCTCTGTGGTGCCCTGCCAACTTCTTTCATATCCCCAGGCCCATGGAGTCCACCACACTGTTTCCTGGAGTTTCCAACTGCTCAAAGTGGCAGTGTGCTGCCAGGATTCAGACTGCCTGTGGGCTCATCCTCTACCCAAAAAGTCTTGCTTTGATCCCAGATACCGCACCACAACATGTTTGCACCTTGCTGCATCCCAAACCTATGGAATGAATTTATTTGTAGGGGTTTTAAGACTCATTTCTAGTTGAGGAAAAAGTCCTGGAAAATAACACTTACTGGTTCAAGAGGTAACAGTTATCCGGCTCCCTTTTCTGCCTTATGATGAAGCTTTTGTTCTCTTTTCTGTAGTGGAATATCTACCAAATATGAGGATAAGGAGTTTAATAAAACAAAAAGGGTCAGGTCACACTACCTGGGCTTCAGAGTTGGAAGTAAAGCCACACACCACCACAAGAAGGAGCTATCCAGCTCCTCTTCCCTCCCTGCTAGCCCTGCTATATAGAACTGGTGATGTATGGTTGACTGGACAAAGTATTAACATAAGAGCAAAATCACAATGGCCCCTTTTCATCACAACTGTCATAGATGCAGGGCATCCTCATCTCCAGTCCTAGCCCTTATACCCTTCAAATCAATGTTGCATGGATTGAATGCTTTCTTTCATTGAGATAACCTCTCTCAACTTCCCAAACGCATATAAAACCACCCACCCTGTGAGCACATCAAAGGAAAACAACCAGTCACAGACAGAAAGGAGCTGGAGAGACAACAGAGCTCAGGCCCAAATCCTGCCTTTAGCATGGCCATCCCTGGAGGTCCACAGAGACAGAAGCTCTGAGCATACTAAAAGCACACTGAAAGTCTCATACGTTAACATTATGCAAAAAATTACCTAATCGGCAGCCATCAGATAACCTGAGGTTGCTGGGTGTGGGCCGCTCCTCTTAGACAGCAGCTAACAGACTCCATCCCAGGAGCGGCAGCCACATCACTTGTCTGCTGCACGTGGCATTTTCCCCGGCAGCTCCATTTGCTGAACACAAAGAACAAGCTCACAACATTAAAGAACACCCCCTACCTTTGAAGTTGAGATTGTTTGGCTTGCCTGGCTACAAACTAAAACTGCACCTTAATCACACAGCTTTGAAGTCCTGTAAATCTACAGCTGCAGCAAAGTAAGGACCACTTGGCAATAAAACATTCATTATGAATTTTTTGAATTAAAGAGGAAAAGGCTTTTCTGGAGCTGAAACTTTATTTTTCCCCTACTAGAAATCAAGGGGCAGGTGAAAATTCAATGGTAACTTGCCAGATCAGAGACAACTCTGACCATACACCATTTTATAGCCCAGTTTGAGTAGTGTTGAGCCAGTGTTTAGTGAATGGCCAAAGGAAAACAGAAATTTTATATGAAAGAACAGTGGGTTTTAACAACAGGCTGCAGAGGTTAACAAAGGTTTTTCATTGTTTTGATGCCTTACTTAAGGTGTGGGAGGTGATGTAACTGGTAGGAGTGATGGTGCTTAAAACTTGTAATAGGAGAAATAAAAGAGCCCTTACTTGTATCTTTCCAGAATCTGTCATTGCTGTAGGTTTTACCAGAGGGTAAGAGTAGGCTAAGAATGAGACCTGCGAGAAATCTCAATTGGCTCAACAGTCTGAAAAGCAAAGAATGTACAACACTATACTTCAGTTTGGCTGTTTCATTTCAAGGGTGTTTGGAAGCTGTCTTAACCCCCACAAAAACAAACAGAGAATTAAGCCAAAATGACCTGGAACACTAGTGAGAAGATAAAATGGAGTATGGTAAGAATAAAGCTTACCTGGGAAGGAACAGGCTTCCTCTACAACTTGGTGCAAATATTGCCTAAAGAGCTAACAGGCAAAACACTGCACTGCCTGGGATTTCAAGCTATGAATCTGTAGAATCAGGTCCCAGTTCCCAGCTCTACTGGCCACTTCCTGTATTAATGTGGGCAAGTTCTCTCTCAAAGCTTAATCAGGAGTCTTTATCTGGGACTTTCCTTTCCCACGTGATGAATATTTCTGGCCATGAACTTGTCCACAGCCCAGCTCCTCTTCCTAGACCATCTGAACCTGTGGGAAAGAGATCATATACAAACCTCATTGCTCTTTCTGGCTTACTCCTTCCCTGTTCAGAGAGACAGAGAACAGCAAGGACAGGCCTATTGGAGTCTGTGGCTACTATTGTTTTTATGTAACTGCACTTTTGATGGTATGCCTAGGGCACTCTGTAATCATTTGATGCCTTTTAACGACCATATTTACTTACTGGGAAGGATCTCCTTGCTAGGATCACAGTAAAAACCTCTGCAAATGAAGTGCTTTCTGGAAGGGAGCTAGAAGGGATTGCCTCAAGTAACTGGATGGAACATGACTCAAAAACTGGCAGGAGTCCAGCCTCTTTAAGCAAGATTAGTGATAGACTAATGTTAAACAGCTCTTGGAGACACTAAGCTACCTCAGCACTCCTCAGTCAGACACATATATTCTCCCTTCATGCTTTGGTACTTCCCATACTGTCCTGGATGCAAGAGGAGAAAGGATAGCACAGAGCAGGACGGACATCAGAAAAAAGCAGGAAACCTACACTGCCAGTGTGCCTGGACCAGGAAAGCTAGAAAGATTTCACACATCAGATAGATTTTGGTAGAAGCAGTCTCAGAGAGGCAGCACTCTACCCTTTTTGGCATACCAAGATGCTTTTAGGGAAAAGCTATTTGGGATGTTCAGGCAGCTGAAAATTTTTGCATTGGTAGTGACTTAGGAAGAATATGACTCGTAGCTGTTGGCTGAGCTTCCCTCAGTCATCTCTTAAAGGCTCAAATTATGCCTGTGTTGATTCTGGTTTAAAAATGGTCACTTCATAGACGCCTCCTGCTTGGAGAGGCTGGGCAACAAGCTACTGCTTCTGGTTACTCACTGCCTTCCCATGCACACAAGACTTTCTTGCAAGGCTGAGCCCTAGGGCTGGGCAAATCACAGCCACTGCACTGTGGCACCAGTGGTAGCTCCCAACAGATGCAGCACCACTGAATCTAGACCTAAAGCCACAGTTCCTGTTGCTTCTGAAGGCTTAGCCCTCTCCCATGCCAGTACAGCATCTGCCCCCACAGGTGGGAATGTCAAATCATAGCAAGGCAGGAACAAGGATCAGCTGACTAAGCAAAGGATTGAGCAGTGAGTGACTGCTCCTCACCTTCGAACTGCAACCTTTAGAGGGTGACTCTGACTTGTGCCAGATGTCTAAAGCTGGGCTCCAAGCCTAAAGGGACTACTGTGCATCTAATAAATCACAGCTTCTTACACAGAGGGGCAGGGAACATCTCCCAGCAAATAGGCAGGTACACAGCAGGATGCACACACACTAGTCTTGTAGGAGGAATCGGAGCTGAGCAAGTTTATTTTCAGCTGCGCCTACCAGAATAGCCTTACCTTTCCCGACTGTACCATCAGCCCTTTCCTGCAATGCCTTCTGCAGGCACAGGTAAGGCAAGCACCTTTCCTCACCGTCTGTCTAGAGAGACATTCCTACTGTGACACATGCTATAAGGGAAAGTGCCCCCAGCTGAGGAGGAAAAAGAGGGAGCAAATCTTGTCCTACGCCCTCTTGTAAAGCATCACATACATGTACACACATACAACAAAACTCTAAAAAAGATGTAGAAAAGCAAATTAAGAATTCAATTATAATATTTTCTCCTTCTTTCTAATAAAAACTTTGTTGATGTGATTCTACCCTTAAGAATTCCTCAATGGAATTTGTGTACATGTGCACAAATTTTGCTCAGCAAAATACCGAAAAGTTGGTACCAGCAACTACAGGTCAGCTTAATGCAATTCTCAGTCCCAATGACTAGTTCTTGTGCAATCCCCTTTTAAAACAGGAACCTAGTAGGAAACTCAAAGGTAAAGAATGCAAATTTGCATGTCTTCAAAACCTTTTCTTCAGCCTGAAACCTGTGATGAAAACCTTCACAATTTCACCTTTTAGCAATGCCTTAGAATCAAATTATATTCAAACAAGTAATTAGGGAAATGCATACAACAAAGAAATACATATATATAAATGTTTGGTGAACTAAGTAAGTGAGATTCCTCAGATCCCCTGGAACTGATGCATATCCCAGCTACAAGAAATCATAGTTGTTTGCCTTTATGCAAAACCCACATCTGGACTGCTAGCTAGAAAACAAATGTCATGAGGAAGCTACATTAATGGAACAAGAAAAATATAAGCAATGTGTTTCTCTGTTAGGAGTTTATTACATCGTCAGTTTTTATAATGCTAGAGGCAAACTGTTCTCGTGAACAGCTTTATATCTACCTGGAGGCAGAACAAGCACATTTCCCAAAAAAGCCCACACAGCTATTCTCAAAGCAAATCTCACTACAGTGAGTTGAAAATCTATGTGGAATCATACACTTAGGTAGCCCTACGTAGGAAATATGCTAGGAGGAAACATGCTTTTACTTCACTTAGTATCATTTTAGGTTATTTTAATGTAGTTTTTCTTTTAAATGCTCCTTTTGCACAAAAGGAACAAATATACTAGAGCACTACTCAGTTGCCTACCTAAACTTATCTGGAAAAACAAATATACACAGACATTCTGTTGCTGTTTTGTTCTGCATTAGGGATTCCATCCCTGTGCAAAACAGATGCTCCATGTTTAAAGGGTTAAATATTCTCTTACCTAGTCAGCTTTATTGAATGCAAAATGCAAGATAATAACATATACCGTATCTTGAATGAAAAATGCACACAGCGTAATAAACCCCTCTGTGGTAACCTACCGGCAATATGAATAGATCCATTCCTGCTGCTTGTTAATTCAAAATAAATCCTTTACTGCGATTTAAAGAAAAACAAACAACACTGAACACACCAAAACCATAATGACTTACCCTTTCGGAGACACTTGCTTTTCTTAAGATATTTGGCAGTAAAAAACGGCATGGCTGCAACACTAAGGTTTCAGCCAAAGCTGACCTTTTATTACCAAGTACTAAGAGCAAAATGACTGGATAGAAGGGAGAAAGCAAATTATTATACCAGATCTTTAAAATGCTTAATGATGAGCAAAGGGAATTCAGAGTGGGATAAAGTATGTCAAGTTGCACGGTGGGGATTGCAGATATCTTTCTGCTCATTAGCACTGCTGTTCGAGTTATTTAAAGTGTGCTCGGGGGAAATGAGGACAATTTCCATGACAATATGTACAGTATCATATAAGGAGGAAGCGTTTTTTTTCAGGCAGAACTTCTGCATTAGTCAGCTGCTACAGTAACCAGCAATATGTTGAGAAGGAAAGAAAAAAAACACATCAGATTTGGATAACATAAAAAACCTGATTCTATTAACCAGTTCTTATCTAGAGTGCAAAATGTATCACTATAGACTTTCTGTCATGTCACCAGGCTATCCCTTCATTTTCTTCTTAGGCACTTCTGGAAAAAAGGAAATCTTGCTAAGCAGTTAAAGAAATCATCAGGAGGTTTTGATTCCAAACAGTCACTCCACTACTCTATGCCTCAGTTTCCCTATCTTTCAAATGGGGTGACAATACAGCCATATTTGTGTTTGTAAAAATCTTTGAGGCTCTTGGGCAGTAGGTACTAAAAGAAGAACAAGTGCTTAACTCCATTGTTTCACTCTCCCTGATTACAGCTGTTTATTTTCCCTCACTCTGCCATGCTGCTTTTAAGACCAAAGGAACCTAGAAATCTCTTGCTTTTATACAGCCAAGATGATCTGATCTGGAAATTCAGTCTTATTCTTTTTGCTTCTGCTGCCTCTCTGGAGAACTTAAGGCAGTTTGGTGCTGACTTCATATCTTCCTTTCTAATTCCGTAAAATTGGGACAGTAAATTTAATGCCAGTGATACTTATCCACATCTGCCACCTCCTAGTCATCTACCTCTAGTTCACTCAACTGTAGTATATCACTTGGGCAGGCAACACCTCTACCCTCGCTCCTTGGAATATAAAGGACAATACCAGAAATTTGACTATGCAGTCGTGAGTACATCAGTTTCTCTGTGCTTCAGGTCTTCTTGTTTGTAATGACTAGAAGATGGGACTGTTTTAAAAGCTCCTGGATTTGTCACAGAAAATGTGTAAAAGATCTATACTTCCATGAGTGCTTCAGCTCCTGGCATTTAGTGATTCCAGCCTTTGGGATGCTGCCAAGTCATCACTGCAACTAACATGCAAGTAAGCAATTACCTGAAAGGGAGAACATTTATAACATACAACCAATAACCTATTGACTGGATGGATTTGAGGTCAGCTTTCTAGACTATTAAAATAAGTGATCCAAATATTACTAGTAGTATTCTTATAAAGTACAAGAATATACCATTTTATAATGAAGACTGTATAAAGTAGGGGTACACTACATAAGCTAATAACAGGGCCTTTCCTTGAACCATTTGTTGTCAGTGCACAGATTTTTTTTTTTTTTCCCCCCCCTTAGGAAAGCCAAGTTTCATGCTTGAGGAAACCCCATTCAGCAAGCAATCTGAAAAACTTCACCATAGTTTAGTATTCATAAATCCTGCAATGCTCAATAGGATGCCATTGTTCCTGTATCTGTACCACCACACCAAAAATCCCACGAAGTCTCTGCTCTTTCATTAGATAGTGTGGAAATCAGGTGACAAGCTTTCAGACACACAAACAATTCTTCCATAGGAAACTTCAAGCTAAGCTCAGGCTAAAACTTCATTATGTTAATCTCTTTGAGCAAATGGGTACTTAAGCACCTATGGAGCAGAGAGGAACAGTAGAAAGGAAAGAGGTGAGAAAAAAAGTCCCTGTGAGTCAGTGACAGAGGCAATTGTCCCCTGTGATCCACTTCAGGCTGTGGTTTGGACTTGGGGAAGTTATATGATCTTGGAATAGGGGGCCAAACTAGTTACTGCCCTGCCCTTGGAGGTGGCTCAATACCATCTCCTTCAGAAGCTGGAAAAATCTTGCACACATTAATGTGCATGTACCCACTACATCTGTTCCATCCATGAGCAGAATGGCACACATCTCTTGCTCAAAGACTGAGGAACACCACTGTGTGTATGTAAGGAATTGGTCTAATAAAACCTATCTAGATCATATTTAATCTGAAAACAATACCTGATCCTATCCTACATCATCAAAGCCAACTCAGACTTTCTCCCAGACAATTTATAGCCTCACAAATCCTTCCAGGGATACCTGGAAATGTTGGGAGATAGGGGGCACCTTCCATCACTTCTAGTTCCTTTCAGAAGATCCCAAATAAGGATTTACACTAGAATCTGGTTATTTCAAAGGAGAAACCCGGCAGCCAGGATAAACTCTTAGTTCATCCCTGAACCTCATGACACTTCCACTTGCTATTATTGTGTACTACGTGGGAAAAGATGTCATGCCCAAACAGCCCTTGGAACAACCCATTTATCCTTCAGCTATCTTTTGCCAGCAGCCATGCCCAACACACAGTAAACACCAGGCTGGAGTTTCTGCCAAAGTAAGTATGCCTTTTTGCTCACAGTAAATTTAAAAAAAAGCACCAACAACCCAAAACAAAATCCCCCCAAAATAAATACATAGTAAAACTGCAGCACTAGACAGGAAGTCCCTGGTATGCCAGTTTAACATAGGGTCAAATTTAGACTAATGCAGTAATCCCTCCTAACTGCCCAAGAATCTGGCCCTTTAATGACCTTGTACAAAACCCTCTGCTTTTAACTCCAGTACCCCTATATTCTCTCTCATCTCCAACTCACTCCACCCTTGGAGCTAAAAGCAGAGGTTGCCCTCCTGTTAGACTTACGATTTCCATGGAGAACTTTGAACTTATGCAAACAAACATTTGTGTCTCTCATCCAGGGCAACGAAACACACCTATGGTCATAACCTACTTTGAGGACCTTGTATCTTCACGATGGGGGAACTTTTTATTTTTTATCCTCTACTATTTTTTCTGTTACTCATGCTTTCCTTAATCAGCTCTCCAAACAGAGATCAGGTGAAAAATGTCTATCCTGACAAAAATCTGCAGACATCAAGAATAGACTGAATTACATCCAAACCCTTAAACATTCTCATTCATCCAGCTTTGAGTCTGCTTCCTTTAGTAATGCCTTTAGAAAGGATTAGATACAACCCAGACTGCAAGAAATCTAAATATTTTTCTGTTATGTATCATCCATCCAAAAATGCATTAATATATAGCTATTGGTTCTTTTGATCCTCCTCCATCCCTCAGCTTCCCTCAGATCCCAATTCACAAACAGAGACTGAGTGCAGAATGTGCAGAGCACCACCTTTGTTGTTAGCATTTAGCAGGCTAGTGCAAGAAAAGCAGAAAAGCATCTACGACTCTTAATTCTACACTTTCTATAGCAAGTTTCAGTATTAGGTTTCAAAATGCTTTACTAAGATAGTCAGCATCATCTTCCCCATCTTACAAATGGGAACTGTGACATCTGCACAATCATCACAAGATTAAAAAAGGGTATAAGAGGGAGATTTTTCTGAATGTACGTAAGTAATCATCATATAGTTTTTTGGTTCCCTTTCTCTCTCCTGTGGCCCAAGAGGATTTCACCACTTTAGAGGAACAGTGACTGACAACAGACGTGAAAATTGCTGCTTTGAACTAAAGGCCGCTAGTTGTGGCCGTGTTTTGGAATTTTCCACTGAATTACAGCCTTGGGGGACTTTCTGCTGTTATTTCCCACCTGGGTAAAGTTAGCATGACACTTGGAGAGAAAGGCAGTGAGACTGTACCTTGTTGTTAAAGCATCTGAGCTTATGTGATAAGGCTACATGGCTCTTGTAGCCCTTGAACCCAGGGGATGCCAGTAACTTCCCAGATGGGGAAGGAGGAGGAGCAGAGGTTGAGCAGTTGCCCTCCATCACCTAGTAGCTTGATGTCCTAGAGTGGCAGACGATGGAGGAGCAAGTGCTGCTGCCTTAACTCCACCACCATGTCCAGGCTGGAAGGGCATCAAGGCTCTGCAGCCCAAGGTGGCAAACAAGCAGGCAAACATGCTGGGGAAAAGCTGCCGTGCGAGCCCCAACACAGGAGGGACACCATGTGACTGCAGTAATACTCACGCCAGTCTGCTGCCATACCTCCTACCTCTATTTTATCAGATGGAAGGAGCATGCACTCAGGGTACCCATCTAAAAAGATTTCTCTCCCCTGCAAAGTGACCAGGAGAGATTTCTATCTGTTGCTGATTTGAGTTGATAAGAACAGCTTTTTTTCCTTTCAGCAGTTTAGAACTCAGCCTGCCCTAAAACAAGTAGGGTCATTTTAGTCTGTGACCACATACATAAATTGTATCTGCAGAACAAAGGAATCTCAGGTCAATTAAAAAGATCCTGTGGCTACAATATTATTCTGGGAAGATGCCATCTACATTTGCTTATTACAGCCACATAAATCCCACCCCCTCATTTGCCTCAAGCAAGTAATTGTCTTTCAAAGCAAGCAAAATAATTATATTTCCCACATACTTGTCATCATTAATTACGGCCAGAATAGCCAAGTAGGAGCTCATGCCCAGGCTTTTAAATGCTTGTAGCTAGTTAGCATGGCTGCCTGTAACTTTACAGCTTTTTTTTTTTCAGTATTAACATTAACATACTATGGCTTCACTAAATCAAAGCACTCACTGATGAGCTAAGCATGATTCATCCACAGAACATTAAGACCCTTCATGCTTATCTGTCCCATAGCAAGAATGGGGTTTAATTTATACCTACACTATGGGTATATTCAAGCACCAGTGGCTGTATTCCTAACATCACACTAAAGCAGACCTATTCCAATGAAGAAAAGATTTTCAAAACACAAAGACTGGAGTTTGCAAGAATTAAATGCCAAAAAGCCCACTGAATTAGAGGCACTGGCCACCTTTGCAAAGCTCTGTGGCATTAATCTGTGAACATGTGATATTAACTTCCTAAAAAACAGAATGCAAACTTTGGCTTGGCTCATGTACTTCTCCCTGAGCCAAGTCTCCCACTGAAGTTGATGGGACTTTCCCTGCATAAAGGCTATAGAATTTGCCCTACTTTTTTTTTTTTTTTTCTTCTAGTTTAACAGGGTAAGGGTTGGAGGGGAAGAAATGTTATTTTCCCAGCACATCTCTGTATTTCTTCATTCTGCTTATCAGGACTTCCTAAACTCCCTAAGCTGAAGAGAGTGATGTGTTGAAAAACCACTTGATCCAGAAGATTACAATGTAACAGGAAGTCCACGGACAGCTTCCAGAAGACATTTTTATCTGAATTGATTTTTAAACAACATGTTTCTAAAGTAACAACGACTTTTGTTTGTCAATGAGCCTGCACATAATCTGGCTTCTGAATCATTGCCACTCCAGGCATTCAGATTTCAGGTCAGTCCACCAAAATCAGGAGACTGACTTCCAACCAACAAGAAATTTTCATTATTATCTACTAGTTTCTGAGCCTTTACAGATCCTGTTTGGTATCTTTACTTTAAATCCACAAGCAGTAAGAGACATGGTTTTTATTAATGAAAGCTGCAAGTTTTACATACTTACAGTATTCAGAATTAGAGTTTTTAAAGGAAAACACATACAGAATGAGACATCACATATGAATTCAGGCCCATGTATTTCTGAATAGGAAACCTCACAGCCTTACTTTTTTCTTAATTCACTTTGGCAATGAAATACATGAAACTATGTAGGCACCTAAACCAAAAATGAGAACAGAAATATATCTATAGCACAAACAAAGTGGAACAGGACAAAGTGGTAAGTCTACAGCGCTTAATTAAAAGATACCGATACAGCAAACTGATTCAGTAACATATTTTTACTGCTGGAACTGAGTGCAAAGCAATGCTTTTAGTGACACAGTAGGTAAAGTGGGACAGAATAAATGACTGTAAGCCTTTGCTTATATGCTCAGCACATGGAATAGGTGCAATTTTGCTCCTAGTCCTACTAGCAAAATAGTTTAACACAGACAGCAGTACTCTCCAGTCCAAACAAGATAAGAAAAATGAAAACAAGGACAGAGGTGGGAGCTGAACAGAAAGTTTGCTCACGCAACACAAGCTAGCAGCACAGCTTCTGTGGGGGATTCAGAGCCACCGGGTACAAACCCCTGACAATCCCCTTCAGCACCGTGCAGCCTCTCACTGCTAGCAACAGTCACAACCTTACCCCATGTGTGCAATCAAGAGGTTGAAAGCCCCAAGGAAACCTGTTAAGGGAAAAGTTTCTTTTTCTGCCCAGAGTAAGCTCTGATATTCATCCTCATTACACAATTGCCACTCCACAGTCTCTCAAGCATACGTAATGAAACACAGTGGTGCCAGTCTCACCATGCAAACCTCCCCAGGCTTCTACAGGGGAAAAGGAAAAGAGGAATAAAATGGTAAAATGCAAATCAGCCACATACTGAATTACAAAGCCTTCTTTAATTACAATTTCTTCCCATTTCCCTGGGTGTTGGAAACACTGCTCTAAGCAAGCCACACTGTTGAACGGCCCTGATCATCTTCTTAAGCCCATTTAAACATATTACATCTGTCTTGGCAATTCACTGGCTTCAAACAGAATCTGAATTCTAGGCCTGAATCAGGCTGAAGTACCAAGGTATTTCTATTTTCAAATCCCTCCACTGGGCAGAGACTGAGACAGAACTTCTCTTTCATGTAAAAATGTGAGGAAATAGAAACAGCACAGGTTCCCATAGGACTCCTAAACCAAGCATGTGCCTTCTTTTAGGGTGACACTGCTGTTTGCCCCTAACCTGCATCGCTTTAGTCCCATGCTGAGGCCAGGCTCTCTTCTGTTTGGATGATGGCTCCTCAGAGCAGCAATCTGACTTTCTGTTTTCCCCTTCTCTCTACCATAGCAGACAGCAGGTCTTATAACGCCTTATCTTCAGAACTAGCAATTAAAACAGGAATTGTCTCAACTAGAATGCAGGTCTATTCAATCAAACAAAAGCTGTCTGTATTTCAGGGTACAGTAGGGGGAGTAAATGCAGTCGTGACCCCGGGCCAGATTCTCAGCAGGTAGAAGTCAATCAGATAAGTGAAGTCAGCAAAGCTGAATTTATCCTCAGCTGAGGATCAGAACTTAGTTCTTTCACGTGCACAACCACAAGTGAGAGCTTTATGCCTTTTAACTGAGCTCCAGGGCTAGATTTATACTAGGAGCTTATCCAGTGATGGAGAGGGGTATGAGTACACAAACTGAAGTGCCATTCTAGTACACTTTCATGTTAGACCAATAAAGCTGCAGATCTGCTACCAAAACACACCCTGCAGTTTACACTGAATAAAAACTCTATGTGAAAACAGGTAACATACCTAACTGCATTGGCAGTGTCTGCTAAGGCAGCTATGATGACCAAGAGCACATCTGCTTTCATCCTTGACCAGGAAAGAGTGTATAACACACATTCAGCTTCAGACTGGTGCAACTAGAGTAATTTAACTACACTACTACCCACAGAAGCATCTCCACAAGGGAACACAGACAGAAGATATGGAAGATGTATATCAAGGAGATTGGAATGGGTTTTTAATTCAGTGTAAATGGGTTTGGCTTAAATTAAGACCTCTAGAAGTATCACATTTTACATAAAGTATTTGAACATTTTTCCTGATAAATGTGTTTCTCATCTAAAAGCTGATCTGCAGCAAAAACAAACAAAGCAACCAAACCTTAGGCAAAATCAGTAATTGTAAAAATAAACTAAAGTCGGCAAACTGTCTTGGGATGACTCAAAATGAATTTTTTCTTGTTGCTTTGCTGAAACGTAGTTTGAACTTCTCTGATTTTCCCCAGGAAGCCTAAATCACTATCTTTCCCCAGACTTCCTCCTCTTGAGATCATTACTTTCCCAGGAAAGAAAATGTAGGCAAGTAATTTAAAAAACAAAACAAAAAAAAAAAAAAAAAAAAAAAAAAAAATCCCTGAACAACAAAACCCTTTTTCTTTTTTCAGTGGTATCTACATTAAGCCCTAAGATGTTCCTCTTTGTTCAGAAAAGACCCTACAGCTGACAGTGTTACAGGGGCTCATACAAGTCCTTTTGCAGTGCAGTATGATGTGGAGAGCAGAAGACATTTGCACACTCTCTGCTCTGAAGCGCTTTAATCCACCAACACTCAGCAGCTAAACATTTCACACCACTAGCCTCATTGATAAAGACTGTCAGCATCTTCATCACTTCTCTACTGTACACAGGTCCACAGTCCATATGTATGACTACCCCAAATTTGCATTACTTTACTTTACTCATTTGTCCCTAGGGAGTGAAGCACAGTCTCTCTACCTTTTGTATTTGTGGTGGGTTAACCTTGGCTGAGCGCCAGGTGCCCACCAAGCCACT